>CM042010.1:102507439-103107439 GCA_023525715.1 Cichorium intybus | reverse complement strand
CAGAACAAAGTGAATCATTGTCAAATTTGAGAGCAGGAATTCCACGAACCAAATCCATAGCCACTAACTTGTTTAAGTCTTTGAAGTTGAAATGAGCAAGTCTTCGGTGCCAAAGCCAACTAACATCAGAGTTGGCTTTTGAGAGAAGACAAAAAGGATTGCCCACCAGTTACAGGCTTTAGATTTAAGGGAAAAATTGATCCCTTCCTTTCAGACTTGAGTAAGACTTCGTTTGTTTCTTCTTTTGTGATGACACTCCCTTGGTTGTTAAATGTAACTGCGTTACCCGTTCCAACTACCAATTGAGATATACTCACAAGATTGTGTTTTAACCCTTCAACAAATGCCACTCTGCTGATTGTGAATTGGCCATTTGTTATTTTACCATAACCCCGAATTGGACATGTTTCATTGTTACCGAAGCGTACATTTCCAGCATCATCCAATGTTCTAGAATCTCTAAGATATTCCCTCTTCCCTGTCATATGTCTTCAGCAACCACTATCCATGTACCATTTAGTGTCGTACCGCTCAGCAGACATTACCTGCAATTAATCAAGAAGGAGTGGGTACCCAATCAATCTTGGGTCCTCAGGGTAAGTGAAGGATTCTTGAATCCATTTTTCTACGGCATCTTCTGATATTTCATTTGCCTCATGTGATGAGCATGATTCCGAAGAGTCTAAGCATGATTCTGAAGAGCTTTTTGTCAAAATTGTTGAGTCCGAGGTGACTGACAGAATGCAAGTCTTCAGAACCCATTTTTGTGTGGATGATTTTGACTTCGAGCTTTTTGATGTTGTCTTTTTACTTGAAAGTATTGAACCTAAAGATGATTTTGAAGATGTTGTTTTAGCAATAAAATTTTCATTCAAATCATTTCTTTTCCAGTTTTGTTTTGATTTTTCAATTGTTGACTTTCTTGAGATTGAGCTACACAACGTAGAGGTACAAAGGTACTCTTCGTATGCCAATTTGAAGTAGTTTAGTGAAAGATTCTTATCTTTAAACAGATCCAAATTTTTGTCTAGCCATTGATGAAATGTGTCTATCAAGTTGTTTCCTTTTGAAAATGTTTTCTTTGTGGGTTTTTGAAATTTTGGATTGGGAAAGTTAGGTTTTGTCGGTGTAAAGGTTGGTTTACCATTTTGATTTTTGACTTCTGAAACCTTTGAGTTAAACGGTTTTGTTCCAGAAGTTGAAGCAATTGCTTCATTTTGTTTCAAGCCTCCGAAGGGAGTTTTTCTCTTCACAAGATTCAGAGTTTGTTTTGATTTTAAGTTCGCAGCAATAGGTTTTTGAATTGGTTTAGTAATCACTATTGCTGGTTTTGATTTTTGGAGAATTTGAGGTCTTTTCAAAATTTGAGGCTTTTGTACCGAAGCTTTGGTAATTGAGACTTTTGGTTTTGAAGCAGCATTTTCCGAGGTTTGTGACAACGGTACACTCTCACATGATTCCATTAATTGAAAAACATCCATCTTCAGAGCTACGGGTTTTTCCACAGCTTGAATTTGTTTGTTGTTTCGATTAGTGTAGATGTGATTATCATTTTTGAGATTTAAAAGGTGTGACATGTTTTTATGAATCTTTTCTTTCTCATAACAGAGACGATTGTAAATGTTGTGACCATCCAGGTCTTGTTTTCTTATGTTGATTTTTACTTCCATTCCTTCCTTCATTTCATTTTCAACCATTTTAGAAGATAAGAAGAATCCTTCCTCAGTGACTGTGGAATTATCCTCCTCAAGAAGTTTTTCTAAATCGTTTTCAACCAAAGGTGATCCACCTGGTTTCACAAAGATGGCATTTTTGAAATAAGATATCTTCAGATAGATACAAGCCACATGAACTAGCCTTTTTGAATTGTCCTTAAGATATTGATCATAAGAGACACAAACATCTGAGATTTGAAATTTTGATTTTACAATTTCTTTGTTTTCAAAAGTTTTAGGTTCACAAACAACTTTTGCTTTTCCTTTGTCCTTCGAAGACAGTTGTGATATGTCTTTGGAGGGTGATGCGAATGTAGAGGATGATTTTAATAAATTTAATGAAGAACAAACAATTTCCTCCATCGAATCGCTTTGAGAATCATTCTCAGATGCGGTTTCAACTGTAACTTTTTCTTTGTTTTCAATTTGAGGAACATTCTTTTTCAAGATTGGGATTTCTTGTGGCAATAATTTCAACAGATTATCAGCAGTGAGATGTTTTTCTACAGATATCAAGCCATGTTTATACGAAGAGTTGGTCGCTTCGGACCCAGATACTATGGATTCACACTCATAAGATATACTATCAACTTCCTTAAGCTTACACTCAATAAAAGGTAATAGTTGTCTATGTTGAACATTGCACACATCAGCTGAATGATAGATACGTTTAATATGAGCATATAAACGTTTTGCAGTTTCACAAAATATATTGCATTGTCTCAAAATTACATCATGATTGTTCAAAAGTTTTTCTCTATTCTCTTCTAGCAATGAGATTCTTAGGTTAGACTTTTCTAGGGCTAGCTTCAAACTTTCTACTCTCCCCCTCAAGCTGAGAATCTCCTGCTCACTGAGTTTCTCCCTATTTTTCATATCAATAAGCATTTTATGCATCACAGAACAATCACGAGTTATTTCATTTATGAGAGGAGTTGATTGAGAAATAGGAATTTTAAAAGTTGAGAGAAGTTTGGATACCTGCTCAGGAATGGTCAGGCGTGCGTCATTTGCCATCAAACATATCTCCTCATCATCATCCGAAGTGTCGTCAGACCAGGTCTTCGGATTCACAGCTTCAATCATCTCATTCATCTCTGAAGTCTTAAAACCAATACCAGCAGTTGATCCATAGCCCAGCATCTCCTCATCAGCTGTCTCCTCAGAAGTACTTTTCAGAAAGCTCTTACCATCATCATATGCCGTGAAGGCACTATGAGTTGGCTTTTTTACTTCTTCATCTTCTGAATCAGAAGACCAGACTTGATAAGATCCTTGATAATCCTCAGCAGCCATCAGGGCTAAGTCTTTGGTTTGTTTCCTCACTTCTTCCATCTTCATTGCATAGTAAGCTTCATCCTTCACTTGAGGTTTCTTCTCATTTTGTTTACGAAGCATACAATCTTTAGCAAAGTGATTTTTACCATGACAGTAATTGCAGTCATAGCCTGAATCACCATAAACCCTTTTCTCTTCTATTTTCTCTTTTGATGACTCCGAAGCCTATTTTTTCAGATGGCTTCGGAGTAGAAGACTTTGAATTTTCATCCTTCGGAGTGAACATTTCTGGTTTGGGTTTCGAATTGAAGTTTGATTTGTTGAAGTTCTTAACAAAAGGCTTCCTAGAGTTGTTTTTAATGAATGGTTTCTTGAACCTTCGACTGTTAGCAGCATAAAGAGCGACAGTTTCACCATTGTCATCAACCATATAGGCATCTATTTCTTCATCACTGGTTTCTTCTTCTTCTTCTTTTGAAATAAGGGCAAGTGGTCCAGATCCAGCATTCTCACTTCTACGACCCACGACATCTGGTTCATGTGATTTTAGCAGATTGTACAGAGCAGCCAACTTGTACTTCTCAATGTTTTCATAGGATTTAACCATGAGCATGATTGGTCTCCATTCTCTGCGAAGACTATAAATAAATTTAATGTTGATCTCCTGTTGGCTTCGTGTCTCCCCATACTTGTCTAGGGTATAGATCATGTTGCTAAGACGTTCATAGCATGCTTCGAGAGACTCATTCTCTTCTTGTTTGAAGTTCCTGAAGTATGCAAGAATTTCTTAAACCTTGTTGGAGTGAAGAATCTTATCCCCTCCAAAACGAAGTTCGATATTATCCCACGTCCCTTTGGCGGACTTCGCATCGGCTATATGATGACTAACGTCAGGACCCAATCCACTTCGTAGCTCACGCATGGCCCTTTCGTCATTTTCAAGTTTCTTCATATCTGCTGCATTAAGAACTACAGCCTCTTCTCCATCGGGGACTACAAATCGACCAGCAATGTCTGTATGAGGACCATCCATTACAGACCTCCATAAGTCTTTATCAAGTCTAATCAGATAGTCCTTCATTCTTCCAGCCCAATAATCATAGTAAGAAGTTACTAGAACAGAAGCTTTGGTTGCAGAACCAATGAGATTTGCATAGTTGAGCATATTGGCATAAGTTGTTGTGGAATCAGTCATTTTGAATAGATTTCAACAGGATCTTTGTAGTAAAAACGAGTAATAGAGACTTGCAACAGTTGCGGAACACTAGATCTGAGAAACAATTCAAATCTAGAACTGTAGCAATGGAATAGAAACTCTACTAACAGGTTTTTGAGCTGACTTGCTCTGATACCACTTGTTGGGTGTTGAAATCAATTAAGAGTTGAATAATGACTAAGGTTCTATCTATTTCACAAGTGTTTAACAATCACACACTAATAAGAGACAATATAAAGCAATATAGGAACAGAGTGAAATGGATAACTTGTGCCAAATGCTTGATTGATAATATTAAGGTTTTACAAATGGGACGATACAATCTTGCATAAAACACGGTATGGTATTACTAATATTTATACTGGATCAGTGATACGCATAGTACATAAATTTTCAGAGAATATTCTATCAGATATACTATCCAATAGAATGATAGATTCATGCAACACGTAGTCTGCAACCACGCGTGCATCAGAAGGTTTGACAGCTGTGAAGTCTTCGGATCCTCCAGGTGATACCCTTCGGAGTCTTCAGACTTCGGGGTCTTCGATTGGTTTATTACTTCGGTTTTTCTTTAAAATGTCTTCTGATGGAACTTCGGATACATCATCACTTCATCACAATTATTCCCAATAGGTGAATGATAATAATAATTTGAAAATAGTTTCAAATAGGTAAAACATGGTGCTAAAGGACTTTATGGTTAAAGAGTTTCGTTGGTATTCCGATGGAGCGCGTGTGGGTCACCGGCACATCATTACACCTCGAAATAGTCTTAGGGTGCAGTCATGTGGACTAAAGATCCCGAGAACCATGGGAAGTCACAGTACACATCACCAGAATGGAGTCGTAAGTGAGAATGACAGAATGACAAATTGCAACATTATCGGAAGAAGTGTCCGATT
This sequence comes from Cichorium intybus, assembly GCA_023525715.1. NCBI lineage: Eukaryota > Viridiplantae > Streptophyta > Magnoliopsida > Asterales > Asteraceae > Cichorium > Cichorium intybus. The sequence goes on along the minus strand of CM042010.1, from coordinate 103,102,325 downwards.
GGATTTGTGTATCGATGTAAGACATTTGGGATACATAGAAAGAGTGAAAGGTCATATAGACATAGATATATAACATGAATTATAAGTTTAAAAGAAATCTAGAAACGGATAATAGTTTTATGAAGGATCCGACTTGGTGATTATCTCGTGGAGACTTGGTAATTAGCAGGAGTAGCTACAAGTCAGATTTTATGTTTCACTTTTCGCATGTTTTACTTCCTAAGTAATTTGATTATTCAAACGTCCACAGTCGCTCATACTTTTAGGGAGTAAGTATGAACGAAGACTGTCGTGAATTGGTTTGTAGATTGTTTAAGGAGTTAGACATTGCAGTAAGACTGCTACAACGTTCATGAGTACTTAGAAATAGAGATTTGAGTATTGGATAAACCCGCGCTCAATAGATTGCTTCATGGATTACATCACGAGCAATGTTGAGACGATAATATCTTATGATCTTGAAGCGGAGACATATGAGTTGAAATTTGCGAGTCAGTTGTGCATTGATAATACGTAAACGCATCGGTAATTCGATGTTATAAAACGTATTGTTGTACGCGATTTTGATGAGTAAAAGACACAAGCATAAGAGTAGAAGCTTATTCATTCCTTGACCCTGATGGGAAACAGATATCTGTAGGCCTCTCGGTGATTTTGAAGTTGACTAAAGTGCTGGCCAGCCTGGACTAAATTGATGTGTTCAATTATAAGTCTTAAAGTCATAAGCAGAATCGGAAATCAGGAAACAGAGTATCAGACAGAGATTGATCTCAATCCATGTCTCGTGTCCGAAAATATCTTGTTGAACGGAGGATCATATGATCACTTATCTATGGACAGAACTATCTGGGTCAGAGTTCGGTAGCAGTTTCTAGGAAGCTGCAAGTTGTTAGTTAATCTGAAGATAAAAGAACAATTAAAGTCATAGACTTATCCAAGTGGGAGACTGTTGGATTAGGTGTCTACGCCATGACTTATAAATTGTATTTATCTTATTAATAGAAGCAACGTCCATTTGGGTTGCCCTCATAGCTGGAGGATTGGTATAAAAGTTCAGTAGAGAGAAAGGTTGATTTATTAATTGTTTAATAAATCAATAGAAATAAAATAAATAGTTTATTAATATATTAGAGTGATAATATATTAATTAGAAACTATAATAATTAATTAGAAACTATAATAACTAATTAGAAATTAATCTAGAATTAATTGGATATAATTTAGTGATTAATATAATTAATTAAAAGTGCAGGGACTGGTTTGTATTTATTTAATAGTTGAGTAACTAGCCAACCAGTGGCAAGGGCCAAAGTTGGCATGGTATATGGAGGCCACCTCCATATTGGCAAAACCCTAATTAGGGTTTAGAAGCCTTGGTCTAAATGGTCAACAGGCTTGTCCATTAAGGAGGCTCATCTATGGTTTTGAATGTAACCCTTGGAGGCTATAAAAGGAACCTCCTGGCCACCATAAACCCTGCGCCACTTTTCATATCTCTCTAGAACTCTGCTGTATTCTGTCCTCCATTGCTTGGGTGTGACTCCATATGAGGCATGATACTTTTCCTGGTAGCTTCTGGATCAAGAATCAAAGGTTGGTTTTCTTGATTTTATTCTTTAGAGATTAATTGTTGGCCTTAAGTTTTTTTATTATATGTTTATTGTAGAAAAACATAGATCTCTTCTTAGGTTGCATGTGGACTTAGGTTTATTAGTTCATAGATTGCTTAAAACCTTACAAAAGGATTGTTGATCAATTCCATGGACCACTCATTGGTCGTAAACTTTATCCGTTATCCAACGGCTAAGCAGGTATGGGAGTATGGGAGTATGGGACTATGTGGCTAGTACATTCTTTGATGGGACCGACACCTCACAAGTATATGATTTGAGGAGCTGTGTATCTCGACTAAAGCAAGCAAACGGATCCATAGAGAAGTACTATAACAATCTGCAGGGATTGTGGCGAGAAATCGACTTTCGTCGACCAAACCCAATGAAATATGAAAGCGACATAAAAGTATTCAATTCCATCATACAGGAAGAGCGAGTTTACACCTTTCTGGATGGTTTAGATGACCGATTATATCATGTTTGAAGCGATGTTCTTCGGATGAAACCCTTCCCTTCTATTGAACAAGCATATGCTCACATTCGAAGAGAAGAACTTCGCTTGTCGGTGATGAAATCGGAAGCTGAAACAATGAGTAATGGTGCTGTCATGGCTATGAAGGGTGTGAAATCTCGCCAGACACAAAAATATGTGTTATCATCACGATCCAAAGCCTATGCAGATGGAACCAAATGCAGTCATTGTGGGAGTTTAAAACATACTTTGGAAACTCGTTTCATAGTACATGGTTACCCTAACAGGTGGCATGAGTTAAAAGCTTGAAAGAAACATGAGGCGACTGCAAATGTATCTGTCCCTGGACGTGTCGCTATAGCCATGGCTGAATTTGTACTCTCTTTTATTCCTGAGGTTCCATCTACCAAATCAACCTAAAATGATGGTAATTTTGGTCAAGGCCTCTATAGTTCTACTACTTGTAATAACGATTCTTGGATTATTGACTCTGGAGCGACATATCATATGACGTTTGATCCAAATGATTTTTCTGACATATCTCATCCAAGAAAGTCTTGAATTGAAAATGCAAATGGGAAAACCTAACCGGTTACAGGGGCAGGAACCATACCTTTGTCTCATTCTCTCTCTCTTTAACTCACACGCTCCTTGTTCCGTCACTTTCCAACAGGCTGATGTCTGTAAGTCAGTTTACCGGTGAGATAAATTGTGTAGTAATGATGTACCTTAGTTTTTGTCTTCTTCAGGACCTCCACAACAAAACAATTATTGGGCGTGGTACTAACAAAGAGGGATTGTATTATCTTGATAACTTCAGCACAGGAAGAGCAAACCTCACACATCATCAAACTAATAGTCATGAAAGGCATATTTGGCTATGGCATAAGCGCTTGGGACATCCATTTGACTATCTTCAACATTTACTTTCGTCTTTATTTTCACGGTCTTCAGTTTTAGATGTCAAATGTGATACTTATATTAAAGCTAAAAGTCATCGTGTGTCATATCCACTTAGTTTGAATAAAACGATTGTTCCATTCTCTTTGATACACTCTGATGTATGGGACCGTACCCGATACCGACTCTTCTTGGTCATCGTTGGTTTGTAATTTTTGTCAATGATTGTATATGGATGACATGGCTTTACCAATTAAAAACCAAAGATGAAGTTTTCACCACTTTTCAAGCATTCCATTCCATGGTCAAAACTCAATACTCATCGAACATAAAGGTCTTTCGATCTGATAATGGTGGGCAGTTTGTCAACCAACGGTTTCAAGATTATTTCCAACACCATGGACTTCTTTATGAGACCTCTTGCTCTCAAACATCATAACAAAATGGGGCCGCAGAGCGAAAAAATCGACATATTTTGGAAAATACTCGTGCTTTACTTCTTGGAGCATTGGTACTAAGTCATCATTCGGAGGAGGCTGTGTCTACTGCAATCTACCTAATCAACCGTTTACCATCTAAAATTCTGAAATTTAAGACTCCTATCCAAAGCCTTTCTACCAATATACCTCTACCATCGATCTAATGCTTCAACCTAGAATCAATACACAAAATTAGACCCATGTGCTGTTAGATTTCTCTTCCTAGGGTATGGTCTACACAAGAAGGGGTTTCGGCAATATGACCCTATAATGAAAAAAATATATATTACTATGGATGTTACGTTTCTTGAATCAGAAAATTTCTACTCACCAGAAGTACCAATTCTTCTCTTCAGGGGGAGACACAAGTTGAAGAGATGAATTGGTTGGTGGCTCCGATCATCGGTGGGAATCATGGCGATAAACCATGTGGGAATCATGGTGACGAACCACATGAAAATGTTTATGAAAATGAAGATAACGGTCACGATAAATCACAGGAAATCGCTGGTGGAAATGAAGGTAATGGTGAAAATAATGGTAGTGAATCATGGGAGAAACCGATCAGAATGAAGATGATGTTGTAATTAAAAACAATGAACCAATTGAAGAAGTACTAGAAACCGAATTTAAACTTGAAACTGAAGAATCTGGAAATAAATACTCTTCTTCCCGAGTCGAGAATGTTCTTGAGGAAAGAACCCTTACAAAACCTACATATAATGGGTTTGTATTGCCTCCTAGAGACAATCATGGAAAACCTCCTGATAGATATAGCCCAAATGAAGAAGGAAGAAAGTCTAAGTACCCAATTGCAAATTACGTATCTACTCAAGGTCTATCTAAGCCACTCAAAAATTTCATTCAATCGTTATCTTCCTGTCATACTCCAAATAGTGTTGACGAGGCTTTGAGAGATCCAAAGTGGGTGCATGCAATGCAAGAGGAATTATATGCACTAAAGAAGAACAACACTTGGAGGATTGTCATGTTACACGTAGGAAAAAAGCAGTGGGTGCAAATGGGTGTTCTCCATAAAATATAAGATTGATGGATCAATTAATCGATACAAGGTGAGACTGTTCGTTAGAGGTTTTACCCAGACATATGGCATAGATCACTCAGAAACATTTTCACCGGTAGCTAAGTTGTGGTAGCTAAGTTGAACACAGTTAGAGTCTTACTATCCCTTGCAGCGAACTTGGATTGGCCATTGCATCAACTCGATGTGAAGAACGCGTTCCTGCATGGAAACCTTGAAGAGGAAGTTTACATGGATGTCCCTCCTGGGTATACAACACCAAGTGGGAACAAGGTTGTTTGTAAACTGCAGATTGTAAACCTTGAAGAGGAAGTTTACATGGATGTCCCTCCACGAAGTTGGTTTGGTCAGTTGAGTTAGCAATGAAGAAGTATGGCTATCATCAAAGTAATGTTGACCATACCCTCTTTCTAAAAATGCGGAAAAATGGGTTGATAACATTGATCGTGTACGTAGACGACATGATAATCACAGGAGATGATGCTGAAGAAATCTCAAGGCTTTAAAAACAATTTTCGACTGAATTTGAAATGAAGAAATTGGGAGGACTTAAATATTTTCTTGGAATCCAGGTAGCAAGATCAAACAGAGGCATGTTTCTCTCTTAAACGGAAATATATTCTAGACTTGTTGAAGGAGGTGGGACTACTAGATTGTAAACCCGCGGACACACCAATTGTATAAAACCATGGACTTGGAGAATATTTGGATCAAGTGCCAACCGATAAAGAGAGATATCAAAGATTAGTGGGAAAGCTCATCTACTTGTCTCACACTCGGCCAGATATCGCTTACGCTGTAAGTGTGGTAAGTCAATTTATGCATAATCCAAGTAAAGATCATATGGGTGCTGTAATTAGAATTCTATGATATTTAAAGTCATCACCGGGGAAAGGAATTATGTTTTCAAAGAATGGTCATCTCAATATTGAAGGATACACAGATTCCGACTGGGGAACAAATGTCTTGGATAGAAGGTCGACTGCAGGCTAACATTTGTGAAGGGGGGGGGGATTTAGTTACATGGAGAAGTAAGAAACAAAAGGTAGTAGTGTTGTCTAGTGCTGAAGCTGAGTTCCGGGGTATGGCAAAAGGGCTTTCTGAACTTCTTTGGCTTAAAGGCTCCTAACTGAGATTGGTTTCCCTCCAAAATCATAAATGAATTTATTTTGTGATAACAAGGCTTCCATCGACATAGCTCACAACCCAGTTCAACATGATCGTACCAAACACGTTGAGATAGACTGACATTTCATTAAACAGAATCTGGAAGAGAAAGTCAATCGGTTTCCTTTTGTTAAATCAAAGGATCAGTTAGCCGACATTCTCACAAAGGCAGTCTCCAGTAAAAATCTTCAATGACTCACTTGACAAGCTAGGTGTTAGAGAGATCTACACACAAACTTGAGGGGGAGTGTGGGCGTGAGTCTCTCATTTACCAGCTATGATTGAAGGAATATCCCCAATTTAAGGGATATTGTAAATAGCTACTGTAAATAGTTTACCTTCCTAAAACACCCTTCCCCTGTTTTCTCTGTATATTGTACCTCTATTAATAAGTTATATATACAGAAGAAATATACCTACTTTTGTCACCAGGTAGTCTAAAAGTAAATAATAAATATTGGATAGTCCAGAAAACCAAATAGCAAATCCTTTTATATACACATTTATTTAGATTTATTACTTCTAAAAGATAAAAGATATATTCAATTATCTATTTATGTTTGTATGTATAATATTAAATAATGATTATTTTCCATCATTGTACAATAAATTTAAATTTATAACTGAGCCATTTTATTTTAATTCATTTATACTTGATTAAAACTAGTGTTTAGACTGTCCGCGCAATGCTGTGGAAGCCCGATATATTGACAAAAGCAGCTCGAAAAAAACAATTGATGTAAGGGACGGAAAATGTAACTTTAAAATATAATAAGGGACCGGAATCGTAACTTACAAAATAATAATAATATAATTTTATAATAAATATGGTGAAAACAATTAATTCGAAATTAGTTGAGGGAAAAAAACGTAAATATAAAAGTTTGCTATAAGAAGAATCGAAAGTGCTATTTTCAAATAAAAGTTTATTTGGATATTGTATTATATGTTTTAACAATTATATTATGATTTGAATCTAATAATTTTGGTTTTAGAAAAAGTAAAAATGAAATGAATAGTAACTTTCTCTCACAAAGGAAAGTTGATAATATATATATATATATATATATATATATATATATATATATATATATATATATATATATATATATATATATATATATATATATATATAACTCTTATAATATAGGCCATTCATGAATGTGGATGAAGATAACTCAAATAGTTGCACCATATTCATTTGAAACCCCAAAACTTGTCAACTTATACTATTTAATGTTTTTGTTAATTGATATGTTGTGCCTATATAAGAACACTATTTACATACTTGGTTACTCAAACCTTCTTTTATTCTCTTTCAAGCATGTTTGATCCATGACATGTGTATAATATGAGTGATATCATTTCAAGAACTATAATTTTCCGAAGCTATCAAGTTCTTATTGTTGCCCACATGTTCATGTGGAGGATCCCATTATAGATCTCGCAAAGAATCAAACTCGATGACAATCATTTGATTTTGTATTAAACATGCATAATGATTCATCGGTTGGGTTGCATGGCGTTTGGAAGGAATTTGGAGAAAGAAATCAAACGAGCTCTAGGAGGATTCCGCGTGTATATCTATGATAAAATTGAGGTGAATGGTTTAACTTCATTCTTTTTACATCTTTATTCGTTTTTCCTTTCTTTAATTTCAAGAAAATTTGTATGGCTTGGAGCATATATATTTATGTTTTGAATATTGATAAGTCTCACTTCATGTTTTTATTATACAAGAAAAACTTAGTAGGATTTTGTACTTTGTATTTTTTTAAACAAATATATTACAATACACTCAACGTTTTTATTTTATGGAGTAGAAAGACAAATAAAATATTCATGTTGAAATGTTGTATTATGCAATAAATAGTAATTGCAAAACAAATTAATAACCATTTGTTTATTATATTTTTATATGTATTTTAATTGAAAATTTGTAGTTTCAATTTGATGTGAATTGTATATAGTAATTACAAAACAAAATAATAAGTTGAGGGAATGATAAAAAAGAAATGAATGATAAAAATAGTTGAAGAAATGTATAAAAGGTTGTTCATTTATTAAAACAATAAGTTGTTTTGCAAATTCCAAAAATTAAAGATACATCATATTATTGATTTTATCGTCATACGAAATTCCAGTGTAATATAATGTTAGAATTAGATTATCATATTATTTATATAGTTGACTAATTACAATTTGAATATTTTAATTATACTTAATTAAGTCATAAATATCCAATAACTATCATAAGTAAGAAAGCCTTTTGAGTTGCATTATTTAATTATAAATAACCATTAGTTAGAATTTGAAGAGTTTTAGTAATCTTACCTATACAAACATAAATAATCAGATTTGATATAATAACACATAGTCGTATATAATTGATTTTATGTAAATAATATAAACAATATTAGATTATTATAATTATGTTTTTAACAGTGGGTTTTGAGGTTTTTGACGATCAAAATCGTCTATCATCTATCATCTATCATTGTTATCATTATCATTATCATTATCATTATCATTATCATTATAAATCATATAATATAGGTGTTCAAAGGTATATGGTTGAAGATATGAATCATACTTGCACCATATTCATTTGAAACTTCCAAAACTCTTCAACTTTCAATTAATTAATTACAATCATTCAAGATTTTTGGCTTGCATAATAATAATATTAAGTAGTCTATTTAAGATGTTATAATTTATGGGTATCAATGATGGTAGTTGAATAGGTTTTAAGTTTTTTAAATTAATCAATTAAGCACTTAATAAAATGTTTTTAATTGAAATATATTATATTGATTAAACTTTTTGACGTTTAAGTAGTATATAGAAATAAAAGCATATGGTTTGATAAAAATAATTATCTCTTATATATTAATTTCGAAACTTTTATTTAATTAAATTAATTATAATTGATTAAATCGTTATCTTTCTTTATTTTTATATTTATCTTTATAATCTTTATAAATATTATAATAAATGCCTTACAATTCAATGTGGTTCAAGATATGTCATCTATCTTGAAAAATGTTCATTTGAAACTACCAAACTCTTCAACTTAATCTAATTAATTGGTTAGTAATTTACATTGGCTAATCATAAATAAAAACCTTTCAATTCTCAACTAATTAATTACTACAACTTAAGAGTTTTTCTAACTTATGATATTTGATTAGTGATTATGGTTAATATAGATGTATATATAGTTTATTGAGATAAATCAATTTGCTTGGCTTAAAGAATGGGATGAAGGAAAATAAGACTTGAAACACATTTATATATTTTGCTAATATCCATTGAGATTTCGTGCTTTAGTTTCATTATTTACTAACTTATCTCAATATTTCTTTTTTTTTTTCTAGGTATTTATGTGTTCATCGGATGAAAAAAGAGAAATATAGAGAACTTTTTTTTGCATGGTGTTATATGTATATCAAATTCATAAAAATTCATACTACGATACTATTCAAGAGACAAAAGTGATTCTTTTTTGTTTAATTATCAATTAGAGTTAGTTACGTTTAAAGAAAGTCTTTAAGTTTGATTTTGTGAAATTATTTACAAGTCAAACTATATTGTTAGTTTTTATAATAGATAGTGTGAACAATGAAATGTAATGATTCGAATGTAACTAAATAAAAATCTGCAAAAGTTGTTATCCATTACCATTGATGAAACTCATGAAAAAAAAATTGTCATAATAATACAATTCTTTCTCAATGGTAACATTTGTAATATTATTACTATGTTTATTTCTATTTTATTTTAGATGTTAAACTAATTCATGTTAACATATTTTCTTATGTTTTAATTACACTATCCATATATAATACAAAATTACTATTGGATGTTTCATTGAGCTGGTTAAATTAACATGTTGATAACATTATAATTATATTAAATATATGATTATGATTTTGTGTTTGAGTTTTGTGATGAAAATTTTATAATTGATACATGATATATATTGTGATGACATATTTATAATTAAACCTACGTATTTATATTAGACTAATATTTTCATATTCTTATATAATATGCCAATATCTTTTACCAAATATTTTTATTCCTGCGCTACGCGCGGGGATACGCCTAGTATATATATATATATATATATATATATATATATATATATATATATATATGAGGAGGATCAATCGAGGCCAACGAAAAGGTTGAGATCGTGAGGCAATTCTGGACCAATCAAATTATAATGGCATATTAGTAATTATGTAATTCAATTAAATTATATCAAAATTATATTTTCCTAAAATCAAGGATTTTGATTCCTAAAATATAGGATTCTGGTTGTTAGTTACCAAAAAAACTAATAAATTAATTTTTATTTTTTAATAATATCATATTATATAATGTTAATTTTCTTACTAATTTTTTTTTTCATTTTATTAATAGATAATAATTATCATTTTTCGGTCAAAATATATATTTTTCATTGTATCGTTTGAGTTATACGATTTGAATCATTAATGATTATAAAACACAATGTAGTTTTAATCATAAATGATTAGATCTCTAAAAAATAAAAATAGATACGATTATAAAATATAAAATGAATAGAACACGATATAAAGATAAAAATTTCAAAATATTCTTAATCATGAATGAATAACAACACCTCTAATTATAATCATAAATGATTACACATCTAACTATAAATTAATAAACATTAACAAAATAAAAGTTACATCTAAATTCCTATATTTCATGTTATATATATTAATGAATATAATTGTAACAATAAATTAATTCACACATCGTTGTGTTTGCTTCGAATTTTCTTGTTACACCATATACACGAAAAAAGATGAGACACTCATGATCATTGTTGTTCTTGGATACACATGCAAAATCAAATTCAAGGAATCAAAAAATGATTATAATCATATTAAACTTAAATGATTAATGATTATATTAAACCTAGCTAAAGTTATAATCAGAAATGATTATAACCGATGTTCTAATTATTTATCCAATTATACTCTATAATCATCAATAATTGTAGTTATAATCATCAATGATTATAGTTGTAATCATAAATGATTAACACATAAAGAACTTTTAACACAAAAATACATATAGTTACAATGTTAAATCACTGATGATTAACACTGTAAATGATTAACACTGTAAATTTACTTATTCATGCTTAACACTTAACATAGGTTTCTAGCCCCCCAAATTAACAGAGGTTTCTAACACATTTAATCATCGATGAATATAACTAACATCTTACAAATACATAAAGATAAACACCAATGATTAACACTGCATAGTTATGGTTTATACGTGTTAATCATACAGTTACAGTGTTAATCACTAATGATTAACACTGTAAATTTACTTATTATTGCTTAACATTGTATACTTATGGTTTATACATGTTAATCATTAATAGGATGAAATGAATGTAGAAAGAATTCAAACGAACTTTTCAAATAATAGAATATTGATCAATAGATAATTAACACATCAAATATGATTTAAACACTTTTCAAACCAGGTACCCAATGGTTGGACTGCCTGAAATGGGTCGACATTTAAACACTTTTTTGTCTAATTTTTGAATTTTATAAATAATTAACATATCAAATATGATTGATTACAAGAACTATTACTAAAAAATGATAAAAAAAACTTTTGGCGACTTCTAAACCGTTTGACCTGTTTCTTCTTCAGCTAGATTTTTAACTCTTTATGCATTTGACCCTTTTATCGTGAAAATCTAAATTGACACATACCTGTACAGCAGGACAAGATTGTCCCCCTCCTATGTACAAGCAGGGATGTAAACAACAAATAGTTCAGGAAGCCCACTACTAACAAGGTAGCCATGGCCACCACATAGCTTTCTACATTCTTCAATTCCATCCTGAAACAACATATACAAAGCAAATTAAGCTAAATGGTGAGCACCAGCTTTAACTAAAGGAGATCATATGTTTACTATCATTAAGTCCTGCCAGGATAAACTTCTGTCTTTATGAATGATGTTTCACAGTATTTACTACCTTTAATTTCTCATTAAGTATTGTCTGGACACATTATGTTAGATTTCTTCTAGAAAATGATGAAAGTTTAAGAAATTGAAGAAAAATGAATGCAATTTCGTAAATAAAACTAATGGAAAACCCTCCTTTCCTGACTTTCTCTACAAAAATAAAAAAGAAACATCCATGTATAGGTTTTACCAGATTAAGTCGTGTCCCCATTAAAGTAAAAAACATAACACTACCCCACCCAACCGGTCATGATTGATTCTAATTAGGGACAGAAATATCGAAGTTACTTATAATTTTAAGCAATCACACCATTTGAAGCACAATAACCCATGGTTGTTGCTTCTTTAGCAAGCAGATGACGAAGATGAGATGTAGCCGCAGAAGGTGGTCCATTACTTTTCTTCACATAGATCTTGACGATTTTAGACTGAAACACGGCTAACAGAAGTGAAATAAACCCAACAGCATCAACTATGCACCCACATCAACACAGATTCAACAAACTTGGACCAGAAAATAGGGTGTCAAGAACATGGCATAAAGAAAAACCTTCTTTGATCTTTCAAAAAGAGGCTTTTGGTTCTTCAGTTGCTGCACATAAAGGGTTCATTCAGCGCATATTATTTGATTAATCAAACCCCATTTCACATATAAAGAAAAACGGAAAACATACATTGCCGGTGAAATGAAGTAGGCGTTCGACGGCGATGGAAATTCCGACGATTACCGCACACAGGGCTGCGACAACCCTTGTGGGTGTAAACTCTAACCACGTCCCTTCTTCACCAACTGCCATTGATTTGATTCAATTTACACCGAACTACAGATATGAGCACAATAAATTCGATATTTCTTACTGAAACACCAAATCCAGTAGAGGGCTTTTTCAAGTTTCGCAAAGCTTCTTGCTCTCAGGGGTTGCTTAAGCTTTAAGGAGTAGTACTATTTGATCGATATTCTCGATTTATATGCAATTGATTTCAGGGTGATTATGGACTCTGAAGAAATGGAAAAAACTAAAATCGTGATGTATGTGTGACTGTTATCGTGAACCAGATAGAGATGAAGATGGCGATGAGGGTGACGGCTAGGTTAGGGGAATTTCATACAATCAGAAAAGGAATCAAAGAGGGAGGAACAGTTTGGTCCTCAATCGAACAGTTCGTGAGATGAAGATGGCGATGAGGGGTTAGAGGTCTGGTGGGATACAATTAAGAAGAAGTTAGGATTTTATGATCTTTGACCAAGATACGTGGTGGAGACAGAGCGTAAGCGAGAGATTTTAGGAACCGATAAAATTGGTATATTTGTAAATGACATTAATACCCTTATGTTACCAATAATTTAGATATTTAAACTTTAATTTATTAATAATTTCAAAATTATTAACTTATTTATAGCCCTAGATCTAAAATGATAAATGGTTGAGATTTGGCCGTGGAAAATCGATCCAACTGAATAGTTTGGTTTGGATTAGGTTTCAATTTTGTTCGGACTATTTAGATTCATCTTCTGAAAACTGAAATCAATTTGATTTGCTTGATTGAATCTAATTTGCTGAAAACTTCGAGAATCCCGATTTTGGTTGTCGTTGAAGGGGAGTGACTCACAAGATCCTTTCAAAGAGTCTTTCTTTAGCCATAGGACTTATCGTGGAGCTGATAAGAAATATGAGAATCAGGTTTTTGAAGGAGTTATCGTTTATGACTTGTGCACGCTCGACATGATCTTGTGAATCTCTTCGTTGAGTCAATTGGGAAATACCTTATTTTATTGGGAAACATGACAAAATTCAGTTTTGTGACAATGGGCATCAAGTCTGACCATAGTGGGTTTCTTGGGATTAACGAGCTACTACCAAAAGGTTGCAAGATAATATGGAAAAATAGTTCGACCCGTAACAGATTTGACAAAAAGGATAGTTTTTCCTAAAATCAATATGCTGAAATAGGTTTCGACAGTCTCAAAACCACCTTAATAGCTACTACATTTGTAGCCGCATTTCTCCCAAACGCTTTTAAAAGTGAGTGTGATGCTTTTGGTCATGACATATGACATTGGCACCGTTTTGATAGTATTGCCGACCGATTGCATCTTTCAGTCGACTGCTTTCTCCTTTCTGATCCAAACCTTAATAAGTTAAAAAAGCATTTAACCGACATTCAGCCCTTCAACCAACAAAAAGGAGATCATGGCCTTTGTTCTATCCATTAAACATTGGCGACCTTACCCGATGGGGCATAAATTCACAATTTTTACAAAATTACAAACAAAAAACCAACTTTTCACATATCCAAGACAAGTTGTACTATGAAGGAACAGTTTTGTTATGCAGGAAGATTTGAGAATAATATTTAGTCACGTGTGTGGGAGGAATGAAATCATGCTATTCATTGTTTTCACTCTTGGCTAGCTACACCAATGCTCATTTTGACTAGGGGTCTTCATCTTGTAACCTTTCCTTTTTCATTCCTATAATCAATTGAATCTGATTAGTCACTTGTGGACAATTGGTGTTCTGTCTTATTCATTTGGTTCAAGTCTTATCAGTAACTTATATAATTTTAATTAGAACTCATCATCAAGTTGCTGTGTCATATAATGGCTTTTGTTGGAACTTCATGAGCTATAATCATACGATTCTCGTTGCTTGACTTTTGATCTAAATGTTGCAATTTAAATGTTCCTTTTAATCTCTCGTAGTTAAATACAACCAAAATATACCAAGTTGATTGCTCCTTCAACATACATGATGAACTACCAAAATATACCAAGTTTGTTAAAGGAAAATGCAATGACTAGCAATCCATCACACCAAACTCAGAAAACATGCATGTAAAAGACCATCAAGAAAACAACCCAGAAACCAAATGTGAACATATGAAACTGCCACCACCTCAACCTAATACTTCATATCATTAACAAAATTACTACAAATATGACATTCTTTAACCCTTGTAATTACTACCACGTATCATATGATCCAGTACGCCATACCTCATTATCACATAATCCATCATGCCTTTTATTACACTTTAACACCAACCAGTTGCCAAAACAATACCTTTAGCAGAATATATGTTTCTAAAATATGCCTTACACCACATTTTAATCCACTTAGAGCATCCAACATCAAATAAACATGAATAACGTGTACGCAATCTAATGTAATCAACCTGAACTCAACAGACCTGAAAATATTGCAGATGATCCTACTTCCTTCAGTGTGCGAAAACTAGGCCGTCAACTTATATTAATCACAGCAAACCTATTAGTCAATAATGGAATACAAACTGAAACACGTAATTAGTAATATAAAAATCAATTACATATCCTCCTATAGCGTTTCAATATTAAGAACTTAACAATGCTCTTACTCGGTGAAGTCTGAGACTTCTAGTGGTTGCTTTTCTAGAATCTGCAGCTTCTACATTCCTTTTTTCTATTTCAATTTAAGAACAAGCTTATCAATTGACCCTCTCCGATGATTGGTGGAAGTTCTTCGTCTGTCTGCTTCAGTCGTCGCCAAATTTTATAATTTTAAGAGTAAATTACAGTTTTGGTCCCTGTGGTTTATTGTGTTTCTTCTTGGCTGTCGCTCGATCCTTTCTCGCCTTTCCGCCTCTTTTTCCTTCATTCTCACTTCTCACCTTTGTCGATGTCTCTAGTAAACTGTGAATGCATGCCTTCAAGTTTGACAATCAACTTCAACTTCAACTTGGCTACTTCAACATTTGCAACTCAAGCTTAGAATTTTTTGTGGTTGTTCATATTTGTTTTCAACAATTGCAACCATGTTTTTTCTCTTGATTCACACTTCAATAAACCCTATATAAAGGGTAGAAGATCATTGATGCAAATCACACCAACAAAACAAAAACCTCTCACATCTTCTCTTGTAAATACATAAGAGTTTTATAAACTCTTTGTATTTTTATATTCTTCAAATATTTTGTAAACACCACAAAATATAGTGAATTGGTTCTCGGCTTCCTCCGCCCGTGGTTTTTCCCGATTTGGGTTTTCCACGTAAATCCTCGTGTCTTTATTTTATTTACTTCATTCGTATTTCGTTGTGATTATTACCGTTTGATAATTTTGATCCTATTCCGCATTGAGCTAATATTGTCTAAAGTCAATTCGGATCCGTCATATTTTACAACAATTGGTATCAGAGCATCCGGGTTTTGATATTAGCTTATCGGGATCACTTTATCAAGTAATTAATCATGTCTTCGGTGAAATACGATATTCCGCTGCTAGATCGGAATACCCGATTTCCGCTGTGGCAAGTAAAGATGAGAGATATTCTCATTCAGATGGATCTCCACAAAGCACTGTTAGGAATGGAGAAAATGCCGGCAACTTGGTCAACTGAAGAAAAGGAAATGAAAGATTTGAAGGCGTCGTCGCAGATCCGTCTACATCTATCCAACGACGTTCTCCAAGATGTACTGAAAGAGACATCTGCGGCGGCTCTCTGGCTAAAACTCGAACTGCTACTAATGACGAAAAGCTTGCCAAACAAGCTACACCTGAAGCAACGACTCTTCAACCTCAAGATGGGCGAGGGAAGTTCTTTATCTGATCACCTCTCTACTTTTAAAGAGCTTATAGGAAATCTGGAAAATATGGACGTCAAATATGAAGATGAAGATTTGGCGCTATTTTTATTATCATCACTCCCAGATCCCTATGATCACTTTCGTGATACCATTATCTATAGTCGAGATACTCTTGTCTTGGATGAGATAATGACCGCTCTTGATTCAAAAGAAAAGATGAAGCAGATTATTAGTGGCAGCAGCAACGATTCAAAAGCCGAAGGTCTCAACATTAGAGGGAGACCTAACGAGAGAGGTAATTCTTCACAAAACCGATCTAGATCTAAGTCCAAAGGCAAGCGCAAATATTGTAATTATTGTCATAAAAAGGGACATCTGATCGATGAATGTTACAAGTTGAAAAACAAGGAGAAGGAGAAGGCAACCATGAATGGTAAACCAGCAGGTACTACCGTAGAAGCTGATGTAGCCGAAACCGGTTCCGATGGAGAGCTTCTATCCGTTTCAGACTTCGGTTTAATTACCATGAGCGAGTGGGTTCTTGATTCAGCATGTACTTTTCATATGAGCTCCAACCGGAGTATTTTTCATACATATGAAAATGTTAACCAAGGACATGTCTTGATGGGCAACGATACTTCGTGCCGTATTATTGGACATGGTACAGTCAGGTTCCGCATGTTCGATGGTGTTGTTCGAACAATTGAAGATGTGAAGCATGTCTCCGGTCTTAGGAGAAATTTACTATCCCTCGGTACTTTTGAGAAGAAAGGTTACGAGTTTGTCGGCAAACACGGGAAGGTCCATATTTTCAAAGACGGTTCAACTGTCATCCGAGGAGTTCGGAGATCCGCGAACCTTTACATTATGGACGGACAAGTTATTTCTGGCAAAGCCTCGGTTAGTTCTAAATCCCTCTCCAATGTTGATCATTCTCGCCTATGGCATCTCAGGCTCGGTCATATGTCATACCACGGTATGAGTGAACTAAGCCGAAGAGGGTTACTTGGGGAGCATAAATCAACTGAGCTTGAATTCTGTGAAGATTGTGTGTTCGGAAAGCAGAAGCGAGTAAGTTTTATCAGTGGCAAACATACGACAAAAGGACCACTCGACTACATACACTCGGATTTATGGGGACCAGCAAAGGTTACATCGAAAGGTGGAGCCTCTTATATGCTCACTATTATTGACGACTTCTCCAGGAAGGTATGGTCGTTCTTCTTAAAGACAAAGGGAGAAGTATTTTCAACCTTTAGGGATTGGAAAGTGTTAGTTGAAAAACAATCTGGTTTTGAAGTAAAATACCTTCGCACCGATAATGGACTGGAATTCTGCTCAGAAGAATTCAACTCCTATTGCCGTAAGGAAGGGATTACACGTCACCGCACTGTAGTCCACACACCACAGCAGAACGGCGTTGCGGAAAGAATGAACCGCACCATCATGGAGAAGGTCCGATGCATGCTCTCTCACTCGAAGCTACCAAAGTCTTTTTGGGCCGAAGCAGCTTCCACCGCATGCTATATTATCAACCGCTCCCCCTCTCGTACTATTGGAAAGAAGACTCCGTTTGAGCTATGGTCTGGTAAGCCTGCTGACTACACAAAATTAATACCGTTTGGATGTCCAGCATATGCACGGGTTGATAATGGCAAATTAGAACCAAGAGCCATTAAGTGCATTTTTATTGGATACAAGACAGGAGTGAAAGGGTTCAAATTGTGGAGCCCAGAGCTTATGAAAGTCATTACATCAAGAGATGTGACCTTTGATGAAAAAGCTATGCTCCATTCAACAACCAACGTTCAGGCCAAAGAAGATGAAAAATTGGGAGAAAAAGACAAAGCACAATTGGAGGTGGAGCTATCTTTTAACTCTTCCATCGATATGACTCATGAGGTTCCTGCAGTGTCTCAACCTTCAAGCAGTGAACATACTACTCTCCATGAGACCACTGCAACTCCATCTCAACCTCCGAGCCCATCCATTGCAAGGGATAGAACACGCAGACAGATTGTACCTCCAAAGAGGTATGCTCAAGTAAATTCTGTCGCATATGCTCTTACCGCTGCAAGTGAAGTAGAATCTGTTTTGGAACCTATAAGCTACAACGAAGCCATACATTCTAAAAACTCGAATGAGTGGATGGTTGCCATGCACAATGAGATGGAATCTCTTCAGAAAAATGGCACATGGGATCTCGTTGTGGCTCCAAAGGGTAAGAAGACAGTTAAATGTAAATGGGTTTACAAGTTGAAGGAGGCTATTCATCCCGGTGACAAACCGAGGTACAAAGCTCGTTTAGTAGCCAAGGGCTACAGTCAAATCCCAGGTATTGATTATACCGACATTTTCTCTCCGGTTGTGAAACACACGTCAATACGTGTCTTGTTGGGATTAGTTGCCTCTCGTGACTATGAGTTAGAGCAACTTGATGTTACTACAGCATTCTTAAATGGTGTGCTTGAGGAAGAGATATATATGCAACAACCTGAAGGTTTTGTAGCTCCTGGCAAGGAAAGCTACGTGTGCAAATTGAAGAAATCTCTTTATGGCCTCAAGCAATCTCCGCGACAATGGTATAAAAGGTTTGACTCATTTATGACCAGTCACAAGCTGAAAAGGTGCACCTACGATAGCTGCGTTTACTACAAGAAGTGTGACGATGGCTCAATGGTCTATCTACTTTTATACGTGGATGACATGTTAATTGCAGCGAAGAATATAAAGGAGATTCAAAAGATAAAAGACCAGTTGAATGCTGAGTTCGATATGAAGGACTTGGGTGCTGCCAAGAAAATTCTAGGAATGGAAATAGTGCGAGACCGCAGTGCAAGAACTCTATACCTTTCTCAACAAAGCTACATTGAGAAGGTTCTACACCGTTTCAATATGTATAATGCAAAAGAAGTCAGCACTCCTTTCGCAGCCCACTTCAAGCTATCATCCGCCTTAAGTCCTACCACCGAAGAAGATCTAGGTACCATACTCCAGCGCTGTAGGATCTCTTATGTATGCTATGATTTGTACACGTCCAGATTTGTCATATGCGGTAAGCATGGTGAGCAGATACATGGCGAATCCAGGAAAAGAGCATTGGGCTGCTGTTAAATGGATTTTTCGGTACTTGCGAGGTACTTCCTCTTCATGTCTGCGGTTTGGCAAAACCGATAGTGGAGTACTTGGCTATGTGGATTCCGATTATGCAAAGGACTTGGATAAAAGACGATCGATTACAGGGTACGTATTTACTTTGGGTGATTGCGCAATTAGCTGGAAAGCGCAGTTACAGTCCACCGTAGCGTTATCCACCACCGAAGCCGAATACATGGCTGTTACGGAAGCAGTGAAAGAAGCCCTCTGGTTGAAACGGTTGATAGGTGAGCTTTCAAACAAGTTATCCGTTAAAACTGTTTTTTGTGACAATCAAAGTGCAATATTTCTGACAAAGGATCAAATGTTCCATGATCGAACGAAGCATATTGATGTTCGTTATCACTTCATCAGAGATGTTATTGCTAAAGGCGAAATTACGGTAAACAAGATCAGCACCAATGATAATCCTGCTGATATGTTCACTAAAAGTCTTCCAATAGCCAAGTTCAAAACATGTTTGGATTTGGTGGGTGTTTCTGATCGCATTTGAGCCTGATTAGGCTCGTGGTGGAGGAAGTATTTCATTTTCCAGGATCAATTTTTCTCTATATGGTGATTGCAGTTTCTTATGAAGTTTTGAAGTTTGAAGAGTTGTTGGTTTTACCAAATGGGTATACAAGGTTTGCTCAATTTTGAAGTCAAGGTGGAGATTGTGAATGCATGCCTTCAAGTTTGACAATCAACTTCAACTTCAACTTGGCTACTTCAACATTTGCAACTCAAGCTTAGAATTTTTTGTGGTTGTTCATATTTGTTTTCAACAATTGCAACCATGTTTTTTCTCTTGATTCACACTTCAATAAACCCTATATAAAGGGTAGAAGATCATTGATGCAAATCACACCAACAAAACAAAAACCTCTCACATCTTCTCTTGTAAATACATAAGAGTTTTATAAACTCTTTGTATTTTTATATTCTTCAAATATTTTGTAAACACCACAAAATATAGTGAATTGGTTCTCGGCTTCCTCCGCCCGTGGTTTTTCCCGATTTGGGTTTTCCACGTAAATCCTCGTGTCTTTATTTTATTTACTTCATTCGTATTTCGTTGTGATTATTACCGTTTGATAATTTTGATCCTATTCCGCATTGAGCTAATATTGTCTAAAGTCAATTCGGATCCGTCATATTTTACAACATAAACTAAATATAATCTTCATCCATAGATTCTTTATTCATACTCATTCAATTGGAAGTATTGATCCAATTTTAAAATTTTGTTTCGCAATTTCATAATCCAAGTTTTCAGTTTTTAATTGACCTTTGGATAAAAATCCCGAAAATTTATATTTTTCCTTCAATGTGTCATTGAAAGGTAAATGATTGAATCCTTTTAATGAAATAAAGTTTTTAATCGGAATATAAATCAAACCGAAAGACCCCTTAACTATAAGGGGATTAATAGAACGAATCACACTTTTACCCCTAAACTATACCCGCTACAATGCAAATTATTATATATAAATGCACCTTTTGTCGAGGCGCTTCTGTCTATGTGTAGATGGGCTTCTTATACTTGGTATATATCTTCTTATATAAATATATTTTACCTACATAGCACAATGAACAAAGCCCTTTTCTTTTAACTCAGTGGGTAGAGTAATCTCATGATAAGACGTAAGCCCTCGGTTCAAATCCGATAAGGGGCTCTGTATTTTTTTTAGTCGCAATATTCAGATTTGAAAGAAGAATAGCGATATTATTAATAGTAATAAAAAAGTAACCCTTTCTTTTTCAATCCTCAAAATTTATAATTTTAAGAGTAAATTACAATTTTGGTCCCTTTGGTCCAACTTTTTTCAAAATCCCACGTATTTGTCCCTATAGTATGTTTTTACTAACAGGTTTCGTCATTATCCATTTTAGACTTAACTTTTTTCGTTAAGTGTGAGGTAAAATGACCAGTACGTCCTTTATTTTATTTTTTTAATTAATGTGTTTAATAAAATCTCAATCTCTCTTTCTCTTATCTCTCTCGGTGCCCACCTCCATTGTTGTGGGTTTCTATGAGAACTGCAACTAGCCCTAATCGGTAACCTTTACTGAAAGTAGTGGATGAAATTTCATATCCCGATTGACACCAATTCCATGATAGAACTCTTCCTGGTTCATTTACACATAAATTTGGTGTTATTGTCAAAGAAGTTGGGTTCAAAACCCGTTGGCTTTATTATGTTTGTTCCATGTCGATCGAAGGTATATTCGCTAGGGTTGAATCTAGTTGTGGAAACTAATCGATTTTAATTGGCTTCAGTACCAGCCCTGCTCCGATTGTTACCAACAAACAGATCCGATTTACCATCCTTTGGCGTCGACTTCTTAGGATACGTAACCTCTTTTCTGGCAATCTCAAAGCCCCAATGGCACTTACATATTCTGTTTCAATTCTGCTTTTGCAGAAAGCACTTACCTACGATGAGGCATTCAAATCAATCAACAACAAATCCTCATTCTCAACACCCGATTTAAATTGCAGCAGAATCTTCAGCACCACCATTAATTGGATAATCTGAACGAGGTCAAACGTACCGGTGTAAAAAACCCAATGAACGGGTCGTCTGGTGACAACATCCTCGTAGTAAGTAATGAAGTCGGCCTTCTCCCAGACGTAACAGAGAAAGCTGTCGACTTGTCGTTGACTCACGTAGGTGGCGCCATCCAGTCGGGGAAAGAATTCCGAATTCAAGCTGAGCGGAGGAGCATTCGCGATTGGAATCGAGGGTATAATAGAATCAGGGCCGGTCCATTAGTTTTTAATGCCCCGGGCGATATCGTAAAATTATGCATTTATGTTTGTAGCTTGTGCGATAGATACGATGCACAATTCCAAAAATATAACATAGATACGGTTGAATTTGCAAATACAATACAAAGCACAATTCCAAAAATATAACATAGATGGCGCTTTAAACAGGAGGAGAGCCCGCTGTGGAAAAAGGTTATCTGCTGGATTTACGGCGTGGATGGAAATCTTGGGAGGTCGGTGTCCGCTTTAAACCGTAGGAGTGTTTGGGGTAATATCGCGGATCTTAATAGCTTCATCAATATTGGCAATATCGATTTGAATAGCCTCTTCTTCACTTCGGATGAGGGTTGGGAGTGGGGTCTTGAGGATAACGGGCAGTTCTCGGTTGCTTCTTGCAGACAGCTTATGGATGAGTTTCGTCTGGAGGCTCAACCAATCAGTACTTATTGGAATAAGACGGCCCCAAATAAGGTGAATATTCTCATGTGGCGTGCGAGATTGGGTCGCCTTCCCACACGGTCATGTTAAATATGAATATTTGAACAAACCAATTTCAAAAGTCAACAAAAGGTAGGTGAGGAAATTGGTAAATATTCTTCATGCTTGATTTCAATTTGCAAGTTCACATTATCTCTCAAGCCTATAAATATGAGGCTTCACAACACAATTAAGATGCACCAACAAATGTAAATTGTAATCTTATTGAGTTAATAAGATTTCTCTAGTTGCGGCCCGTGGACGTAGGATTTGCACCGAATCCGAACCACGTAAAAATCCTTGTGTTCTTCTTGCTTTATTTTCGTGAGTTTGTGTGTGTGTGATAGTGTGTTTCCGCTGCATGTACCCGGTCCGATTCCTAACAACTGGTATCAGAGCTTCGGGTTTTGGAGGAGGTCTCGGTTTTAGAAATTAGAGTATGCTCTGTGGTTGCAGTTTTGTCTGATCTTCCACATCAGAAACTAATTTCTATTAATCGTATTAAAGGTATCTTGGTACTTTGAAAGGTATTGTTCTGTCACACAAAAGTACTATAAAATATTTGTCTCTTGTTTGTCGTAATAGCTGAAGACAAGGTTGTAATCGAGAAGTTCAACAGTTCTGACTTTAGCCGGTGGAAAATGCAATTAGAAGCATTGTTATGTCAGAAAGATTTGGACGTGGTACTTGGAGACAAACCGGAGAAAATGGAAAAAGCTGATGAAGATGTTTGGAACTCAAAGAACAAGAAATCTAGGGCGGTTATTACATTGTCGCTGTCAAAGAGCGTTGCTTTCAATATCATGAATCAAACCACGGCACGTGGTATGATGGATGCTCTGACGAACATGTATGAGAAACCGTCGGCGGCTAACAAGGTGTTCTTGATGAGGGAGTTGTTCACGACAATGATGAATGAAGACAGCTCAGTTACGGTTCACATTAACAATCTAAATTCAATTCTGTCCAGATTGTCATCTGTGGGAATTAAATTTGATAACGAAACTCAAGCTTCACTGCTACTAGCTTCACTACCTGATAGCTGGTCTGGAACAGTAACCGCTGTTACAAGTTCAGTGGGGACCAGTGGTATGACTTTTGAAGGGGTTAGAGATATGGTTCTTGGCGAGGATGTCAGATGCAAGAATCAAGGTGGATCTTCTTCTTCTGAGTTATTAAATATCGGAAGAGGTAGAGGGAATAGCAGAAACGATGGGAGCAGTGGGAGTCGGGGAAGAAGTTCCTCTAGAACTTGGAAGAATGTGAAGTGCTGGAACTGCCAAGAGGTGGGACATGTTAAGAGTCAATGTCCAAAGAAAGAATTAAACAGTGTTGGTGCTGAGAATGTTTATCAGGAAGATGCATTGATACTCAGTATGGAAAACTGTGTAGACTATTGGGTCATGGATTCAGGGGCTTCGTTTAACGCCATGGATAACAGAGAAACGATGGTGAATCTAAAATAATGAGATTTTGGGAAGGTACGGTTAGCAAATGACGAGATGCTTCAAATAACGGGCATAGGAGATATTGATCTGGTTACTTCATTGGGAACTACATGGAACCTGAAGAATGTCAGGGTGATTCCGGAGCTGAAGAAGAAATTGATTTCTGTTGGTCAGCTGGATAAACAAGGACTGGAAGTAAGGTTTGGTGGTGGTAAATGGAGGGTGGTCAATGGTAATTCGGTGATTGCTCAAGGTATGAAGCGTGGGTCATTATATATGGTTGAGGTACCTGCTGAGGGAAGTATGACCGTCCCCGTTAAGCATGACAAAATATGGTTCGCTAAATCTAGTGCTAAGAGAGTTCATTTTGCAAACATGAATTCTGGAGCCAATGGGATGTTAGCTGAACGAGTCGGAAATTCTAAACCATTCAGGAGATTTTGTGACAGTGGGAGAACGGGGTGTGTTCCGGGTACAGTTACAAAGAGCCGTTGGGTTTTGAAGACTAAGACTGAAAAATTCTCTCTTGTTGGAAGTTTGCAAAGTTTGGAGAGTGTTAGTGGTCCTCGGTGTATCTCTGGAGCTGGTGGAGTGTCCAAACCGGTTGAGACAGAGGATGAGTCGGTGGTGGGATTAGCCACGGCTGAGTTGGAGCTAGTGGGAGCTTCAACTGGTCCTTCTAGTACTTGAAGATGAGGGGTGGCTGCAATTAGAGAAATTGGACTAAGTTTAGCTTGTTTTTTGGGAACTGGAGGCTTGGAAGACTTGGTTGTTTTAAGATTACTGGAGTTGGATGACAGTAGAGAAAGACTAAGTTGTTCAAGCATTTAAATGGGAGATTGTTAAATATGAATGTTTGAACAAACCAATTTCAAAAGTCAACAAAAGGTAGGTGAGGAAATTGGTAAATATTCTTCATGTTTGATTTCAATTTGCAAGTTCACATTATCTCTCAAGCCTATAAATATGAGGCTTCACAACACAATTAAGATGCACCAACAAATGTAAATTGTAATGTTATTGAGTTAATAAGATTTCTCTAGTTGCGGCCCGTGGACGTAGGATTTGCACCGAATCCGAACCACATAAAAATCCTTGTGTTCTTCTTGCTTTATTTTCGTGAGTTTGTGTGTGTGTGATAGTGTGTTTCCGCTGCGTGTACCCGGTCCGATTCCTAACAGGTCAAACCAGAAAGAGAGGGGTATTCATGTAGGAACGGGGTTGTGCCTCTTTTGTAACAGATTTGTGGAGACGGAACAACATATTTTTGGGCAGTGCTCCTTTGCCAAGGATGTTTTTGCCATCATCAAAGCCTGGTGCGAGGAGTTCCCTGTGGATGCGGTTTCTTTAGAGGATAAGTTGAAGGCTATTGTGTCTATGGAGAAAGGTAGTAAGAAGAGGGGTAGAAGGCTCGGTTGTATTTTTTCTGCTTTCATTTGGACCATTTGGTGGTGCAGGAATCAATTGGATTTTTCAGGAAAAGTGTCTAGCAGAAACGTGGTTTTGGGCTTGATTAAGCTTTCGGCTTTCCAGTGGGTAAAAAGTAGTGATAAGTTAGCTTATAGTCTCTCTTGGGATAGTTGGAATGTTTCTCCCAACCTGTTGTAACTCTTTGCTCCAAGCTTCTTGCTTGAGCTTTTAATGGAATTTCTTGCTGTTAAAAAAAAATAACATAGATACGGTTGAATTTGCAAATACAATACAAAACATCAACTGCATTCTGTTGGGAGTGTCTCAGATTTGTTGGGAGTGTATCAGATTTAGACATAATAAAGTGCGGATAAAACAAAAAAATGTTATCTAAATAAGACATAATACGAAGTGTTATTAATACATTTTATCGTATACTATCCATACACCAACACTACTCTATACCAGCACCAAACCAACTATACCCTTTACCAGCCAAATATATCAATCAGGTTCGTTCACTCCAACTATACCCTTTTTACCACCCAAAGACACCAAACTTCAAAATCTGGTAAAATATATCTATTGGTATTTGGTGAACTGTAAGATACAAAAAATGAAAAGATAAGTCAAATATAATAGTCGACTGAAAGATAAAAAATGAAAAGATTATGAGAAATGCTTTCCCCGTTAAGTCCTAAGGATAAAGACGGAAGAACAACTTACTGGATAATTAACATCAATTCAGAAAAAAAACAACTTTCAACTTTGCAATTCAATTCAAAATTCAGATCAGAAACTCTAAATAATAGGAAAAAGAAATCAAAAATCGAAAACTTATAGCTTCACTTCAGATCTCAGAAAGCTTCAATTCACGACTTCAGTTCGTCACTTTCACGACTTCAGTTCACTGCACTGCTTCAGTTATGCTCTTTCACGGTTTCAGTTATTTAGCATCACGACTTCACTTGACGGCTTCATTATACATAACATCAAACAAACAAGTAAATAACCACTCAATCAGATTTCAGAAAGTCTTTTAGTTTAGAAATCAGAACCGAGTTCTTAAAATTGATCTAGAAAAAGAAAAATGGAGAATGAATGAGAAAAGAAATTGATTACCGTAGGTGTGGAGATTTAGATTTTGGAATCATCAGCACCCGACCTATGCCTTATCTCCTCACCATCGTTGTGGCTCAACGCCTCGTCTTCTTCAATCAATAGTTAATACGCGTGGTGCTGCTTTGGATATCGAGAACGAGAAGCACTGAACTCCTAAATGTGATTCTAATTGCCGCCTTTGGTTATTACGTTGGAATGAAACCAAATTGCTGCCCATATTAAGTATACGACCCAAAAAACCTTGGCCCAATATATATATATATATATATATATATATATATATATATATATATATATATATATATATATATATATATATATATATATACATATATATATATATATATATATATATATATATATATATATATATATATATATATATATATATATATATATAAAGCTACAGCCCAAGGAATTTGATGCCCCTTATTCATTGCTGCCCTGGGCCATGGCCCAGCTCGCCCTGGGCTTGGGCCGGCCCTGAATAGAATGATGTACCGTTGTTCCATTCGAGGTCTAGGAAAGCTACGACCATTGGGCCAGTCGTACCACAAATCTATCTATTGGAGTTCGCCATTGTAGTTCATGACTAGAAGAGTAGAAGTGAGTGGAATTTCTCCGGCCACGGTGTTGGCTTAGGCGACTCCTCCCCTATAATCTTTCGGGTGTTACCGGAGGGAAGAAAAGATTAATCGGATCTAAGAGCAACATATTTTTGTTGGTTTCAAAAGGGTGGGGGTAAGAGATATATATATATATATATATATATATATATATATATATATATATATATATATATATATATATATATATATATATATATATATATATATATATATATATATATATATATATTTATTACTACGAGGGAGATTGAGATTTTATTAAATAAATTAATTAAAAAAATAAAATGACGGGCATTTTACCGCTACTTAGGAGAAAAATTAATTCTAACCGGGATAAGGACCAAATCTGTTATTAAAAGTATATCACAAAAACAAATATCCCCGATTTTGAAAAGTTAGACCAATATTAAAAAAAAGATAACCATAGGGACCAAAACTGTAATTTACTATAATTTTAATTTACTATAATTTTAATCCTCCATCGTGTTAGGGGTGTTTGTCATTGTTTATAAAAAAAATCCTATTGATTTATTGGGTTTCTAAAAGTCTAATAATTCTAAAAAAGAATGTTTGATAACTTGTAAACATCTTGTATGAGTGTTTTCTAATACTTTCAAATAAGTCATTTTTGATTAACTGATGTTCTTTTTATTTTTTAAAATAATTATTGATGTGAAAAAGACCTAACTATTCTCAAATAAGTTACTTAACATAATAACATATATAAACTAATTCCCACATTTATTTAAAAAAAATAGCTTATTAACTATACGTTTTTTCTACACAAAAATTAATCCAAACCCTTTAAAAACTCATTTTTATTAACGCATAAATTAATAAGCATTTATATAAAATAATTATTGAGTTTAAATAAAAAAACTCAAACACCCCCTTATACTTTCCAATGAGAAATTATATTGGTTCCTAATTTTTGAACCTAACTTTATTCCTAACCATTTGAAATGATGACATGTGGATTAAAATATTATTAATTTTATTAAACTTTACACTTGTCATCTTTTCAAATGGTTAGGAATAAAGTTAGGAACAAAAATTAGAAAGCAATACAATTTCTCCTTTCCAATATGTAGTCAAAACCTTTATTACTTCACTAAAAATCTCAAAATTGGACTTTAATGCAATAAAGGGGAAATAATCACAAAATAACGAAAATAGAAGGCATGGTATTACAATATAACCATATTTATATTTATCAGAAAATAACCCATTAATCAGTGTTGTAAAGATTAGTGTTGTAAAACTCGGCCAACTCGGAGGAGTACTCCGCCGAGTACTCGGACTCGGGCTCTTACTGAGGTGAGTTAGGCCAACTCGGCGAAACAACTCGGGAATCGGTCAAACTCGGTTCTACTCGGGTCAAACTCGGTAAAAATCAGTCCAACTCAGAGCAACTCGGTCAAAGTCGGCCAAATCGGTCAAACTCGGTAATTTTCACTTTTTTTAGAAATAATAAATAATTATAATTGTTAATTAAAATTTTAACATATATCATATATTTAGTTATTTATTAAACATTGTTTAATTTTAATTTTGTTAAATTTAATGTAAATTTGATAGAGAAACGAAAAACGACTAATGATTAAATGATTACTTTAATATTAAATAATGAATATTGATTTTTGAAATAGTTTAACATTTGAACTTGTATTTTTTTATTGATTTTTCTACTAATACGTAATTATCATAGTAGTCAGAATTTGTTTTCTTACAAAAATTTAGTGAGTGTTGTATTGTTGTTTGGCTACTTGATAATGACACCACAAAACTATGCTTTTATGTATGTAACCCTTTAGAAATATTAGCATGTATGTACGAATGAGTTAGAATCGGTTTGTTGATATTAAAGGTCCTGTGCAAAGACAAAAAAATGAGCTCTTAAATGTAACTTTTTTACTTATAACCAAAATTCCTTTATACTACCATAAGTGTTATACATATAATCAAAACAAAAAAACTATATTAGCATATATAATCTTACGTAACTACATAAATCGAGAGGTTCTCCTAGCATTATTGGAAGCAAAGTTGTTTATCAACTCTTCATTATCAATAGTATCTAATATATCGTTCTCTATAACTATCATCGCCAATCCATTAAGTCTTTCTTGTGACATGTGGACTGTTAACATCAACACCCATATTATCAAGAATATCATCATTGTTCTGATTTTGAAAAAGAAACTTGTGGATTTTCCTGTAAAACTTATCTAAGGACCCACTTTGAATATTTGTTAATTCTTCATCTATTTTTCTCCTTTTAGGTTTTTCTGTATCAGATAGATATTTAGGAGACATAATTTCCGAAAATAGATAAAATCATATAGCAATTCAATAAACACAAACAATTAAAACAATAACAAAAATTTTAAAAGACTAGAAGCTTGAATTTGTACCTCTGTCGAACACTAACTTGGAATTGGAATAGCTGTAGCTATTAGTCGATGTAATTACCTAAGGTAATTAGGTTTGTGTTGTAGTATTAGTAATTGCGTTAATTAGGTTTGCATAGGTATTGATAACATTCATTTGGCCTGGTATGTGTTTTGGCTAAATGGAAAACACATCCCATAGAATTTTGATCAAGGGCTGGTATGTGTTTGGGATGTAGGTATTAGTCGACGTATACTGTATACATATAAAAATTATGGCCCTCAAACGACACAGGTCCTGTGCGGTCGCACACCCGACCCTTGCTAAGGGCGGATCCTGGAATAAGCCTACATAGAATGTTGATCAAGGGCTGATTATAGAGATGGAATAGTTTTGGCTCAAGATTCAAAAATATCTTTATATTGGGATAAATTCTAATATTATTTGGGTATATGTGAAATTGATGAACCGATGGTAAGTTCACTGATGATGAAGGGAGTGATGGTCTAGAACCGGGTAAAACATAAAAATGATGAAGGAGTTAACCTTTATGGATAAAAAATTTGGCTAGGCCTCCCTCATAACCAGTGTGACTCTTTCTAACCATACCTAGCCACCAAAGGCTATATACTAGGCTAACAAATATAAAAATGGGCTGTAAATATACAACATATAAATATACACTAATACGCCCCTACAGTTTGAGCGGGAGATCTGGATCGAAAACTCAAACGGACCGAAAATCTATGAAGAGTGTAGTTGGATAACACTTTGTGAAGATATATTCGTACTGAAGACCTGAAGGGACATGAAGAACTCTAACTTGTCTAGTAGCGACTTTATCCCGAACAAAGTGGATATCGATCTCGATGTGTTTAGTACGCTGATGTTGTACGAGATTAGTCGAAAGGTAAACAACACTCACATTATCACAATACACAATATTGGCTTTGGCTAGCAGACAGTGTAGCTCCCTAAGTAAGTTCCATAGCCAAAACGTTTCAGCGACGACATTAGCCACTCCGCGATATTCGGCTTCGGTGCTGGATCGAGATACAGTTGCCTGACGCTTTAAGGACCAAGAAATAAGGTTGTCGTCGAGATAAACACAATACCCTCTTGTAGAACGGCGAGTAACAGGACATCCCCCCAATCAGCATCAAAGTAGGCAGTCAAACTCGAGGTAGAGGAGGTGTGTATATGCAATTTGAAATCAATAATGCCCCGGATATATCTGAGAATACGCTTGAGAGCATGAAAATATAGCTCTCGGGGGTTGTGCATGAAGAGACAGATATGTTGAATTGCATAAGCGATATCGGAACGGGTAAATTTCAAGTATTGCAGGCCACCTGCAAGGCTCCAATAAAGGGTTGAGTCTCAGACGGGCTGGCCCGTGAGTTCAAGTTTCGTCTGAACATCTGCAAGTGTGCAACATGGATTGTATTTTGAGATATTGGCCCTCTCCAGAGGTTCCAACGCATACTGGAGTTGAGAAAGAAATAATCCTTTGCCGTATCGTGTAGCGGACATGCCAAGAAAGCAAGAGAGATTGCCTAGATCAGTCATGGCAAACTCAGTAGATAGGGAGCTGATGATGCGTCGAATGAGTTCAGCTGAAGATGTTGTCAAAATGATGTCGTCGACATATAACAACAAATACGCAGTGGCACCCCCGGTCTGGTATATAAAAAGTGAAGAGTCGTTCTTGTTGTGAAGAAAACCGATTCATGTAACATATTCGGTGAAGCGATAAAACCAGGCACGAGGGGCTTGCTTCAAACCATAAAGCGATTTCTGTAAATGCCAAACCTAATCCGGATGATCAGGGTCATGAAACCCAGGAGGCTGATGCATGTACACTGTCTAGTGGTTGGAAGTGGCGATGCTCAGAACAGAGCGGATAGTGGCCGGTTTGACCACCGGACTGAAGGTCTCGTTGCAATGCTCCTGACATTAGCCACCAAACGGGCTTTGTACCTGTATAAAGAACTGTCTGTCTTATATTTCTTCCTGAATAACCACATAGATCTAACAACATTTGCCTCAAGGGGCCGCGGAACAAGTTTCCAAGTTCCATTAGAAATAAGAGCATCAAATTCAGTTTGCATGGCAGTGGTCCAAGGGTCACGGAGAGCAAGAAGGTGGGATTAGGCATAGAAGACTCAATGGTGGTGTGTGTTGGATTAGGTGTCTAAGCCATGACTTTATAATTGTATTTATCTTATTAATTGAAGAAAAGTCTATTTGGGTTGCCCTCATTGCTGGAGGATTGATGTAGAGTTAAGCAGAGAGAACGGTTGATTTATTAATTGTTTAATAAATCAAAAGAAATAAAATAAATAGTTCATTAATATATTTAAGTGTTAATATATCAATTGGAAACTATAATAATTAATTAGAAATTAATCTAGAATTAATTGGATTTAATTTGGTGATTAATTTAATTAATTAAAAGTGCAGGGACTGGTTTGTATTTATTCAATAGTTGAATAACTGGTTGGCCAGTGACACGGGCCAAAGTTGTCGCCAATATGGAGGCCACCTCCAGAGTTGGCGAAACCTAATTAGGGTTTACAGGCCTTGGTCCAAATGGTCAACAGGCTTGTCCATTAAGGAGGCTCCTCTAGGATTTTGACCGTAACCATTGGAGGCTATAAAAGGAACCTCCTGTCCACCCAAAACCTGTGCCACTTTTGAGAATCTCTCTGGAACTCTGCCGTCTTCTCCATTGCTTAGGTGTGACTCCATTTGAGGCAAGACAATTACGCTGCTAGCTTCTAGATCAAGAATCAAAGGTTGGTTTTTGTTATCCAAATTCTTTAGAGATTATTGTTGGCCGTAGGATTTTATTATATGTTCATTAGAATAAAAACATAGATCCTCATTATTAGGTTGCATGTGAACTTAGGATATCTAGTTCATAGTTTGCTTAAAACCTTTCAGTGGTATCAGAGCTTGCTTGTTTTTCTTGTGAATTGATATAACTGATTTGTGTCCAAGGGTTTTTTGCGAAAATTATAACCCTTGGAGAGGCCTTGTCGATCTTGGTGGCTAGGGTTTCAAAACCCTAGCCTCCCTCCCCTTTTGGCGATTTCCTAGTTGCCTTGGATAGTAGATTGTTATTTTTGGTAATTGTTGATTAATTAAATAACCAGAATCCTTTATCCCATGCTTGCAATTTTCGAAATCTTGGGGATAAAGATAGGTAATTAATTTGTTAATTTGTAATGCCTATCTTTGATTTAATTAATTTAATTAATAGTTTAATTAAAAGATAAACTAAATCACTTAAAGGGTTTAAATTTAATTTTAAATTATTTGATAATTTTCGAAAATTAAAGGATTAAATCCTAAATATTTTAATAAGATTATCACCGAGATAAACGCAGAACCCAGATGTGGACTGAGAGGGACAGCCAGCCCAATCAGCATCAGAATAGGAAACCAAACGATCGACATGAGACGGACAAATGAGCAGACCATGATGAAGAGTATCCCGAAGATAACGTAGGATAAGTTTTAGAGCCATGAGATGCGGTTCATAAGGATCATCCATGAAAAGACAGACTTGTTGAACAACATAGGCAATATCAGGACGGGTAAACTTGAGATATTAAAGGGCCCCAGCTAGACTTCGATACAAAGTCGGATCAGAAACCGATTTACCGGATGAAGAGAGTTTCAGTTTAGTGTCCGTAGGTGTGCTACACGGATTGCAGGAGAGCATATTTGCTCGAGATAGAATCTCCTTCGCAAAAGCAGTTTGGGAAAGAAACAAACTATTAGAGATGCGGGTAGCAGCAATGCCGAGAAAAAAGGATAAGGCACACGTGAGATAAGTCGAGTAATGCGAGAAGTGCTGGAAGCGGTGAGAATGACATCATCCACATAGAGGAGGAGGTAGATGGTTTCATTATGATGATGATAAGTGAACAATGAAGAGTCAAACCGACTACTGACAAAGTCGATGGAGGAGATGTAGACAGCGAACCGTTGATACCGCGTACGAGGAGCTTGTTTAAGACCGTAGAGAGCTTTACGAAGACGACACATGTGAGTGGGATAGGTGGGGTGAACATAACCAGGGGTTGTTTCATGTAGACTTCCTTAGTCAAGTCATCATGAAGGAAAGCATTCTTGACATCAAGCTGATGGATACGCCATTTTCGAGAGACGACAATACTGAGAAGGGTACGAATGGTAGCCGGTTTGACAACCGGGCTAAAGGTGTCATCGAAATCGAGGACAGGTTGCTGAGAGAAGCCTTAAGCAACCAAACGACCTTTATAGCGATCGAGGTTACCGTGAGAGTCGTACTTGTGTTGGTAAAGCCATCGACAGCCAACGATGTTGGTAGAGGGAGGACGGGGGACAAGATCCCATGTGTGATTGGCAGTGAGAGCTGACATTTCCGCATCCATGGCCGACTTCCAATTCGGATCACACATAGCCTGAGCTATGGACCTAGAAATGGGAGAAATGTCAGAGGTAGCGGAGAGGTTAAGAATAACACGGTGTTTAAGGGAACCAGTGCGAATACGAGTAGTCATAGGATGACTCGAGCGAGGAGGGGAAGGTTTTGGTATTGAAGTGGTAGAGGATGGAGGAGGCACAACGACTTTGGTTGTGGGAGGGCCCGAGGACGGAGGTATGGAGGGAGGGGGTCATCATCAGGAATAAGCTGATCATAGTCAGAACTGGAGGGAGGAGGATGAAAATCAGTGTATGGAAAATGATCCTCATCAAAAATGACATGGCAAGAAACGATGACTCGTTGCGTAACAAGATCAAGGTACTTATGACCTTTGTGGTTGGTTGCGGGACCGATATAAACACATGCCAAAGACCGAGGGGAGAGTTTGTGAGGCGCAGTGGATGAGGTGTTTGGGTAGCATAAGCACCCGAAGACACTAAGATGATCATACTTGGGAGAGAAACCAAAGAGAACCTCAAAAGGGGTCTTGAGCGATAGGGTAGTAGAGGGAAGGAGATTTAGAGTATGGACCACAGTGAGCAAGGCTTCAGTCCAAAACTTGGGAGCTAAGGAAGCTTGAAAAAGGGAAGTGCAAACAATGTTGTTGATGGATCGAATGGATCTTTCGGCTTTGCCATTTTGTTACGAGGTATAGGGGCACAAGAAGCGAATGGTAATGTCATTAGATTGGAGATAGGTGAGGAGAGGTTGATTGTTAAATTCGCATTCATTATCACATTGAAAAGATTGAATATCATTTTTAAATTGATTTTTGACATACATGCGAAAATCACAGAACACTGACAGATTTGGCACGTAACGGAAAAACCCATAAAAATGTGAAAAATCATCAAGAAACAAAATATAATACTTAAACCACTCAAGCTAGTAATGGGAGATGTCCACAAGTCGGAATGAATAAGCTCAAAAGCACGAGTAGTGTTAGACAAAGAGGACGTAAACAGTAAAGGACAGTTTTTCCCAAGATGACAAGCATGACAAGTCGGGATTTTATTTGAACTACTGAAAATAAAACGACGAGACTAAAAAAACTTAAAATAGTAGCGCCAGGATGTCCTAAATGACATTGCCGGGTAGGAAACAAGGCAGCAGAAAGGGCCGAGTCTATGGCTGAGGAAGATGGGGTACACGGGTAGAGATCGCCAAGACTATCGCATCGCTGGAGAAGAGCATCAGTGTTAAGATCCTTAACAGAAAAACCAAAAGGATCAAATGAGACGGGTACCGAATTATCAGTAGTGAATTTACAAACAGAAACAAGATTTATAATCATTTGATTAGAAACAACAACATTTTTGAGAGAAATTTTATTATTGGAGTACGATAGATATGTGTGACCAATGTGAGAAACCAGAAGTATAGCACCATTACCAACCATTATGGACTTAGAATTACAAGGAATAAGGGAAAGAATTTACCTTGATTGAAGTTCATGTGTGAGCTAGCCCGGGTATCCATGTAGTAATTGTTATCGGGCGGAGGCTGCACGGACATAGCTTGAAAGACGGAGGATAGGTCCGTAAACTGCTGACCGGAGGCGTTCGGTGGGCCTGGTGTAGCAAAGAAACCACTGGCGGTGGTGGTCTGTGGGCTGACGCTGGCAGGCGGGACAGAAGACAGCGGCTGTTGGGCTGGGAGCTAGAATGGGCCGGTAGGAGGCTGCTGCTGAGGTGGACCCGTGAAAGGATAGTGGGCCGATGGGAAATGAGCTGCAACAGGTTGATGTGGGACAGGAGACCCACCAAAAGTGGGCAGCGAGTGATAATAATGTTGAAAAACCTGATTATTTGATGCTGGAACGTGTGAAAAAAATTGCGATGCATTTTGTTGAATATATGCACCTGGATACGATCCCATAATTCCAGCAAATTGAGACGATTGACTTGAAGTTGTACCTATAAATTCGTTAGCACTAGTAGAATGACTAGAATTACCCGTCCCCTTGGAAGTATTCCGATGTGGGACAGGAGACCCACCAAAAGTGGGCAGCGAGTGATAATAATGTTGAAAAACCTGATTATTTGATGCTGGAACGTCTGAAAAAAAATTGCGATGCATTTTGTTGAATATATGCACCTGGATACGATCCCATAATTCCAGCAAATTGAGACGATTGACTTGAAGTTGTACCTATAAATTCGTTAGCACTAGTAGAATGACTAGAATTACCCGTCCCCTTGGAAGTATTCCGATTGTTACCACGATTTTTATTCCATTTGTTTTTCAACTTTCCGGGTTGATTGGAGACGGAATAAAGGGTTGTGGTAGTAGTGGTGTTTGGATCGGGTGTAGAGTCATTTGTTTCCTCCCGGTTTTCATGGAAGGATGGAAACGGTTTCGTGTTGGTAATAACATCAACGATACTTTGATAGGAAGGAGGTAAACCACATAAGATTTGCATAACAAGTTCAAGTTCAGAAATATCCGAATCAACATCATGCAGTGCATCAGCAAGGTGTTTAAGGGTGTGGCATTATTCATGAATGGAAAAGGCACCTTTTCGGGTGTTGCGGAATTGTTCCTGTAGTTGGAGCGTTCGAGGAATCTTATTGTTGAGAATATATTCGTGTAAATTATCCCACATATCCTTAGCAGTGCATGAATCAGCGGTGATTACTTGAAGCACGAAGGGATCACACGTGGAATAAAACCAGGATTTAACACGGGAGTCAATAGACGCCAAATCTTCATCATCTTCACTTGTCGGTTTGGATTTTCCAGTTATATGACCAAGGACTTTAGCACCGGTGCAAATGTCTTTGAATATGTGACACCATAGTTTGTATTTAGAACCATCGGATGTGAGTTTGAAGCTAAAATTATTGTAGACATTTGTAACCGCGTAGATTAGCTGTTGGGCGGTGGGTGCATGGGTTCTAGGGTTTCAGGAGTGGACATGGTGGAATGGAAAATCGAAAAAACAAGAAGGATTAAAAGATCGAAATAACAATTAGAGAACTAACCGTGGGAAGAGGGATTGTAGGCAAACACCGGAGAAACACGATTGCATGTGGTGGACGAGTGAGGCAGCGGAAGTCACGAGTGAATGTAGGATCGGAGACTGATCAGTGGAGCACGTGAGACAAGAAAAAAAGATTTTGGTCGCCCATCACAAAGAAGCCGTTGATCACAAAGAAGCCGTTGATCACAAAGAAGCCGTCGATCACACAGGAGCCGTACTAGGGCTTTGGCTCGATACCATGTTAATGTGGAAAATACCCTCTTAGGGTTTGCATTAGATGTCATCATATATATATATATATATATATATATATATATATATATATATATATATATATATATATATATATATATATATATATATATATATATATATATATATATATATATATACATATATATATATATACATATATATATGTATATATACATATATATATGTATATATATATATATATATATATATATATATATATATATATACATATATATATATATATATATATATATATATATATATATATATACATATATATATATATACATATATATATGTATATATACATATATATATGTATATATACATATAAATATGTATATATACATATATATATATGTATATATATATATATATATATATATATATATATATATATATATATATATGTATATATATATATATATATATATATATATATATATATATATATATATATATATATATATATATAAGTTACATAGACAAGTTTATGTATATATATATAGGAGTGGGTACAAACCAAATCTCTCTTGATTCGATGGCGGCTATCCTGGGATGCAAGGTGGAAAAGTTACCTTCTATTTTCCTTGGCATGCCAATTGGGGTCAACATGGGTTCTTTCAAGCCATGGAAGCAGTTGGTCGAAAGATTCAAAAAAAAGCTTAATAAATGGAAGGTTAGAACATTGTCGATAGGTGGTAGATTCACAATCGCTAGAAACATCCTTGGTAGTATGGGAAATTA
This sequence comes from Cichorium intybus, assembly GCA_023525715.1. Taxonomy (NCBI): domain Eukaryota; kingdom Viridiplantae; phylum Streptophyta; class Magnoliopsida; order Asterales; family Asteraceae; genus Cichorium; species Cichorium intybus. Next base: position 103,064,205 of record CM042010.1, on the reverse strand, counting down.
CATGTTTTCCCTGTTCAAAGCTCCAAAGAAAGTTCTAAATACTCTGGAAGGAATGCGTAGAAGGTTTTTTTGGGGAGGGAGCAAAGATGAAAAAAAGATTCATTGGGTTAAGTGGGATTACGTCATAAAATGGAAAGAAGAAGGTGGCTTAGGCATGGGAGCTTTGGAGGATCTGAACAAAGCCATGATGGTTAAATGGTATTGGCGTTTTAAAAAAGAACCAGAAGCTCTTTGGGTCCAGATTATAAATAGTATACATGGAGAAGGTAGCGAGGATAATGCTATAAAATCAGGCCATACGTGGAGAAGAATTACAAAAGTTTGGAAGGAGATGTCGAGTATCAATTTGGATCCTAGAGGCATAATTAGAAAGGAGATTGGGGATGGAAAGAACTCGAGATTTTGGAAAGATTTATGGATGGGAGAGATTCCTTTCGAGAAAAGATTTCCAAGATTATTCAAAACTGAAAAAAACGAAAATTGCAAAGTCTTTGACAGATTAAAAATTACAGGAGGATTTTGGGAATGGAAAAGAGACATGAGAGAAGGAAGAACAAAGGAGGAATTCCACTCATTAAAGGCGACTGTCGAGAGTGTAGTGTTGAATGAGAAAAAAGATGCTTGGAATTGCTCAGGAGGTCCTAAGGGAAGCTTTTTGGTTGGTTGGTTTCGTAACGAGATTGCAAACAAAAATCAACAGGTTATCGGAAAAAATTTCTGGTCCAAATGGATTCCAAATAAAGTTAATATATTTATTTGGAAGTTATTTAGAGGGCGTGTAGCAGTGAAAGAAGTTTTATCCAAAATGGGGATTGCGCAGCATTCTAATGTTTGTGAAGTCTGTAAACAGGAGGTGGAAACGATTAAACACGTTTTCATAAAGTGTCCAATAGCTCAACAGGTTTGGAATTATATTGGTGATTGGTGGGGTCTTAATATGATAAATATGGGGGAGTTGGAAGAAATTATAGAATATCTTTCTATTGGGGGTCAAAATCAAATGCACAGGAAAGTATTGGAATTGGTGGGGTTTGCTACACTACAATTACTTTGGAGAAACAGGAACGATTGCATCTTTAATAATAAATTCAGAAATGGGGTTGACATTTTAGCCCAAATTCAAAGGGAGGTGTTTTTATGGATCCACAATCGAGCAAACAAAGTTGCCATAGATAGTCTCATTTGGTTAAGTAATCCTAGATTAGCGGTTCAGAATTTGTAACTGTACCCTTGTTTCGGGGCCCCTTAGTCTCTTGCTAAGGTTTTGGCCCTTTGTCGTATAAAATGTTGCTGTTTCAAAAAAAAAAAATATATATATATATATATATATATATATATATATATATATATATATATATATATATATATATATATATATATATATATATATATGTACATATATATATATATATATATATATATATATATATATATATATATATATGTATATCTACATATATATGTATATATACATATATATATATATATATATATATATATATATATATATATATATATATATATATATATATATATATATATATATATATATATATATATATATATATATATATATAAGTTACATAGACAAGTTTAGATAAAGGACCCCTATACTATACAAAAGTATACTTACTACACATAAGATATAAAACTATAACTAACACTAGGCATTCGGCAAACTTGGTGATACTACACTGTCTCTGCGCTCCGCCCAACCGGAAGGAAATAACGGTGGAGTCAATAAAAGTTGTGCTCGAGTGGTCAAAGGTAAAGGTAGATAAGAACTCAAGGACAATCTTCTGATATACCGACTCTGCTATATGGAAAACTCGATCCCACGCCCTACAATAGAATTCTATTCACGTATCCTTTTCACTTGCTTAGTACTCAAGGGTTCCAACAGTGTTTCTAGCCCAACCCGGCCTACTAAGTCCCAATCCAACACCGGAGCAACCTCGATATCCCTCATTTTCAAATTTTCCAATCGGCCCATGAATTCCTTCGTAGTTGTTATGGTAATTGAATTTGGAAATTGTAGCCATGTATGTAGTATTAACCCTGTTTGCGGATTATGATGATTATTGTTGTTTGTTTCCCTCTCACCAGCTGCAAAAAAATAATAACACGATTCAGAATAAATAATGTAATCTAAACAGCTATCATAGTGTCACATTTTTTCTATAGCAGCGAGACCGTTGAATGATTTCAACCATGGCGCCGCGTGTTTAGCATAGCGCAATGCGACCGTTGAATGACTTCAATTGTGGCGTCGCTATGGATGAGTGTGACAGTTTACAAATCGGTTTAAACATGTGATTCATCAACCATGCCAAACTTGACCTAACTAGGCACTCATTAGTACCTCTAAGCGTGCAATACTACAAAAATCAAGCCACATTACTACCAAAATTTCCACATTATATTCCACAAGTCATAACAAAGGGTTTTGCCCAATAATACTTGATAGGTAGTTCAAGTAACCACTTTAATTGCAGAACGAAGTGTGGGAATTGTGATACATACAATTAAATCTTAATGATGACTGAAATTCGATGAGAATCACTGTGTACGCTTAATTGGATTATTGCATTTTTGTTCAAGTAACAATGTTTTAAAAAGAAGTTTAACAGAGGATAATGATTAGGTACCTGATAACCCCTTTAGCATCGTGAGGCAGTCTTACCTTAGCATCGTGATGTGCATGCGCATGATGTCTGGGCGAAGGTGTCGCTATCTTTTTTGCTGCACGACGCTAACCTGGTTCAGTGAGACTGCCACGTTCTTCAGTCATATTCAATACTAGTACCACCCCACACTTGAAAGGTACCAACTTCCCACTTATAATAGCCTAGAAAACTCATTGTCACCGATACGACTCAAATAATGGAAATCATCAAAATAAAAAATAAAAAGTAGTGAATACAATCGGGTTTCCTCCTAAGAGCACTTCTTTATTTACGAATCGTTAGTTGGACTCCAACTCCTTGCTCACGTTGAGACGACTATACCAAGGGTCATGTCCTCTCTCTCTCCGCCTTTCCTCATTTGCACCTTCATAATATCGTTTCAACCGGTGGCCATTTACTTTAAATGAGTTTCCATCTCGGCCCTCTAATTCAACCACTTCATGATTATACACCTTTTTCACCGTGTATGGCCCATACCACCTCGTTTTAGACTTACCTGGAAATAACTTCACCCTTGAGTTAAATAACAGCACCTCTTGTCCTGTTGTCCCGCAACGAAGTAGGCATCATTCCTCATTTCATCTAATTCTTTTAGTTGTAGCAATTGATTCGCGCGCATGTCTGTTGAGTTAAAGTTGCATGCCTTAAGTACCTAGAACGCCTTATGCTCGATCTCCACTAGTAAATAATAGGAATTGACGTCGACTAGCCGGTAATGCATAGTACCAATTGGCGTCTTAAATGCATTTCTGGAAGCCCATAGTTCGTCATCCATCTTATCGGACCACTAATTTTGATTTGTGCCCACTCACCATTATATAATTCATTTCAGCGCCCGATTCCTAACTTCCATTTGGCCACTTGTCTGCAGCATATGATAAGGTGTTGCAAGTCTATGGTGTATACCATATTTTTGTAGCACCTTTTCTAACTAATTGTTCCAGAAATGGGTGCCTCTCTCACTAATCAAGTCCTTAGGGATGCCAAAATGCGAGAAAAACTTTTTAATGAACTTTACCATGGTTTGTGCGTAATTTACCGAAAGGGCTTGTGCCTTGTTCCACTTGGACACATGGTCGCATAGAATCAATGCCCAGAAGTCAAAAATCCCACAAATCTAGATCTTATGAAGTGGCATTTCATTCCTTCCAGAGATATTACCTGATCGCCGGCATGAATCACATTCATTTACGTAGACTGCGTTGTCCTTAAATATCGCATGCCAATATAATCCAACTTGAAACACTTTTTGAGTGTTGTAATACGCTTCGTGATGCCTACTGGCGGGTCCATTATGGCAACGTTTTAATATGTCCTAAACTTCCTTTCTGAAAACACATATTCTAAAGACACCATTCGTGCAGTTTTGAAATAAGAATGGGTTGTCCTAGTAGTAGTGCTTAATATCACTGAATAATTTCTTCTTATGACGGTATGTCATTCCCCCAAAGACATCCCGTGATGCTAGATAATTCATGAAATCAATGAACCATGCTAGATAATTCATGAAATCAATGAACCATGGGACGTCCGTACCCGCTTCTAATAGGTACTCATCATGGAAACTATCATCGATCGCTGACTATTTTAGCTCTACTAGGTCCGGGTTTTCAAGGCGATATAGATGGTCTACCGTCACGTTTTCCATACCCGGCTTATCTCTGATTTCTATATCAAAGTCCTATAGCAACAAAATCCAACTAACCAACCAAGGTTTGGAATCCTGTTTTGAGAATAAGTGCTTCAAGGCAGAATCGTCAGTGGACACAACTGTCTTGGAGAGAATCAGGTAAGGGTGGAACTTGTCAAAGGCATAAAACACGGCTAATAACTCTTTTCTGGTGGTGGTATAATTCATCTATGTTAGACTTACGGTTTTTCTTGCATAGTAAATAGGATGGAACCAATTATCCACCCATTGTCCTAACACGGCTCCCACAGCGAAATCCCTGGTGTCACACATCATCTCAAAGGGTAGAGTTTAATTAGGGGTGACCATGATTGGTGCAGTGGTCAGCTTAGTCTTTAATGTGTTAAAGGCGATCAAACATTCTTGTGTAAACTCAACATTGGCATCCTTCAATAACAATTGGGTTAGCGGTCTCGAAATCTTGGAAAAATCCTTAATAAATCTTCGGTAAAAACCTGTGTCCCCCCAAAAACCTTCTGACCCCCTTGACGTCTGTAGGTGGTGGTAACTTTGCTATTGTGTCTATATTTTCCTTGTCTACGTCAATCCCTAGTTTTGATATTTTGTGTCCAAGTACAGCCCCCTCCTTAACCGTGAACCCATTTTAGGACTAAATTTTTTTTTCTTGCAACGTTCAGACATTCTATCCAAGTTCATCAAAAAATTGTCAAATAAGCTCCTGAACACCGAGAAGTCATCCATGAACACCTCCATGAGCCAAAAGGCATTCGTTTAGACGCCTTACAACGATTACACCTTAATTATGCTTTTCATAAGTAAATTGGAACGTAATGGAAGATAAACATGTGAGTCTTGACTACCTGATACCCGAAGTACCCTGTTTTTCTTATTTGATAATCCATTTTCAATCTCATCTTTTACAATAGCATTTCATTGTTTTTCTTATTTAACTACTCGACCACAAACTCCCTGAGGATTCGACCCTTAATTACCCTATCTAATAGTGGTATTAAGGTTATTTTCGACTGAGTCAACGACCTCGATCAGGGCGGCGCCCTTTTTGGTAAAAGAACTACAGTCAAATCTCGGGATCATTTCTCGAGGACAATCCAAACCACAAACATAATCAGAATCCATGCCACATATGCCAATATTTCATTGGATGTGGTCTTGTAGTTCTTAGGATTGGTCCCTAGAGGCTACAAAAGCATAGGAGGAAGCTTCTGCTGCTGAGTATAGCCCCAATCCCCCACACTTAAGTGGTAAAGACGCAAGCCACCACTAGATGTCACCATAGAAAGGACCTCCATAAACCACCATGTCCTCGATCGCTCCATGTATTCTTTATCGAATAAACATATTGCCGCCTCCATGTGTACATGTTGGCATGTCCTCAAACCAAATAAACGTTTGACACTGCCCAAACGAGATCAAAGCATCAAAAGCTCACTCTAGGGGGCCATACAACTGCGGAAGAAGACACATCAAATCAACAACGTTGACTACTCTTATCATAGACAATCCTCTAATAAAATTCATGTCTCTACTCTGTACAAACAACCGACCCAAGAAGTTTCATTCAATACCGGCCTCCGAATTTCTACAGGGAATAAACCCTTGCAAAGCTTCTTACCATCACACGAGAGCCAAATTAGTTGTATTTTTGGAGTAGCATTCTACTAAAAATTCTACTTGATTTCCAATCGACGATAATTATTTGCATGGATTTTTCTTCATTTACGTAAACTAGTCCAAATATGCTTAAATATTATCTTTAGTCTATGAAAATGTCTTACTTTTAGTTTGAGTACCTTGTTCCATCAAATTTTGTTACTATTCTTTCATGTCTTTAAACTTTGATGAGTTCCATAACTCCTTCACTACCCTAAACACATATTTAATCTCTTTTGGGAGGTATAATTGACATTGTATTATTTTCATGCAAAGTTTTAGCATGCTTGACCTTTAATGATTCCATATCCAAGACAATCTCAAATGCATATATTTCGATTACTAAAATATTAGTCTTATTCTATTTCCTATCAATAAAATTTGGAAATTCTCAAAAACTTATTTCTTCAAATAATTCTTACACGTTCTTTGTCATATTTCAAAATTCTTCCATAACCTTTCAGTTATTTCTCCTTGATCATCATTAACCATTGATTACAATGTGCTTAAATTATAATCATATTAATAAGGCCACATAACATCCTTGATCTCCTTCCCATCTTCTAAATGCAAAAATGCAAGGTTAACAACTAAAATTTATTCAACCATCACACTTTGGTTTTACCAAGCATGTTCTCACATGACTAAGTTCCGTTCCATTTCTTGAACTTTTTAAATTCCTTTATCATGGTTTTACCAATCATATTCACATGACTAAGTTACATTTTCATGAACATTTTCCATTCCTTTCTCGAACAATATGAAAATAGGAACAAAGAAACACATATACTTTTCAAGAAGAGGCTCAGATCATTTGTATTAATCTGTAAGATTATGAAAAAGTTACACTTAAATAAATTGATGCATGATGGCACCCATATACACATGAGGTGTTCGACATATATTCTTAATCGGGTTATGAAAATTGGGTTAGATGTGATTACATTTGCAATTGAAAATATGTGTGATGGTTTGGCTTATTGGAAAACAATCCCCAAAAGAGCCGAGTCTTTTGAGAACTCATGTCGACAATTAAAAATACCATAATCCAATAAGTTATGCTTCAATTATCCAACAAGATATAATTTTAAGTCACTTGATGCTTAAAGTGGCTTTGATGCAGCAAGATGTTTTTGCATGTCTAAAACAACGCAATACTCAATACAATACATGTCCTCGTTTAGATTGGGAAAATGCACTAGAAATATGTAGGTGATTGGAGTTTTTTATAATGTCACTTCAATCTTTTCTGGAACAAGGTACCCCACAACCAATTTATATTTTTTCCAAAAATCCGTGAGATTAGACTTCAACGATCTAAATGGAGTTCATGTTCTAATATTATTTTGAAAAAATGGCAAGGCAGATAATTATGAAGTTCGATCAATATTGGGGTATAATTCACGAATTGGTGGGTGTCACTACTAATATTTTTGAATCACGATACAATATAGAAATCATAACATTTTATTTCCAATTTCTGTAACTAAATGATTGCACGGATCACATTAGTAGAATAAATTTTTTATGATGATTTGGTGAAGGAATACAATGAGAAAAGTACGAAAAGTTCATATGATCGAGGGTGGTGATTACATGACGCCGGCTTCCACTAATGAAATGGTTTGTGATGAACATTTTTGGGGTTAGGAAAATTTTATGAAGCCCAAGAATTGAGTTCCTCAATAGGTTTTGAAAATCAAGATTTACCATTACTTAAACAAAGTGGTTGGGTTCGAATCTGAAGACTTTGATATTTGATGTGGTAGAAGTTAAGAGCAACAACGTATCCTATATTGCAAGTTATATAGTATAAATTAATATATTGGCTATTCTCATCTCTATGTTTGCTTCTGAATCTACATTTAGTGATAGTAAACGATTAATAAGTCCACATCTAAATTCACTTAATCCAAACACAATAGAAGCTCAATTTGTGCACAAAGTTGGTTGTGGAAAATTGTTAACAAATATATTCATCTATTTTATTATTTTTATATTTATTAATAACTTTTTTTGTTCTATTTAGAAGCAGGTTTGATATTTACCTTGCATAATCATGCAACTATTTTTAAAGATTACCTTACATATTTTGAAACATGAAGTTAACATTGAAACCAATTTTTTTTTTTTTTGTGATTATAACTAAATAAATTGTAGTATTTGTCATGCATTTGTTTTCAACTTTTTATTTTGTTGGTAGGCAATATTTGATAGTTCGATGCTAAACATGGAAATAGAATTTGGTGATCAAACTTCTTTTATGTTGGAAGATTGCTTCTGAATCCACATTTAGTGATAGTAAAGGATTAATAAGTCCACATCTAAGTTGACTTAATCCAAACACAAAAGAAGCTCAATTTGTGCACAAAGTTGGTTGGGGAAAATTGCTAACAAATATATTCATCTATTTTATTATTTTTATATGCTTTCTTATATGTTAATAACTTTTTTGTTCTATTTAGAAGTAGGCTTGATATTTACCTCGTATAATCATGCAACTATTTTTGAAGATTACGTTACATATTCTGAAACATGACGTTAACATTGAAACCAATTTTTTGTGATTATAACTAAATAAATTTTAGTTTTTATCATGCATTTTTTTCAACTTTTTTTTATTTTCTTGGTAGACGATCTTTGATAGTTCGATGCTAAACTTGGAAATAGAAATTGGTGACCAAAGTTTTTTTTTCTTTATGCTTGAAGACTTTTTTAGGATTATGTTTTTATATCAAAAAATGATTGTAATTTATAAAGTTGATGTTATTGTTTATATTTCAAGACATTCGGGTCATTCAAGTTTTTGAATATGTTTAAAGACATTAGATAATTTGAAGTTTCTCTTATGTAGTTTCGTTAGTTTATTTGAATATTATTTGAAAAAGATGTATTTGAATATTATTTGAGAAAGATTGTTGTCAATATTTTAAAAATACATTGGATATTATAAATTTTGGAGCTATATTACGTATAATTTCATAGACTTGTAACGGGAAAAAAAAATCCCCGAATCCTTTGGGATAGGGGTGGGGACTATTTTGATTCCTCGACGGGGATGGGGGCGAGTATGGGGATAGTGGCAGGACCCGATCATAAGCATGTGGAATGTGGTCCTCGATATACCCGTCCCCATTGCTATCTCTAATCACTATATATTTTTATTTTAAGATGCCATCTACCTTCTTACCAAATGTAACTACCTTATGTCAGACTATATAGTTTCAACAATTGTTTATTTTTTCAAGGGCAATGAAAGTATTGTCAACTGAACCAATTCTTCTGGGGGATCATACAATAAAATGAATTTCTAGCAGATGTAGGTTTACACTTTACATGTTACTTTACTTTGTTAACTTTTCCATTTTAATCACATTAAAAAAGAACTTGTGTGTCATTTTTTAGTTTGACTTTCTTTAAAATTTACTTTAAGATAATACAGGTGAAAATAAAATCTGAATAGAGGTGTATATAAATTTATTCATGCATTGTTGGTTATTCCGTTAGTGGAGCTTCTGATATTCATGGTCAAGCTTGAGATGTTTATTTAGGTTGGGTTGAAGGTGCCTCACAACAGAGGTTGAAGATTCTGGTTAGTATCAGATTGGACTATAGTTGTGGATCTTTCCGAGAAACATTGTGAGAATCTAAATGATTGCATGATTTTCAGTTTTTAGGAAAGTTGCATTGTAGCAAATAGCAACTTAGTTTACTCTTTTTTACCAATATAGACAATATACTTTGTTCATTATCCACAATAGCCACATACTTACATGATATCAACACACTTACATTTTTAACAGACAATAGCACTATTTAACTTCAAACTTGTAAAATTAACTTAGTTTTTTTACCTATAATAGCAATGTACTTACAAGTATGTACAGGTAATATCTACATTCTTACAATTCCTTGTCATAATAACAACGTACTTATATTTCTTTTCTAACGTTAGCTAAACGTAATGAATAAAGTCCTCATAATGCTAGCGAGATGCAAGTATCTTGTTATGGGTTAAAAATACATGTCCACATCAGCAACGAGAGTAGAGTTCATTACTATTTCCAATGATTTTCCCAATAAGAAATATGCTCGTAAGAGCTTCATTAATATTGGATTAAACTGCAAATTTGGTCCCTGTGGTTTGCAAAAAACTGTGGATGGGGTCCAAAAAGTTTTTAACTTGCACCAGTGATCCAAAATGGAATTTTTTTTGTGGTTATGGTCCCTATCGAACTTAAAAAGACTGTTTTAACCTTTTGATTTCTTTTTAATATATTTTATATATTTCTTTAACTGGTTTAAATGTTTTATTAAAAAATGAAATGATCACACCCTCTCTCTCTTCCTCACCGCCCCTCTCTCTCTCTTCTCTCTCTCTGTCTCTCTCTCTCCGAAAACGTTGTTGCTAGTCAAAATCGAGTTCAATTCGTCATCACCAAAAAATTTCTTTGTCATCACCAAACAATTTCAGATCATCGGCGCCTCTCTACAATCCCGTATTTCTCTCCCTAGTTCTTCGGATGGAAATAACAAATCGACGCTTTCTTCCTTCAGTTTGTCGGATGGGTCTTTGATACATGATAACAGGTTCGCTTATTTTCCGGTTATGCTAGTCAAAATCGAGTTTAAATCAGTGAGATAATAGGTTGGGATATCAACTTCGTTTCTTCCTTCAGTTCGTCGGATGCTTTCTTCCTTCAATTCGTTTGTTGCAATACTGAGAATTATGAGGGTTTTGTTTCAATTACTCAATTGGGGACGGTGAAGTCGATGCGCGTGAAGGTTGCGATTGGTTCCAGTTTTGTTGAGTTGTATATTGAGTTTTGGTTTGCATTTGCGTCTCAGGTTTTGATATTCAATTTCAGGTTTAGATTTGAGTTACAGGTTAGGTTTCGAGTTTAAGGTATTAGTTTTGATTTGAGGTTAGGACTAGATTTCAGTTTTAAGTTTTGCTTTCAGTTTTAAGGTTTGATTTCAATTCTAGCAGTTGCAGAGATGGTGGTGGTCGATATCAATGACTAATTTCAACAGTATGTTTTAATTTTATATATTTGTGAAGTAAAGATGTTATAATGTGTGTATGTGTATGTTAGCTTTTTAGTGGATATGGATTTATATGAAGATGCATATGTTCTTCAACCCAATAAATATCAAAAAATGATGGTGGACGATGGGGCTATTAATTAGAGAAGGAGTGAGGGGGAGAAGGAGAGTGAAAGAGAGAGAGAAGGGGGCTAAGGGGGTGGGTGGGTTTGTTTTCTTTTAAATGAAAAAGTTGTTAAAATAAATAAAAATAATACAAAAAAGTAATTAAAAGGGTAAAACAGTATTTTTCAACTTTTCTAGGGACCAAAACCACAAAAAGTTTTCGATTTTGGACCAATTGTATAAGTTGAAAACTTTTTGGACCCCATCCACGGTTTTTTGCAAACCACATGGACCAAATTTGTAGTTTACTCTTAATATTGACAAATTTTGAAAATATGTAAAGATACATTTGGTGTTAAATCACTACGTTATACTTGTAGGATCTAAATTCCACTCTCTAATGAAATTTGAATATTAATGAAGACAAACATGTTTAGTAACTTGTGATTTCATTTTAGCAAGCTTGTCTTATTAATTGAAAACATTGAGCAAATCAACGATCACCAATGGAAGTAACACTCATTCGTTACATTAGGAGATTTAATACCAAGGAAACTAAGTTTATGCTAAAAGAAAAACCAACTTTCCACAATGCTAATGATTCTTAAATTCAATTTTGCAGCCAAGGTTCTTGGTTTTCACTTTTTGGCCCTTAGAAATCATTGCTTTTTTTCAAAATAATTTAGTCACACAATATTTGCAACAATTTCCATTTCATGATGTTCCATACTATTTATTTAGTTAAATTTGAAATAATAGCTATTTTAAAAAAATTCTACATGATTTATAGCAAACTCCTTCAACCAATGATTAAATACTCGACCAAGACACGTGAATTGCGGAAGCTTGCTTGGATTCACTAGTATATCGCTAGCAAGGGTGAAACCATGCCTAGCTTTCAAGAAATTACATTAGTGAAAAAAAATTAAACTATTGGTAAAACATCGATTACACTTCAATAAATTCACATTTACTCGATTATACTATAGATCGTCATAAGGATCAAGAAATGACATACCCATCTACGTCCTTTTGGATGGATCAATGTAATCTCTTTCTGTGTTGGTATAGTTTAGCTTCCTACTAATGCAAATTTGTTGTATTCGAGCTTGAAATGTAATGGGTCCTACATTTGGAGTAATATGAACGTTTATACATTATCCCTTGTGTTTGAAATACATAATTCATGAAGTTTCGTAGTCCGACATAACTTAGGATTACATGTTATTATTGGTTGAAATATTCAAATTCAAATATTTATATTTTTTTAAGCAAGTATTGGTGGCTTGAAGGAGTTGGATAATCAGACTTGATGACATTGTTTCTTCTTTGGTCTTGTTCATTCTCTTCTACCTGCAAATTGTGTATCCTTCAGATTCATTTATAGAAGTCAATTACCGGAGTGAGGTAATAAGCCTTGTATGCTATGGTGTGAAACTGTGTATATATTTGAGTGTAAGATGATTGAGTGTTATAAGTTTGAGTGTCAATATCTAAAATGCTTTTTATCCGTAGGAAGTTATGGCTGATTATATGATTTTTTTGGATGATTGGTGACCAGATCATGAAGTATTGTTGTACAAGTCCGTTGTCATATTTAAAATGTTTTATTGGAATGGTTTGATGTGCCCCTCACAATTGGTTAAAACCGCCAACAACCGACTGGGAGAAAATAAAATAAGAATCCATACTGGAGTGAGTGGATGAAAATTGGTTTTGAATGTTGCACGATTAACACAGAGCTGGAAAAAAATAAAATATGAATTTGTACTCAAACTAAGTAGACACGTGTTTGATCCTCTCAAATATCACACAGGTTGGAGCTGATGCTTCTTGTATCAGAGTTGTAGAGATCTATTGATAGTATTAACTTTTGATATAGCCTTTAAAATTTCGTTTGACCATTTAAAGGCTATATCAAAACACAAAAGACCTAACCCTAATTTAATCTAATAAATGGGTCTTTTATAAATACCAAATCCAACAAATTATTCAAAATTTACACCTTTAAACAACACCCATATTACATCTGTCACAAAGACATAATCCAGATAGGGGTATAAATACAATATTAGTATTTACAAGAAAAATAATCATAGACAACATATATTGGATAATTACTTGCATTCTAGAAGATCTATGCGGCTTGTCTTCCTCTCTTCATCTTGCCAACTCTAACCACGACTTCATCTTGTCCATGGTTTCCTCAGCAAACATGAAAAGCTTCTGTCTCCAGTGCTTCTTGAAGAACAAAACTCCAATAACACCACAAAACCCTGTTGCAAAACCACTCATTATGTCCACATAAAACAACCATAGCTTCGTCAGCTCATCAACTGGTTTGTATTTCTTCTTGGGCGTTGTTGGGTCTTCATGCTTTGAGCAATTCTTTGTAAGTGGAGCTCCACATAGACCTTTGTTCCCAGCATATATTGATGTATCAGTAAGGGTCTGCAACTGACGACCTGTTGGAATTCGTCCCACCAAGTTGTTGTGTGACAAATTCAAATGGCTCAAAAAGGTCAAATCTGCCATGCTTTGAGGTATCAACCCGGTCAACTGGTTTCCAGATAAATCGAGAGAAAACAAGGCCGTCATGTTTCCAAGGCTGTCTGGGATACCCCCACTGAGGTGATTATTAGACAAATTAAGACCCACCGACATCTTTAACGCTGTTAGCTCCACTGGTATTTCTCCGACAAGTTTATTGCTTGAAAGGTCCATGTTAAAAACTATATCCCAAGTTGTTGTATATTCAAGGTCAACACCCTTTATCACCTGAATGACATTTTCATTAGAATCAGAAGTGCCAAAATACCACTTTTCTGCACCCTTTACCATCGCATTCAACTCTCTTAGGCAACGAGGGATACTTCCCGTTAAGTTATTGTATGCAACATCCAAAATTTGAAGATTTGACATCTTGAACAAAGATTCAGGAATTTCTCCAGTGAAGTTATTCCCATGTAACCTTAAAACCATCAAATTTGTCATTTTTTCTCCTATCCAGGAAGGTATATTTCCAAACAATTTATTATCCCCCACATCTAAGACTCTTAAATCTCGTAAATTCCCCAGTTCTTGAGGAAGTTCACCTGTAAAGCTATTGTCATTCAATTTTAACCAACGCAATGATGAACGATTAAATCCTATATAGCTTGGAATGACACCTGAAAGCAAATTCGAGCTAAATATCATGGTACCCAACCCTTGCAGATTCTCAAGACACTTGGGAATTTTCCCAGTTAACATATTTCTTGAAAGATCAAGTAATTCCAAATCTGTCCTTCTGCACAATGATCTTGGAATCGACTCATTAAAAGTGTTATTTACCAATAACAATGCCGCTCCCCCTCGAGACCCATAAACATTTTCCCCATTAGGAAGGTTTGTCAAAGGTCCCGTGAGTTTGTTGTGAGAGAGATCTAAGAAATGAATGACAGGCATCTTCCGAAACCATGTGGGCAAAGGTCCCGAAATTGTGGCATTCGACAACACTAACACCTCAAGTTTCCTTTGATTTCGAAGCCAATGTGGAAATCGATTTGCAATATTGCAAGAACCGAGTAGAAGAGTTTCCAATTGGAATGGAGGTGTCCACTCACGTGAAACATTGAATGTCAACTTAGTATTAAAAGAAGCATCCAAGTACCTCAACGTCGATAGGTTAGTAAAATGGGCTTCGGAAACTTCCCCTTCTAAGGAATTGTCTGAGATAACTAGCCAATCGAGTTTGGCAAGTTTCCCAATTGAAACCGGAATAGTCCCATTTAACAAATTTGAAGAAATCCAAATTGCTTGTAATGAAACAAGTCTTCCTATAGATGTTGGGATAGGACCCGTTAACCGATTTGATCCTAGATCCAAATATGTTAACGTCGCTAGATTTCCAAAGGATTCTGGAATTGAACCATTCAATTGATTAAAAGAAAGGTCAAGTCTGGAAAGATTCCCAACGAATGTAGGAATGGGACCGGTTAACCGATTAACTGATAGATCTAATTCTTGTAGATATCTTAATCTTCCTAGAGATTCCGGGATTGATATCCAGTCAAACTGCTGCCCAGTAGATCCAAGTGCGGTAAATTGGTTAGTCTTCCAAGTGGTTCTGGAATCGTACCATTCAAACACCAACTTAAATCCAACCACTCCAAAGCATAGTGGGAGCACTGCGATATGTTTTGCGGTGAGTCAATCATTTTAATTTCAAAATTATTGTCATATGCAGTCAATGTTTTCAAGTGACACTGTCTCCAGATTCCAACATCCTCAATCTGCTTAAACTTGTTACCTGAAATATAAAGCTCTAGAAGGCTAGGCATGATAGGAACTGATGAATATAGCATGTTTCCTGAGAGGTCAAGGACTGTTAGAGAACTCATGTTTGTGAAGACGGATGGAAATATGCCTCCAATTGAATTATAGCTAAGATCCAGGTGGCGGATGTTAGAAAGCATACTGATATTAAGATGAGGGGAAAAAAGAAATGTCTGATCGAGCCCACAATTTGACAATTGTAGCTTTGACAAAGAAGGTATCATATTTAGCAAGTTTACAAAGTTCAATGTCAAACTAAGATTGAAGCCTGAAAGATCCAGGAATGCAAGAGATGTGATGTTTTGAAAAGAATAAGGGAATGGACCTTTGAAAGAATTGAAGCCAAGATCCAGAACCTTCAAATTAGAAAGATTTCCAATGTGAGGAGGAATAATACCGTGAAAACCAGCATAAGAGAGATCAAGGTAGCTGAGTTGCTTGAAGGATCCAATGAACTCAGGGATCTGGCTTCCTTGAAAATCATTCCCACTCAAGTCTAAGTACTTGAGATGCCTCAACTCTGCCAAAGAAGAGTTCACCTCATTACCAACTAAGTAGTTGTGTTCTTCACTGTAAGAAAAATATTCCTTGTCGCCTCTAAGATGAAGGCTTTCAACTGTTCCAGTGACACTGTTACAGTGGACTCTTTCCCATAGGCAACACTCATTGCCAACCCATGATGACAACATTCCAGAAGGATCTTCAACTCTGTGTTTGAACTTGAGAAGAGCAAGTTGCTCTTTCTCAGAGCAAACGACACTCATATTTCCAACACCCAAACAAGTATAAGTGCTTGCAACCAGAAAAACACATACAAAAATCAGATGGAGCCTCAAACCCCTTAAAATCCCCATTATCACCCTAACTCAACTGATATTAGATAAAAATTGAAGTGGTAAGATGGATTGTTATGATGAAGTGATGGACTGTTATGATGAGGGAACTAGTCAATTTATAAAGCCATAAAGCAAGAGCAACTTATTGCCATGGACGACTTGCAAGCCAATTGTAGAAAACTTGCAAGTCAACGGACAAGACCTGCAGGTCGATGGACTATTTTTATCCCAAATACGTGGTCTTCTGAGACTGGTCTATTTCCATTTTTGGCTATTCCCCATGACCTGCGTAAATGTATTTGGCATTTTGGTTACGATCTACTTATTTCTTAAAGGAAGACCTGGAAGTCAATGGATACATCCTTGGCTATTTTTCTGTTTGTATACCAAAATAAGTAGTTTTTGGCGAAGTATATTCCCCATGTCGACGACGTATGTGTATTTGACCACATATATTAAAAAAAATGAACCCAACAAAATTCAATATTTAACAACTAGCATTTACATTCAAGAAGACTTGAAACCTGAAAGTCAATCGAAGGATTGCACCCACAAATTTCTGGCCAGACTCTTTTTTCTCAATAAAAAATAAATGGTCTACACAACACGGACAGTTATCATGAAACTATTAATTTTATATATATATATATATATATATATATATATATATATATATATATATATATATATATATATATATATAGAGTTAGGTTATTATAAGAACAATAACTATTGTGTGGACGTAAGACCAAATGTGGTCCAATCGTTTGATGGGGGCATTATAGTAATTTAACTCATTAATTAATTAACTAATTAAAAAAATCTCACTAATTTAGGTAACTGGACGTTACCAATTTCATATATTCTCTTTCCTATAAATCGTATCCTTCATTTTTTCCTGTAACTCATATTCTTCATCTTCTCCATTGGAATCATCATCAAACCTAACAACAATTTCAAGAAAAATCACAATATATGCAAGTTTATTTCAAAAAGGTTCAAGACTTTATCAAGTAAGCATGCTTATTATTATTTTTTGTAGTTCTTAACTAGAAACATTTAATAGTTTTTTTTTCAGAAATTATTGTTTCTGGGTTTTCCTCATCATTGCTTATAACTTCTTATTCCTTATCATCAATTAAGCAATGCTCATGTTCGATTCACCAATTTCTTTTCATGAAAGCTTTTTAATTCTTAACATAAAAAAGAATTCTGATGTAGAGGATCGACTAATAGCAGGTTTGTGTTCTTCCTTCTTGATATTTTTTATTCTTGACTATTACATTCTGATAAAATGTGTATAAAAGGGTTAATCTGCACAATTCTGTTATTCTGAAAGAATACGTATGAACATAAGCCTATAGCATTCTGTTAGAATATGTCTTTTAATATAAATGTCTATGAACATATAATTACACTATGTTGTTACAATATACATCAACGAGTCTTTAATTGCCTTATTTATGTTACAATGTGGATGAATGTATGTTTAAGTAACAAATGTCTATTATTATGTAAGAATATGATTTTTTTTGTATGTGTATAATTCCATTATTCTGATTTATATGCATTCGTGTGAGACTCATTTAAAGCTAAATAACTATGTGGCTTTTTTGCTCACTCTCATCAGAATTCAAATGCACGAGAAAAGAGAATTTTGCACAGCTGTTCAACATTCTTATGAGAATATACCGTAGTTGATTTCAAAAGATTAATGGATGACCAAGAACTTATGTTTATCAATATAACCAAATTGTATTTAGTTGGAATAGTAGTTTGTTTTATATGATGTTGTAAATTACACATATTATAATGTTTTTGATGTAAAGGACCGGTAATAGGTTTGTGCTTCTTGCTTCTTGATCTTTTTTCTTCTTGACTGTTACATTCTGTTAGAATATGTATAATAATGTTTTTTGAATGTCATTCTGGAAGAATCATGAGATGTTTTTTAGAATATGTCTAATAATGTTTTTATGTCATTCTGGCAGAATTACACATACAATATTACATTCTGTTTGAATCATGAGATGTTTTTTCTATGTTATTCTTTTGATGTATTTTAGTTTATAGAATTTTTATCTATATGACATTCTGTTAGAATGGATTTTTTGAAAAAAAAAATTATTCTGTAATTAATGTATGATATTTTGAAGAAGAAAAAAATGAAATTTTTTGTTAAAAATATCTGATATTTGGAAATTGAAAATAATTATTTTGAAAATAAGTTTCTTTATTTAATGTATTTAATCAACTTTCCTAAAAGTTTGTTACTTTCCTTTATTTTTCTCAAAATAAAATGTCTATTTTACCCTTTTGTAACCGTTTTTTTCTAAATCTTTTAATAATATAATAGATAATTACAATCATGCCATTTTAATCAAGACCATTGATATTTGTCATCTTACGCATCATATTTGGTCTCACGTCCACACAATAGTTAATGGTCATATATATATATATATATATATATATATATATATATATATATATATATATATATATATATATATATATATATATATATATATATATATATATATATATATTGTATATATATATATATATATATATATATATATATATATATATATATATATATATATATATATATATATATATATATATATATATATATATATATATATATATATATATAGAATCAGGATCGGGTGAGGACTCTTCTTAAAGTGAGGACTTGCGAGGACACCTTAAAAAATATAAAAAAATATAAATAATAAAATGAATCATAGTACTATATCGGAGAAAAAAAAGATTCAAAAAAAAAACTTTTGGATCACAATTTTTTTATAATGAAATAATGATCCAAAATAAAAACAAAAAAATTGCATCATCACGTTTTTCAATGATCCAATTTTTTTTCAAAATTTTTTTTATAATGATATAGTACTATTCTCGATTTTATGATTTGTATTTTTTTTATATTTTTTTCAATTTTTTTAAGGTGTCCTCGCACGTCCTCATTGAAAAAAGAGTCATCACCGGATCCGGACCCTATATATATATATATCAGTGTTGTAAAAGTCGGCCTAGGCGGCCGCCTAGGCGCTAGGCGGGAGGGTTCCGCCTACGATTAGTGGTAGGCGGTCAAGTTAGGCGGATTTGGTCAACGGCGGTCAAAATCGGGTTTAGGCGGGCCTAGGCGGGTATGGGCGGGTCTAGGCGGCAAAATTTTCAATTTTTCAAAATTCAAAATTTTCAAATTTTCAAAATTCAAAATTTTCAAATTTTCAAAATTTTCAAAAATTTTCAAATTTTAGAATTTTCAAAAATTAACAAATTTTCAAAAAAAATCAAAATTTTAGGTTTTTAAACTTTAATTTTAGAAAATGTCATTAATTATGATAATCGGTGGCTAAGTTACGATTATTGATGATTAAAATTGTCAAAAATATCATTAATTAGTCTAAACATTCTGATGTTTGATGACTTACATATTTAAACACTTAGATTTATCAAATTTTTATGCTTATTTATTTATTTTGTAGGGATATAGGTAATATCTAAATTTTAAAAAATAAATTTTGTTACAATTAATACTCCCCGCCTAGGCGCCGACTAGTCCTCGCCTAAACCGACTAGTCCTAGGCCCCAGTCCACCGTCCGCCTACCGCCTAGCGACTTTTACAACCTTGATATATATATATATATATATATATATATATATATATATATATATATATATATATATATATATATATATATATATATATATATAAATATATATAGGTAAAGGTTCATGTGAGACCAATATGATTTTATGAGACAAGGAGACCAACTTTCAGCCTTTGATCAAAATTGATCATGTGGTCATGATAAAAACGGGATTAGCATTTGATTAAAGCTGACTAGTTTGTTTTAATAGTTAAGCAGTGGTAGATTAGTCCTTTTCGTAAAATCTGTTTATAGAATGTAAATCACAGCTACGTTCGTCATTAAAACCCAATTCATACCATATTAAACCTTCGAATCATTCAATCAGATAATCCTAGATGTCATTGGAATCACAATTGATATTTTTTGGACGTATCAATTGATAATCGGAATATTTTTGTGAAGCTTGCGATTGATTAAGCCATGTATTGTTCAGTATTAGTCAATTGATTCGTAAGAATCTTTATTGTATCCAATTGATACCACATTATACGTCCGAAATCATTCAATTGATAATCATAGCTGTATTTTTGGAGATCGCGATCGATAGTTTGACGTTTTAATTGGTAATCGGAAGTTTTTCTCGAGAATTGCGATTGATATTGCCATTGATCACAGGTACGTATCGTTCAATATCATTCAATTTATTAATAAGATTATTTCTTTGAAGCGAATCAATTGAATTGATCATTGGAAGCTTTTCTGTAGATTGCAATTGATATTCTTCACGTCGCAATTTGATATTCGGGAGCTGATTCAAGATATCGATTCATTATCAGAGTTATCGTAAAATTCTAAACCTTATCAAAAAATTATACTTTCTTTCTTTATTGATTAGCGAGTTCTGTGACTTTTTTTATAGTTTCAATTTATAATCGTTTTCCATATGTGATTTTTGATTGTGTGATGTGTTTATGAGATTTTTTGTAGTTCATCGTGGATAGCTTTGAGCCTGATTTTGAAAGTGCTTCCATCCTTAGCCATTGAATTTTATCCTGAGTTAAGATATTTGAAACAGTGAATACAGATAACCAAAGTAAAAACCAACTGTTAAAAATCATAAAAAGGTGTATTTGTAGTTTATATGATCACCAGTTAATCAATTGTATTTTGGAATTCAATATGGAAAACAACTTTTATCGTAAGCAATTTACTTTGTCCTTGTTGTAGCTAGATTAATTGTTATTCTTAACCAATTATTGAAATAAACCAAAAATTGCCAGTTTCAATAGGCATCCAAATGGTAGAAAAAGCACCTCAAAATGGAAGAATGTACATGGTATATGATTATAGAATGTTCATGTTATATTGCTTCATCAATATCTGAACTTTATGATATTGTATTGCGACTTTTGAAGACCGGTATAATTCCATTTATATTTTTCTATTAAGGCATTGTACTTTTAATTCTATTCTGATTTGGGCATTATACATAGACAACTTTAAGATATTGTATGTGTAATAGGAATAATTGAAAGCAGGATGAAAGGATAAAACAAGTCTTTTTACTAAACTTAGTTATGCAGTTAGAATATTCCATTCTTATATTATGATTCAATCATAATTTGATGAAAAGGTCATGGGTTTTTAAAAATGTCATGAATGTTGTAATCCACAATTGTGTTTTTTGCATTATTCACTTTTGATTCTAAAAATCTTTTAATTTTTGGTTGCAGATGTTGAAAAATACGATAACCGATCACCACGAATAAGGGTTTTAAGCCGATTACTGTGTGACAGATGTGTATTTTATCTATAATATGCGGAATAAGATAAAATTGCGGAATAAAATAAAACGGTAAATCTAAACTAGACAATATTTAAATAGACAGAAAGCGGTAAATAAAGTAAAAGTTAGAAGTTAAAGGTTAGATGTAATAAACGCCATTATCAACGATAACGTGTTTTTACAATAAATAAAAAGGTTAGAAGTTAGAAGTTAGAAGTTAGAAATTAGATGTTAGATGTAATAAACGCCATTATCAACGATAACGTGTTTTTACAATAAATAAAAAAGGTTAGAAGTTAGAAGTTAGATGTCTCGGTTAAATACAGTCCACATGTGTTTTCGTTGTCGAGGTTCGATTTTTATGTCTTGGATATTTGGTACAATTGATTTATAAAAGTTTAAATAAATCAATAACGACACAGATAATTATAAAAGAACTTATCGATAGCTGCGGAAGATAGCGTTTTTCTTGATGTGTCGATTTCTTGTTCTTCGCGGTAGGATGAGGTTTTGGTGATTTTTGGTGTCGGGTAGAGGTTGTTTAGAGGTTTGAAGTTTGGTGTCGGGTAGAGGTTGTTTAGCGGTTTGAAGTTTGGTGTCGGGTGGAGGTTTTGTTTCTTGCGGTTTTGCGGTTTGATCCTTGTTGCCAAATGCAGAAATTTCAGAGTTTTGAGCTGTTTGGTCGTGAGTATGCTTGAGGTTTATGAGTATATGTTGTGTAGTGTGTCGTGCTCTTTTAAAAATCAGCAAGAGAAAGCCTCAATTTATAGTCTGTTCCAGGCGAGATCGGGTCGCGATCGGCTATGGGATCGGGTCGCGATCTTGAGTGAGGTCCGCTTTTGCGCTGGCCACTACCCGACTCGGTGGAGTGTGGTAGGTGGGTAGGGTCGCGATCTTTGAGACGATCGGGTCGCGATCCGGGTCGGGTCGCGATGGGGAGGAAGATCGGGTCGCGATCTCGTAGGGTTGCCATCGGCTCGCGATCTTTGGTCAGCATAGTGTCACGTGTGTGTCATCAGATCGGGTCGCGATCTGGGTTGGGATCGGGTCGCGATCTGCACTGTTCCAGCCTTTTTCTTCTTTTGTTTTGATTTTCTTCACTTCGCGACACATGAGCTGTTGGGTCGCGATTGCTGTCGCTGGGTGACATTTTTGCTCTTTGGTACATAGTGTCCTTTTCTAAGGTTTGGTTGATCTCGGTTTAGTTGATCTTGAATTTACGCAACCTGAAATAAACTGGTAATATCTGTTAAAAAACATTTCGACTTATTTCAGTGATGGTCACATAAAAACATAAAAAACATTATTCAACAATTTCCCCCTATGTGATCATTAATGAAATGAGGAGAAAAATGTTTGATTGAAATTCTTGAAATTTGGATAAGACATTTATAAAACCATATCACTTGTTTTGAAAGAGTGTGACTAGATTTTACTTATGTTTTGAAAAATGTTTGTCAATAATATTTGTTTCAAAGTCTCGAGTTCGATTATCAAAAGGTTTTTGTATATGTATTTTCATAATATTCCTTAAGATTTTATAGCATTTATAAAGACGACAAGTGATCTTAATAGGTCGATTCAGATGAATGCTCATAGGTATAGCTCACACTTGACTGAGGTGTTTGTTTGTTCTGGGTGCAGAACTGGTGTATAATCACTAAAGATGAGTGATATCTCTCAGTTTGAAGGTGTTGACTTATGCTTAATATGGATTTATACCTATATACTTTAGTCACTTGGTCTTCATATTAGATAATCAATCACATAAGACTGGTTTCGGCATTACTCAGAGGGTTTCTTCATTCATGCCATTGATGTTCACTCTCTCTCCGTCGGGAAATACATGTAGAGGGGTTTAGAAATATTCATAGTGCAGTTTGCAACTAAGAATATTCAATTATGAATGCTACAGTATCCCGGTAAATCTTTGGTTTTAACAGCTATATTTGATAAAGCATTTGAGAATCTGTTTGTTTGGAAAATTTTGAGAGATGTCTGTCTTGATTGATTGTTGTTGTAAATCTTCCTTTTCTTTTGGTGAAGTGTTCACCTTTGTCTTTATCTTTTCTTGATTTGTTCGAATACCTTTTGTGTAAAAGATATCTGATGTGGTTACCAATTGTGATTTGTTGACATCATTTGTTGGATATGACTTTGCGTTTTGAGATTTTGAGTTTTCTTCTGGTTTTCTTGGATACGACTTTGTCGTTTCTTCAATTGTCAGACTTTCTATGCAAGATGATAACTCTTTTCTTGATGTGGCTTCATTGAGGATAGGGATAGGTGATATAATAGACAGTTTGTCTAATATATAAAGAAATGATTGTATCGTCCCTGGTCATTTTGATATCTAAGCAAAAATGAGACTAGCATCACGGTATAAGAGTATAAATCCTATAAGTCACAATGAAAACACCTTTGCTCACAGAAATGAATTCCACTTAGCATTTAAAGACGAGGCACAATTTCTCACATGGGTTTGGTTTTCATCTGAATCTCCTGATCTTATGTCCCTTAATAGATAAAATCGTTATAATTGAAATAAATTCAAAGGGAATAGGAGAATGTACATAACGAAAATTTTGAGATTTTGAACCTTCACTTTAATTTAAGAATCAATATGACTGAGAACATTCATCGAGCATAAGTATCTGAAAATTTAGTCAAGAAGATGTTAATCACATGGTTTTATAAAGATTTTTTAAAAAGATAAAACTTTATCCTATTTTTTTTTTTTTTTTGTGATTTTTGATTATGTGGATGTTTTTGGAAAATTTTGGTTATTTGAATGTTTTTGGTAAATTTTTGAATTTTCTATTTGAATGAAAGTAAACACTCTTTTGTACAAACAAAAAGTAAGAGATTAGGATGGATGTTATCTGGATTCAACATTCCTAGACGGCCTAGGAAGTATTGAAACTTGGTTTCGTCTAAAGCCTTAGTAAAGACATCGGCAATTTGATCTTCGGTGTTTATGAAGTGCAATTCGATATGACCTTTTTGTATGTTGTCTTTGAGGAAATGATATCGAATGTCGATGTGTTTTGTCATGGAATGGTGCACGGGATTGTGAGAAATGGCAATTGCGCTGGTTGAGTCACAAAATATGGGAATTTGTGATACTTTGTAGCCATAGTCACGTAATTGGGTTTGCATCCACATGACTTGTGAACAGCAGCTTGCGGCAGCTACATATTCAGCTTCTGCGGTTGAAGTGGACACGCATGATTGTTTCTTTGAAGTCCAACTTACCAGTCTGCCTCCTAGAAATTGGCAAGAACCATATATGCTTTTCCTGTCTAGTCTGCATCCTCCATAGTCAGAGTCGGTGAAGGCGTTAAGCTGAAAATCAGAGTTAGCTGGATACCAAAGGCCAAGAGATGGAGTTCCTTTAAGATATTTAAAAATTCTTTTTACAGCTATAGCATGAGATTCCATAGGATTGGCTTGGTATCTGGCACAGACACATGTAGAAAACATGATGTCGGGTCTGCTGGCTGTGAGGTATAGGAGTGATCCTATCATTCCTCGATATTTCTTTTGATCGACAGGCTTGCCATTTAAGTCTGCATCTAATTTGTAACCAAAGGCCATTGGGGTTTTTGCTGTATTTGATTTGTCAAGAGAAAAACGAGTTAGAAGATTTTTGTCATAATTTTCTTGATTGATGAAAATTCCATCTGATGATTGTTTGACTTGAAGTCCAAGAAAAGTAGTCATTTCTCCTATCATGCTCATCTCAAATTTGCTCTTCATTAAATCTGCAAACTTGACACTCAATGATTCATCAGTGGAACCGAAAATAATGTCATCGACATATATTTGAACGATTAACAGATGTTTATTAAAAATTTTACGAAAGAGAGTTTGATCAATTGAACCTCTTTTGAATCCTGATTCTTCTAGAAATGTTGACAATGTTGAATACCAGGCTCGAGGTGCTTGTTTTAAGCCATAAACTGCTTTTTGTAACTTAAAACTGTGATTTGGGAACTGTGGATCTTCAAAACCTGGAGGTTGTTGAATATACACATCACGATCAATCTCTCCATGTAAAAATGCACATTTTACATCCATTTGGAATACTTTGAAGTTCTTGTGAGCTGCATATGCTATAAAGATACGAATGGCTTCGAGTCTTGCAACTGGAGCATAAGTTTCATCGTAGTCGATTCCTTCTTGTTGTGAATAGCGGCTCTTGTTTGAATACCATAATTGGGATCTCCTATGATTTGGTTTGCAGGATGATTCCTGGTCCATTTGTTTAGGCGAGTTTTTTCAGGTATTTCGATTGGTGTTTCTATGTCCCATTGTTCTTCTTGGTCAGGTGATTCTGTTGGGAATAGATTTTGGTTGTTATCAGATATGTCTTTTTGGATTATAGGGTGAGAATGGGGTAATGAAGGTTCCCCCATAGATGATGCATTGGGATCATTTTGGACAGGTGGATTGGGAGTGTTCAAAGAGGAATTTAGTGTTGGTAATTCCCCCTCGACTTGATCTGTATTTTCTTGGTTTGATTGTGAAGTTTCTGCATCGGAGTTTCCTGTAGGAAAAGTAGAAGATGTTAGAAATTCAGAATTATAAGCGGTTTTGGGTTGTTCAAAAAGTAAATCAAGATCAATTTCTATGTCCGTAGAAGGCATTTGTTGAATTGGATTTTGAAAGATATTATCAATCATTTTAGAACCAAAATGTTTACGATCCAATTTCCTGACATAAAATTCATCGAAATGAATATCAGTACTTTCTTCAATTACTCTAGTACGTTTGTTCAGTACTCGATAAGCAGCTGAGGTAAAAGAGTAACCAAGGAAAATTCCTTCGTCTGATCTTGATTCAAATTTTGAAAGGTGATCTTTGTTATTCTTTATGAAGCATCGACAACCAAAAATATGAAAGAATTTGATGTTTGGTTTTCGGTTGTTAATGACTTCATATGGTGTTTTATGAAGTTGTTTATGGATTAAAGAACGATTTTGAGTGTAGCAAGCTGTGGCTATTGCTTCTGCCCAGAAGTATTGTGGCAGATCAGCAAAGATGAGCATTGATCTTGCAGCTTCGCACAGAGTTCGGTTCTTTCTTTCAACAACGCCGTTTTGTTGAGGAGTGTAAGGGGCTGAGAAGTTGTGTTTGATGCCTTTGTTTTTGAGAAATGAGTCTAGAGTTATGTTTTTGAACTCTAAACCATTATCACTTCGGATTCTTCGAACTGGTCGTTTGAGCTTTAATTCAATCTGTTTGATGAAGTTAATCATTTCTTCAGGTGCTTCTGACTTTAGCCTTAAAAAGAAAACCCAAGTAAAGCGTGAGTAATCATCAATAATAACAAGGATGTATTTCTTCCCTTTTATGCTTTGGGTTTTTGCAGGGCCGCAAAGATCAATGTGCAGTAATTCTAGTGGTTCGGATACACTAGATTCAGAAATGCTTTTATGAGAGGATTTGGACAGATTTCCTCCTTCACAAGCTGCACAAAGAGTTTCATTATCAAGTTTCAGAAGTGGCAGTCTGCGAACAAGATCATTTGCAATCAACTTGTTGATGTAGCCGAAATTTAGATGGGACAGACGACGATGCCACAACCAATTAATATCAGCAGAAGCTTTGGACAAGAGACAGATGTCTGGTTTTCCATAGATAAGGTCCATATCTAGTGGATACATGTTGCCTAGACGATCAGAATTAACTAGAATGGCTTTGGTCTTTGCATCCGTGATTATGCTTCGTTGTTTGGTGAAAAGAACTTCATGATTGTTGTCACAAAGTTGTGATACGCTGATTGGGTTGTGTTTCAGTCCGTCAACGTAGGCTACTTTCTTGATGGTGAAGTGACCATTTGTTATGTTTCCATAACCTTTGATTCTTGCAGTCATGTTATTTCCAAAAGTCACATCTTGTTTGGATTCTGTGGGTTTGAAGTCTCGTAGAAAGCTCTGGTTTCCTGTCATATGCTTGGAGCAGCCACTATCGATATACCATGTGCCATCCTTGGGCTCTCCAGCACAAAGTGCCTGCAATTAGACAGAAAGTTTAGGTACCCAAACCATGGTGGGTCCTGATTTGTTAATGGTTTTTGATAATTTGGAATCATTGTAGTATTTGTTGATTGGACGGAATGGTTGAGGTTTAAGTTGATTTCTTAGGTTTTCCCAAAGTGAGATTTGTTTTTGAAAACCTGTCATTTGAAATGATTTCTGATTTTGTGAAAAGTATCCTATATGTGAAGATCTGTTTGATAACCTTTCTTTGTATCTGGGATCTGAATGGTTTTGGAAAACACTTTGATGATGGAATGGAATTTGGTGAAATGATGGTTTCTGAAAGTTCCTTGAGAGATTGAAGTTTATCTCTTGAAAGTGATTTTGAATTGGTTTTTGAAACGGTTTTTGTTTTGGATTAAAGGTTTGTTTTTGTGGCACAGCGACTGGTTTCAAAGGTATTTCTTTGAAAACAATGGGCTTGCTTTGTTCTTTTGGTTTAAAGACAGCTTGAATGGGTTGTTTATTTGACTGTTGTTTCTTTGAATACTTTTGTCCCAGACTGTTCTTTCCAATAAAGGTTGAGTTTAAAGAGGGAAAGACAGTTGGAGCAGAAGTACTTCCATTTTGATGATCAGAATTTTCTCCATTTAAGAAATTTTCAAGTTTGATTGTGCCATCATTCTTTGTTAGTTTAGTAGATCTCAATTGATGAGTTACTGAACTAGCAGAGTCTGATTCAGATTTTACAACTCTTTTGTATGACTTGTTGAAAAAAGTATCATCTGGGCTACAGTTGATTACTGTTTCATCATCTGAATCGTCCTCATTGGCAGATGAGAAAAAATCTGGTTGAGGCGATTTAGAATTTTCACTAATTTTCCCATTTTCATTTTCAGTCTTTTCATTTTCAAAAGATTCTCTTCCGATTCCTGGTTTATAGTTCGTATCAATTTTGCCAGTTCCTAAGTTATTTGCTTTAGTGAAAACATCATCACTCAATTTTCTGGCAATATTGATAGAATCCAATTTTCCTTGAAATCTTTGATTTTCGGATTCAAGAAATTTGATTTGCTTTGAAGAATCATCTAGTTTTAGATTTAAACTAGTGTTTTTGTCAGTTAAATCTTGAATTTTGTGTTTTAACTGAAGGACTTCCTTTTCTAAGGTATCTTTTATTTCAGATGAAATAACAGATTGATTTTTTATTTCTAAGTCCCTTTTTTGTTTTAGAGCTTCATTTAATTGTTCTAGGATGTGATTATTTTCTTCAGATTTTCGTTCAATGTCTCTTTCAAGTTTGTCTCTAGTCCTTGTAGATTCTCCAAATCTGAGTTGCAAGGTTTGTAATTCAGATTTGTAGATATCAGATTTGACTATTGTGTCATGATACAGTCTGAGATCAGCTTTTAGACTGTTCTCAATCTTAGTCATGTAGGACTCAAATGGTGTTCTTGAAAGACCGAGATCTGAGATCATAGACCATACCTGATCGATGACATATGGAGCTCTTGTGGTTGGTTCATTGTCAGCCATGAAGCAGAAGTTTGACTGAGCTGGTTCAGTATCTGTTTCATCATCAGAAGTTGGCCAGTATTCCACGCTAGGTTCGTGGAATGCCATCAAAGCTTTTTGCTTTGCTTTCTGTTCTTGTTTCTTCAGCTCTTCGGCTTTTTGAGCATAGTAGGCTGAGTCTTTGACTTTGACTTTGGCTCGACAATCTCGGGCATAATGATTTAGTCCTTTGCATTTGTGACAAATGATTACATCATCATCATCATCGTTATTGTCAGCCTTTTGGCTCTTAACGGGTGGTCTTTCAGATGTTTGAGTTTGTTTCTGTTGAGATGGTTTTGAATAATTTTGCTGAGATCCGGAACTTTGATTATTTTGAAAACCATTGTTTTGATTATAAGAGTTGTGATTATTTTGAAATCCACGATTCTGAAAGTTTTGTCCAAAAGTGGATCTTTGTTGAAAATTTGGTCTATGATGTGGCAAAAATCTTTCGAGATTCGTGTTTGCTACCAAGGCACACAATTGTTGGTAGTCAGCTTCATTATTTGGATCAGACAAGTCACAAGGATTACTTAAGAAAGCTTGGTTTTGATCAATTTGACTTTGATCAGGAAAATGTGTTTGGTTTTGAGAGGAAGTTGTTAAAAGCGCAAGTGGTCCTCCAAAAGAAGTAGACGTTGGTGGGTCAATCGAGGATTCATACGATTGTAATTCTCCGTACAGATTGTACAAAGATTCAGTATGAATTGCCGGATTTCCCTGGATGATGAGTTTGACCATTTTCCAGCTTTCATAAAGGTTGTTTAAAAATTTGAGGTTTATTTCATGCTGTGACTTTTTGATGCCTAAATTATTCATTTTGATGGTAATGAGATTGAATCTGTCATGAGCATCATGGATGGTATCATGTGAAAACATTTTGAAGTTGTCAAATTCGTTTAAAACCGATGTTTTCTTGTTTCCAATGATTCTCTCATTTCCTTCAAAACGGTTTTTCAAAGTTTGCCAAATTTGGTTTGCAGTTAAAAGGATTATATCATTCATTTGGCTTAGAATACTGTGGAGTATTCCAGACACAAGTTCCTTTTTGGCTTGAAGTTCAAGTTTCTTCCTTTCATTCAATATATCCAAGTTACTCGTAAGAGAGGTCATGTTCTCTGGTAGAGATCCGTCTACACATTTCCACACATCTTCACTTATAGAATTGAGATGAAGATTCATACGACCTACCCATGATTTATATTCTTCGGGAATAAGAATGGGTGCTCGAGTACCTGAACCTATACTGTTAGCAATAGATACAGAATTTATGTTTGAGTAGTTTGCGGAAGACATCTTTGTGTTTTTTTTGTTAACGAAAATGTGATGTTAAAATGAAATTTTTAAAGAAAACTTATTGGTGGTTTATAAAAACGCTACACAAAAGTTTTCGACAAAAATTTTCAAAATAAATCACACAAGTAATTTTTAAATGTTTTTTTGTTTGTTTTTAATTTTTTTTTTTTTTTTTTTGTTGTTTGAACAAGTGATATTAAGATGAAATTTTTAAAGGAAACTTATTGGTGGTTTATAAAAACGCTACACAAAAGTTCTCGACAAAAATTTCAAAGTAAATCACACAAGCTCTGATACCAATTGTTGAAAAATACGATAACCGATCACCACGAATAAGGGTTTTAAGCCGATTACTGTGTGACAGATTCAAGATCAACCAAACCTGAGAAAAAGACGCTATGTACCAAAGAGCAAAAATGTCACCCAGCTACAGCAATCGCGACCCGACAGCACATGTGTCGCAACGTGAAGAAAAACAAAACAAAAGAAGAAAAAGGCTGGAACAGTGCAGATCGCGACCCGATCCCAACCCAGATCGCGACCCGATCTGATGACACACACGTGACACTATGCTGACCAAAGATCGCGAGCCGATGGCAACCCTACGAGATCGCGACCCGATCTTCCTCCCCATCGCGACCCGACCCGGATCGCGACCCGATCGTCTCAAAGATCGCGACCCTACCCACCTACCACACTCCACCGAGTCGGGTAGTGGCCAGCGCAAAAGCGGACCTCACTCAAGATCGCGACCCGATCCCATAGCCGATCGCGACCCGATCTCGCCTGGAACAGACTATAAATTGAGGCTTCCTCTTGTTGATTTTTGACACACTACACAATATATACTCAAAAACCTCAAGCATACTCACGACCAAACAGCTCAAAACTCTGAAATTTATGCATTTGGCAACGAGGATCAAACCGCAAAACCGCAAGAAACAAAACCTCCACCCGACACCAAACTTCAAACCTCCAAACAACCCTTACCCGACACCAAACTCCAAACCTCTAAACAACCTCTACCCGACACCAAAAATCACCAAAACCTCATCCTACCGCGAAGAACAAGAAATCGACACATCAAGAAAAACGCTATCTTCCGCAGCTATCGATAAGTTCTTTTAAAATTATCTGTGTCGTTATTGATTTATTTAAACTTTTATAAATCAATTGTACCAAATATCCAAGACATAAAAATCGAACCTCGACAACGAAAACACATGTGGACTGTATTTAACCGAGACATCTAACTTCTAACTTCTAACCTTTTTTTATTTATTGTAAAAACACGTTATCGTTGATAATGGCGTTTATTACATCTAACATCTAATTTCTAATTTCTAACTTCTAACTTCTAACTTTTAACCTTTTTATTTATTGTAAAAACACGTTATCGTTGATAATGGCGTTTATTACATCTAACATTTAGCTTCTAACTTTTACTTTATTTACCGCTTTCTGTCTATTTAAATACTGTCTAGTTTAGATTTACCGTTTTACTTTATTCCGCAACTCTTATTTATTCCGCATATTATAGATAAAATACATATCTGTCACACAGTAATAGGCTTAAAAACCTTATTCGTGGAGATCAGTTATCGTATTTTTCAACAGCAGATAAAATGTTAAATGAAGAGAATGTTTACTTTGTCAATGGTAAATCAGAAATTGATGTACCTGAAGAAAATGATAAAGATTGTACAGATGATCTGGATCTACAAGGTAAGTTCCATTATATGAGTTATAAAAAAGTTATTGAATTCATATAATTTCATTTTTGGTTGCAGATGAAAGGTTTAATGAAGAAAATGACAATTCAGAAGTTCATCAAAATGAAGAGAATGATAAAAGTTGTTTAATTGAATCGGATATACAAGGTAACTGTTCTGATTAGATATACAACTTTACTTATAATCTTATTGAATCATTAACATTATTCTAACAGAATAACATTTTGTAACACGTTTGTTGAAAAATATATTTTTGTATATGACAATCACTGAAATAAGATGAACTGTTATTATCTAACAAATATTATCAGTTTATTTCAGATTGCATGAATTCGAGATCAAAAACAAGAATAAATCAAGACCCGAGAAACTTTGAGAAAACATCCAAACCTGAGGAAGTAACGCTACAAACCAAAGAGCAAAATACAAAATATCACACTGCTACAGCAATCACGACGCGACAGACCCTATGGTCGCGACGTGAAGAGAAGAAGCAAAGCAGAAGACCAAAACTCCACAGCGATCGCGACGCGACGGAGATGGTGGTCGCGACGCGAAGACCTCCAACGCGACACCACCAACTTCTTGATCGCGAGACTACCAACCCAACGCACTAACCAGTGGCCGACCAAAAGCAACTCGACAACGCACATTCGCGACGCGACGCCATGCCTGGTCGCGACGCGATGGCTATAGTTCAGCAGTATAAATTGAAGCTCACCTCTTGCCATTCCAAGACTAACTACACAACATATACTCATAAACCTCAAGCATACTCACGACCAAACGGCTCAAAACTCTGAAATTTCTGCATTTGGCAACGAGAATCAAACCGCAAAACCGCAAGAAACAAAACCTCCTCCCGACACCAAACTTCAAACCGCTAAACAACCTCTACCCGACACCAAACTTCAAACCGCTAAACAACCTCTACCCGACACCAAACTTCAAACCTCTAAACAACCTCTACCCGACACCAAAAATCACCAAAACCTCATCCTGACGCGAAGAACAAGAAATCGACACATCAAGAAAAACGCTATCTTCCGCAGCTATCGATAAGTTCTTTTAAAATTATCTGTGTCATTATTGATTTATTTAAACCTTTATAAATCAATTGTACCAAATATCCAATACATCCGAATTGAACCTTGACATCGAAAACACATGTGGACTGTATTTAACCGAGACATCTAACTTCTAACTTCTAACCTTTTTATTTATTGTAAAAACACGTTATCGTTGATAATGGCGTTTATTACATCTAACATCTAACTTCTAATTTCTAACCTTTTTATTTATTTTAAAAACACGTTATCGTTGATAATGGCGTTTATTACATCTAACCTCTAACTTCTAACTTTTGCTTTATTTACCGCTTTCTGTCTATTTAAATACTGTCTAGTTTAGATTTACCGTTTTATTTTATTCCGCAACTCTTATTTTATTTCCGCATATTATAGACAAAATACATATCTGTCACACAGTAACCGGCTTAAAAACCCTTACTCGTGGTGATCGGTTATCGTATTTTCAACAATTGGTATCAGAGCTTGTGTGATTTACTCTGAAATTTTTGTCGAGAACTTTTGTCTAGCGTTTTTATAAACCACCAATAAGTTTCCTTTAAAAATTTCATTTTAATATCACTTGTTCAACAAAAAAATTAAAAAATATTAAAATATTAAAAAAAAAAAAAAAACTTTTAAAATTACTTGTGTGATTTATTTTGAAAATTTTTGTCGAAAACTTTTGTGTAGCGTTTTTATAAACCACCAATAAGTTTTCTTTAAAAATTTCATTTTAACATCACATTTTCGTTAACAAAAAAAAAAACACACAAAGATGTCTTCCGCAAACTACTCAAACATAAATTCTGTATCTATTGCTAACAGTATAGGTTCAGGTACTCGAGCACCCATTCTTATTCCCGAAGAATATAAATTATGGGTAGGTCGTATGAATCTTCATCTCAACTCTATAAGTGAAGATGTGTGGAAATGTGTAGACGAATCTCTACCAGATAACATGACCTCTCTTACGAGTA
Source organism: Cichorium intybus (assembly GCA_023525715.1). NCBI lineage: Eukaryota > Viridiplantae > Streptophyta > Magnoliopsida > Asterales > Asteraceae > Cichorium > Cichorium intybus. The sequence continues at coordinate 103,029,871 of CM042010.1, read as the reverse complement.
ACTTGGATATACTGAATGAAAGGAAGAAACTCGAACTTCAAGCCAAAAAGGAACTTGTGTCTGGAATACCCCACAGTATTCTAAGCCAAATGAATGATATAATCCTTTTAACCGCAAACCAAATTTGGCAAACTTTGAAAAATCGTTTTGAAGGAAATGAGAGAATCATTGGAAACAAGAAAACATCTGTTTTAAACGAATTTGACAACTTCAAAATGTTTTCACATGAGACCATCCATGATGCTCATGACAGATTCAATCTCATTACCATCAAAATGAATAATTTAGGCATCAAAAAGTCACAGCATGAAATAAACCTCAAATTTTTAAACAACCTTTATGAAAGCTGGAAAATGGTCAAACTCATCATTCAGGGAAATCCGGCAATTCATACTGAATCTTTGTACAATCTGTACGGAGAATTACAATCGTATGAATCCTCGATTGACCCACCAACGTCTACTTCTTTTGGAGGACCGCTTGCTCTGTTGTCAACATCCTCTCAAAACCAAACACATTTTCCTGATCAAAGTCAAATTGATCAAAACCAAGCTTTCTTAAGTAATCCTTGTGACTTGTCTGATCCAAATAATGAAGCTGACTACCAACAATTGTGTGCCTTGGTAGCAAACACGAATCTCGAAAGATTTTTGCCACATCATAGACCAAATTTTCAACAAAGATCTACTTTTGGACAAAACTTTCAGAATCGTGGATTTCAAAATAATCACAACTCTTACAATCAAAACAATGGTTTTCAAAATAACCAAAATTCTGGATTTCAGCAAAATCATTCAAAACCATCTCAACAGAAACAAACTCGAACATCTGAAAGACCACCCGTTAAGAGCCAAAACGCTGACAATAACGATGATGATGATGACGTAATCATTTGTCACAAATGCAAAGGACTAAATCATTATGCCAGAGATTGTCGAGCCAAAATCAAGGTCAAAGACTCAGCTTACTACGCTCAAAAAGCCGAAGAACTGAAGAAACAAGAAAAGAAAGCAAAGCAAAAAGCTTTGATGGCATTCTACGAACCTAGCGTGGAACACTGGCCAACTTCTGATGATGAAACAGATAATGAACCAGCTCAGTCAAACTTCTGCTTCATGGCAGACAATGAACCAACCACAAGAGCTCCATATGTCATCGATCAGGTATGGTCTATGATCTCAGATCTCGGTCTTTCAAGAACACCATTTGAGTCCCACATGACTAAGATTGAGAACAGTCTAAAAGCTGATCTCAGACTGTATCATGACACAATAGTCAAATCTGATATCTACAAATCTGAATTACAAACTTTGCAACTCAGATTTGGAGAATCTACAAGGACTAGAGACAAACTTGAAAGAGACATTGAACGAAAATCTGAAGAAAATAATCACATCCTAAAACAATTAAATGAAGCTCTAAAACAAAAAAGGGACTTAGAAATAAAAAATCAATCTGTTATTTCATCTGAAATAAAAGATACCTTAGAAAAGGAAGTCCTTCAGTTAAAACACAAAATTCAAGATTTAACTGACAAAAACACTAGTTTAAATCTAAAACTAGATGATTCTTCAAAGCAAATCAAATTTCTTGAATCCGAAAATCAAAGATTTCAAGGAAAATTGGATTCTATCAATATTGCCAGAAAATTGAGTGATGATGTTTTCACTAAAGCAAATAACTTAGGAACTGGCAAAATTGATACGAACTATAAACCAGGAATTGGAAGAGAATCTTTTGAAAATGAAAAGACTGAAAATGAAAATGGGAAAATTAGTGAAAATTCTAAGTCGCCTCAACCAGATTTTTTCTCATCTGCCAATGAGGACGATTCAGATGATGAAACAGTAATCAACTGTAGCCCAGATGATATTTTTTTCAACAAGTCATACAAAAGAGTTGTAAAATCTGAAGCAGACTCTGCTAGTTCAGTAACTCATCAATTGAGATCTACTAAACTAACAAAGAATGATGGCACGATCAAACTTGAAAATTTCTTAAATGGAGAAAATTCTGTTCATCAAAATGGTAGTACTTCTGTTCCAACTGTCTTTCCCTCTTTAAACTCAACCTTTATTGGAAAGAACAGTCTGGGACAAAAGTATTCAAAGAAACAACAGACTAATAAACAACCCATTCAAACTGTCTTTAAACCAAAAGAACAAAGCAAGCCCATTGTTTTCAAAGAAAAACCTTTGAAACCAGTCGCTGTGCCACAAAAACAAACCTTTAATCCAAAACAAAAACCTTTTCAAAAACCGATTCAAAGTCACTTTCAAAAGATAAACCTCAATCTCTCAAGGAACTTTCAGAAACCATCATTTCACCAAATTCCATTCCATCATCAAAGTGTTTTCCAAAACCATTCAGATCCCAGATACAAAGAAATGTCATCAAACAGAACTTCACATATAGGATACTTTTCATAAAAACAGAAATCGTTTCAAATGACAGGTTTTCAAAGACAAATCTTAAATTGGGAAAATCTGATAAGTCAAATCAAGCCTCAACCACTTCATCAAATTAACAGAAACCATAATGATTTCAGATTATCAAAAACCATTAACAAATCAGGACCCACAATGGTTTGGGTACCTAAACTTTCTGTCTAATTGCAGGCACTTTGTGCTGGAGAGCCCAAGGATGGCACATGGTATATCGATAGTGGCTGCTCCAAGCATATGACAGGAAACCAAAGCTTTCTACGAGACTTCAAACCCACAGAATCCAAACAAGATGTCACTTTTGGAAACAACATGACTGCAAGAATCAAAGGCTATGGAAACATAACAAATGGTCACTTCACCATCAAGAAAGTAGCCTACGTTGACGGACTGAAACACAACCTAAGCGTATCACAACTTTGTGACAACAATCATGAAGTTCTTTTCACCAAACAACGAAGCATAATCACGGATGCAAAGACCAAAGCCATTCTAGTTAATTCTGATCGTCTAGGAAACATGTATCCACTAGATATGGACCTTATCTATGGAAAACCAGACATCTGTCTCTTGTCCAAAGCTTCTGCTGATATTAGTTGGTTGTGGCATCGTCGTCTGTCCCATCTAAATTTCGGCTACATCAACAAGTTGATTGCAAATGATCTTGTTCGCGGACTGCCACTTCTGAAACTTGATAATGAAACTCTTTGTGCAGCTTGTGAAGGAGGAAAACTGTCCAAATCCTCTCATAAAAGCATTTCTGAATCTAGTGTATCCGAACCACTAGAATTACTGCACATTGATCTTTGCGGCCCTGCAAAAACCCAAAGCATAAAAGGGAAGAAATACATCCTTGTTATTATTGATGATTACTCACGCTTTACTTGGGTTTTCTTTTTAAGGCTAAAGTCAGAAGCACCTGAAGAAATAATCAACTTCATCAAACAGATTGAATTAAAGCTCAAACGACCCGTTCGAAGAATCCGAAGTGATAATGGTTTAGAGTTCAAAAACATAACTCTAGACTCATTTCTCAAAAACAAAGGCATCGAACACAACTTCTCAGCCCCTTACACTCCTCAACAAAACGGCGTTGTTGAAAGAAAGAACCAAACTCTGTGCGAAGCTGCAAGATCAATGCTCATCTTTGCTGATCTGCCACAATACTTCTGGGCAGAAGCAATAGCCACAGCTTGCTACACTCAAAATCGTTCTTTAATCCATAAACAACTTCATAAAACACCATATGAAGTCATTAACAACCGAAAACCAAACATCAAATTCTTTCATATTTTTGGTTGTCGATGCTTCATAAAGAATAACAAAGATCACCTTTCAAAATTTGAATCAAGATCAGACGAAGGAATTTTCCTTGGTTACTCTTTTACCTCAGCTGCTTATCGAGTACTGAACAAACGTACTAGAGTAATTGAAGAAAGTATCGATATTCATTTCGATGAATTTTATGTCAGGAAATTGGATCGTAAACATTTTGGTTCTAAAATGATTGATAATATCTTTCAAAATCCAATTCAACAAATGCCTTCTACGGACATAGAAATTGATCTTGATTTACTTTTTGAACAACCCAAAACCGCTTATAATTCTGAATTTCTAACATCTTCTACTTTTCCTACAGGAAACTCCGATGCAGAAACTTCACAATCAAACCAAGAAAATACAGATCAAGTCGAGGGGGAATTACCAACACCAAATCCCTCTTTGAACACTCCCAATCCACCTGTTCAAAATGATCCCAGTGCATCATCTATGGGGGAACCTTCATTACCCCATTCTCACCCTATAATCCAAAAAGACATATCTGATAACAACCAAAATCTATTCCCAACAGAATCGCCTGACCAAGAAGAACAATGGGACATAGAAACATCAATCGAAATACCTGAAAAAACTCGCCTAAACAAATGGACCAGGAATCATCCTGCAAACCAAATCATAGGAGATCCCAATTCTGGTATTCAAACAAGAGCCGCTACCTCAAATGAATGTTTATACGGAGCATTCTTATCAATGACTGAACCCAAAACCATCCATTCAGCTCTCAAAGATCCAGACTGGGTCAAAGCCATGCAAGAAGAACTAGCTGAATTCGAAAGAAACCAAGTATGGGATCTTGTTCCTACTCCTCCCGATGTTACTGTAGTAGGTTCAAGATGGGTTTTCAGAAACAAAACTGATGATCAAGGCATAGTCTGTCGAAACAAAGCAAGACTTGTCGTCAAGGGCTATTCACAACAAGAAGGAATTGACTACGATGAAACTTATGCTCCAGTTGCAAGACTCGAAGCCATTCGTATCTTTCTAGCATATGCAGCTCACAAGAACTTCAAAGTATTTCAAATGGATGTAAAATGTGCATTTTTACATGGAGAGATTGATCGCGATGTGTATATTCAACAACCTCCAGGTTTTGAAGATCCACAGTTCCCAAATCACAGTTTTAAGTTACAAAAAGCAGTTTATGGCTTAAAACAAGCACCTCGAGCCTGGTATTCAACATTGTCAACATTTCTAGAAGAATCAGGATTCAAAAGAGGTTCAATTGATCAAACTCTCTTTCGTAAAATTTTTAATAAACATCTGTTAATCGTTCAAATATATGTCGATGACATTATTTTCGGTTCCACTGATGAATCATTGAGTGTCAAGTTTGCAGATTTAATGAAGAGCAAATTTGAGATGAGCATGATAGGAGAAATGACTACTTTTCTTGGACTTCAAGTCAAACAATCATCAGATGGAATTTTCATCAATCAAGAAAATTATGTCAAAAATCTTCTAACTCGTTTTTCTCTTGACAAATCAAATACAGCAAAAACCCCAATGGCCCTTGGTTACAAATTAGATGCAGACTTAAATGGCAAGCCTGTCGATCAAAAGAAATATCGAGGAATGATAGGATCACTCCTATACCTCACAGCCAGCAGACCCGACATCATGTTTTCTACATGTGTCTGTGCCAGATACCAAGCCAATCCTATGGAATCTCATGCTATAGCTGTAAAAAGAATTTTTAAATATCTTAAAGGAACTCCATCTCTTGGCCTTTGGTATCCAGCTAACTCTGATTTTCAGCTTAACGCCTTCACCGACTCCGACTATGGAGGATGCAGACTAGACAGAAAAAGCACATCTGGTTCTTGCCAATTTCTAGGAGGCAGACTCGTAAGTTGGACTTCAAAGAAACAATCATGCGTGTCCACTTCAACCGCAGAAGCTGAATATGTAGCTGCCGCAAGCTGCTGTTCACAAGTCATGTGGATGCAAACCCAATTACGTGACTATGGCTACAAAGTATCACAAATTCCCATATTTTGTGACTCAACCAGCGCAATTGCCGATGTCTTTACTAAGGCTCTAGACGAAACCAAGTTTCAATACTTCCTAGGCCGTCTAGGAATGTTGAATCCAGATAACATCCATCCCTAATCTCTTACTTTTTGTTTGTACAAAAGAGTGTTTACTTTCATTGAAAAAGAAAATCCAAAAACATTCAAATAACCAAAATTTTCAAAAAACATCCACATAATCAAAAATCACAAAAAAATTAGGATATAGTTTTATCTTTTTTATTTACAAAACCATGTGAATAACATCTTCGTGACTAAATTTTCAGACACTTATGCTCGATGAATGTTCTCAGTAATATTGATTCTTAATTAAAGAGAAGGTTCAAACTTCAAACACTTTTATTATGTACATTCTCCTATTCCCTTTGAATTTATTTCAATTATAAACGATTTTATCTATTAAGGGACATAAGATCAGGAGATTCAGATGAAAACCAAACCCATGTGAGAAATTGTGCCTCGTCTTTAAATGCTAAGTGGAATTCATTTCTGTGAGCAAAGGTGTTTTCGTTATGACTTATAGGATTTATACTCTTATACCGTGATACTAGTCTCATTTTTTCTTAGATATCAAAATGACCAGGGACGATACTTTCATTTTCTTATATATTAGACAAACTGTCTATTATATCACCTATCCCTATCCTCAATCAAACCACTTCAAAGAAAAGACTGATCATCTGGCATAACGAATCTGACAAATGAAGAAACGACAAAGTCATATCCAAGAAAACCAGAAGATAACTCAAAATCTCAAAACGCAAAGTCATATCCAACAAATGCTGTCAACAAATCAAAATTGGTAACCACATCAGATATCTTTTACACAATGTGTATTCACACAAATCAAGAAAAGATAAAGTCAAAGGTGAAGTGTTCACCAAAGAAAAGGAAGATTTACAACAAAAATCCATCAAGACAGACATCCCTCAAAATTTTCCAAACAAACAGATTCTCAAAACCAAAGACTTACCGGGATACTGTAGCCTTCATAATTGAATATTCTTAGTTGCAAACTGCACTATGAAAATTTCTAAACCCCTCTACATGTATTTACCGAAGGAGAGAGAGTGAACATCAATGGCATGAATGAAGAAACCCTCTGAGTAATGCCGAAACCAGTCTTATGTGATTGATTATCTAAATATGAAGACCAAGTGACTAAAGTATATAGGTATAAATCCACGTTAAGCATAAGTCAACACCTTCAAACTGAGAGATATCACTCATCTTTAGTGATTATACACCAGTTCTGCACCCAGAACAAACAAACACCTCAGTCAAGTGTGAGCTATACCTATGAGAGTTCATCTGAATCGACCTATTAAGATCACTTGTCGTCTTTATAAATGTTATAAAATCTTAAGGAATATTATGAAAGTAAATATACAAAAATCCTTTTGATTATTGAACATGAAACCTTGATTCAGAAACAAATATTCTTGACAAACATTTTTCAAAACATAAGTAAAATCTAGTCACACTTTTTCAAAACAAGTGATATGGTTTTATAAATGTCTTATCCAAATTACAAGAATTTTCAAGCTTACCTTTTAATCTGTTCTTATTTCAGTAATGATCACATAGGGGAAATTGTTGAAAAATATATTTTTGTATGTGACAATCACTGAAATAAGATGAACTGTTATTATCTAACAAATATTATCAGTTTATTTCAGATTGCGTGAATTTGAGATCAAAAACAAGAATAAATCAAGACCCGAGAAACTTTGAGAAAACATCCAAACCTGAGGAAGTAACGCTACAAACCAAAGAGCAAAATACAAAATATCACACTGCTACAGCAATCACGACGCGACAGACCCTATGGTCGCGACGTGAAGAGAAGAAGCAAAGCAGAAGACCAAAACTCCACAGCGATCGCGACGCGACGGAGATGGTGGTCGCGACGCGAAGACCTCCAACGCGACACCACCAACTTATTGATCGCGAGACTACCAACCCAACGCACTAACCAGTGGCCGACCAACAGCAACTCGACAACGCACCTTCGCGACGCGACGCCATGCCTGGTCGCGACGCGATGGCTGTAGTTCAACAGTATAAATTGAAGCTCACCTCTTGCCATTCCAAGACTAACTACACAACATATACTCATAAACCTCAAGCATACTCACGACCAAACGGCTCAAAACTCTGAAATTTCTGCATTTGGCAACGAGAATCAAACCGCAAAACTGCAAGAAACAAAACCTCCTCCCGACACCAAACTTCAAACCGCTAAACAACCTCTACCCGACACCAAACTTCAAACCGCTAAACAACCTCTACCCGACACCAAACTTCAAACCTCTAAACAACCTCTACCCGACACCAAAAATCACCAAAACCTCATCCTGACGCGAAGAACAAGAAATCGACACATCAAGAAAAACGCTATCTTCCGCAGCTATCGATAAGTTCTTTTAAAATTATCTGTGTCATTATTGATTTATTTAAACTTTTATAAATCAATTGTACCAAATATCCAATACATCCGAATTGAACCTTGACATCGAAAACACATGTGGACTGTATTTAACCGAGACATCTAACTTCTAACTTCTAACCTTTTTATTTATTGTAAAAACACGTTATCGTTGATAATGGCGTTTATTACATCTAACATCTAACTTCTAATTTCTAACCTTTTTATTTATTGTAAAACCACGTTATCGTTGATAATGGCGTTTATTACATCTAACCTCTAACTTCTAACTTTTACTTTATTTACCGCTTTCTGTCTATTTAAATACTGTCTAGTTTAGATTTACCGTTTTATTTTATTCCGCAACTCTTATTTTATTTCCGCATATTATAGACAAAATACATATCTGTCACACAGTAACCGGCTTAAAAACCCTTACTCGTGGTGATCGGTTATCGTATTTTCAACAACGTTGTTTATTAGGTGAAAGTCATAATGTTGGAGGAGAATCTCAACTTTCAAACAATTTTATTGGATTGAATGGTTCATTAGTCTGGATTCCACAAATCGATCCTAAATTGATACCTGTTATGAATACGATTTTTAATGATTTTAATGATTGTATCAATTGGTACAAAGCATATGCCGAGAAGTCTGGTTTTGACATCAGAAGATCTATTGAAAGGAAAACAAAGAGTGGGATTACAAAAGAAAGATATTTTATTTGTCATAGGGCGGGATTGCAAAATACTTCAAAAGTAGACACTATCAGCATTCAACACAAGAAGCAAGTGAGAAACACGAATTGTCAACGCACACAATGCCAAGCATTTGTTGTATTCGAAATCATTCCAGGTTCTTTTTTTTTTCCAAAAGTTTTATGATTAGATGTAATATTCTACTAGAATATAATTGACATTATTCTAATAAATAATGATAATGATATTCTAGTAGAATATTTTCATCTAATATATATTCTATTAGAATAATAGTAATGATTTGAATTCATATCAGGTTCTACAAGATTTTTTTTGTGGAGATTTCAACAACAACACAATCATGCATTGATAAGTAAAGATTGTATGCATCTGTCAAGAACTAAGTGACAACTTGATATTGCTGATCAGTCGTTTATACACAAGATGTCAAGTCTGAAGATTGGAGCAACAAAAGCATATCGACTGAAGTGTGTGATAAAAGGTGGTTCTGATTGTTTTGGTGGCATAGAGACTGATTGGAAAAATTTCACACGGGATATCAATTGTCACATTGGTGGCACGGATGCAAACTTACTGATTCAAATACTTCAAAATCAGAAGGATCATGTTTCAAAATTTTCATATGAGTACAGATGCGATAGTAAGCAACTAAATGCACTTTTTAGGGCTGATGATACTTCGAAGCTAAATTACAAGGAATTTGGAGATATTATCTATTTGATGCAACATATCGTACAAACAGGTATTTTATTCTAGAATATTGAAAAAATTTTGTTTATATATTTTTCTAATCAATATTGATATTTTTGTTTTTTAGGTATTGCATGGTTTTTGTACCCTTTACCGGAATAGACAATCACAAAAGGTGTGTAACTTTTGGACCGGGACTGTTATGCAGAGAAGACACCGATTCATATATTTGGTTACTTCAGTCGTTTCTACGTTGTTTGGGGAAGGAACCTGTGATGGTTATTACTGACCAGGATCCAGCCATGAAGAAGGCTATTGAAACAGTATTTCCCAATTCAAGACACAGACTATGCATGTGGCAACATCACCAGCAAATTACCTGTGAAGGTAATAATTTTCATCAACTTTTTTAATATGTTTATATTAAAATATTTACATTTATCAACATAATATACATTTCAACAGCTGCAATATCTTTTAGAATGTTACATACCAGTACAACAATTGTAATATTCTAAAAGAATAATGAAATTTATACATTATTCTATTAGAATAAAAGCTTTTCATATTATATTTGTTCTAACATAATTATATATGAAATATTTTTTTTGAAGGTAAGTTGGGAAATAATGAATAATTCTCAGTTTAAGAAAGATTTCAATAATATTGTATGGGACGCCAACCTTTCAGTAGGATATTTTGAAACCATATGGTTTATTCAAATGTAAACATTATAATAAGGTTTATTCAAATGTAAACATCATATGAGTGTAAAACCATATGGTTTATTCAAATAGAACATTCTACTAGAATAATAAGGTTCTAATGTTATAATAATATTAATAAATTCAAATGTAAATATGACATGTTTAATGTATACTATTCTAAAAGAATATATGTTTTATTCAAACGTAGACATCATAATACTTTTGAGTGTTTGTTTTTTCATTTTGCTTTTATTATCAAAATAATATATTATAATACTTAGAACATTCTATTAGAATAATGTTCTAATATCCATGCTTGAAAGCTTACATGGTAATGACATTATTCATGGTGATTTCAAGCCTAATAATCTCTTGATGCGCAATGCTAGGTAAAACAACTTGTACAATAATTATTTTCATATTTTTTCGGGATGAAATTGGAATATGTTAGAATCTTGGAATTCAATTCCATTCCTTTGTATTTTGCGGTTTGGTTTTGTAAATTTGTCAAAGGATATAGATGACAAAATTGCCCTCTAATGATTTTTCCATGACTAATAGGATTTTGTGAATTCCATAGTCATTTGAAACCAAAATCCAGAATGGAATGGAATCGAATAAGGAATTCATCTTAAAGGTTGTAGATTTGTGCAGTGAGAATCTAACAGAAGATGGTTTTCATAGCAGAAGTGGTTCTTGGCATGAACAGGTTATAGTTAGATTTTGGACAATCTTTTATAAAGCATTAAGCAGTATTTTTGTCATAATTTTATAATTTAATTTGACAGGGACTTTGCCTTGTTGACTGGGGTAGAGGAATCGACCTACAACTATTTCCCAACAACACAAAGTTCAATGGAGATTGTAGAACTTCTGGTTTCCGGTGTATTGAAATGTTGTTATATACAGTTTCCAAAAGTTTCAAAAATATCATAATACATGAATCATTATACCAACAAAAAACATACAAACATTTTGTTCATCCAATCATTGAGACAGTCCTTCCTTTATATTTCTCGCATGCATTCCTTTATTCATTAGGCTGTCTCGAGTTGCAAAGTCAATTTTCCCAAATTCCAATACCTGTTCTTGAAGTTTGCTTCTATTAATATTGATTTCATGCATGGCAAGTCTGACAATGTATAAGATGCGTAAGTTGGTAAGCCTTTTATCTCGTTTTGATTCTTGTTTCCCCAAACCAACAGTCCAATTGTTATCTTCCAGTCCAATGTAGGTCTCCATGTGTCTCATCAGAAAAATGCCATTATCTTGTGTAGCATGAGTTTCTTGCCAAGGCACTAGAACCCTTCTTGGTGTCACTTTTTTAATCAAATTCAATTTTTTGTAGCCAACAGTCTTCAAATAATTTATGAAGTATTTTTTTCTGCAATGTTAAATAATAGAATAACATATTTGAAGTTAATATTAATAGAATTATTACAATTAAAAGTATATATTTTCAAAAGAAATTTGTATAAAACTCACCAACAATAGAGGTATGTTTCCATATATTCTCATTCCTGGTGCACCATAGTTCGTGCTGTCAAGCAGAATATAATCTACTTTTTCCAAATTGAAAACCAGACAATATAAAAAAAATTCATCTTTGATCGGGAAAAACAGCTGTAGTTAAAATAATTTTAAAATATCAAGTGAAAGTAATTTATCATATATTTAATAATTCAAGTATTATTAAGAAATCAATAGATATACATACCAGCTTTAATTCATTGAATTCAAGTGATCTTTGAACATGAGATATAAAACGTTCCATACGATTGTTAAAAATTTCATAAGATCTTTTGGAAGGCGTTGAAACGTTCAATGTATCTTCAGTCTGTAAACAATCAAATAAACGTTATAAATAATAGAAATTCAATTTTTGGAATTAAATTTAAAAAAATTACCAGAATACTAGAATTCAAATACAAAAAACGTCGGGAGGATTTTCTTGTTAGACTTTCTTGGTGATTCAATATGCAAGACCAACAATCAATGACGTTTCTGTTAATCGGACTAAAAGGCCTCATGCTTTCAAAATCCTGTCTAAACAACACATCACCCGAGCTTGTTTAAAAAAGAACTTCCCTTTATTTTTTATACAAAAAAAAGTGTTAGAATAATAGTTCAACAAAATAGAATATAATTATAATAATGGAATATTTAATAAATAAGACTTACCTTCTGTCATCATCCTCACTGCATCTTAGAAGAAATTGTACTAACAGCTTCTTTTCGTCACTAAGTTTTGAACCCCCATCAAAACTATCGTATTTCTTTTGTACACCTCTTTCTTCATCTAATTCTGATAATTTTTTTTACCTTTAACATCAGGAACATCATTCCTATCATCATCTCCTCCTTCATTAAGATTATCTTAATTACCAACATCACCACTGCCTCCTTCTTCAAGAACATTAGCATCTCTATCTAATTCTGCAACAAAATCTTCTTCATTATCACCTTTTGTAAACAAGTCTTTCATTCTCTTTATAAATTATGTTGTTCTATTTTCGTTTGGAAATTTTGCCATACAATCAGAAACAATTTCTTCCATACTATTCTTTGCATCCAAAAAAATTTCGAACAATCTTTTAAACTTTTCTCCATACTCCTGAAAAAATGAGAAGACAGAAACATCAAGTGTAGTTGGACAGAAACATCCAGAAATAAAACATTATTAGAATAAATTTATAATATTATACTAGAATATGATTATCATTATTCGAATAAATTTATAATATTATTCTATTTCAACATTTTCTGGAATGAAGTTGGTTCCTGTTACCATGTGCACTGAATCAGATGGTTTAGGCTTAAGGAAATCTTCTGAGTGTTGTATGCTTGTGAAACCTAAGCAACTGAACTTTGATGAAATGGACGGATGTGATTCAAGTAAAGTCAGTAGTCTGGTTTCAAAGAAGAGAAAGCTGGATGGATTATTGGGACAGGAATTAGCAATGGAGAATGTAGTTTCAAGCCAATCAAAGTATGCAAGGACATATTCTGATTAGTGTACAAATGTTGAGACAATGAATATTGGTTTGGAGAATGAAAACACAGTGGTAGAGGATGTAGATGATGGATTGTTGGGACAGGAATGTAATAGTAATTCTTCAATAGATCATAAATCTAGTGGTACTTTCTTTGAAGAGCAATTACCAGAGGCGAATGTACATGATGATTTTGATGATGAGTGTGCAAAAGATGAGACAATGAACATTGGTTTGGACATGAATGAGAATCCAGTGGTGGAGGGTGATGGAAAACTCTAGGGTTTCACTTCATGATGATGGTGTTGTTTTCCATGAGGTAAGTATATCTTTCAAGTAAATTCATAATAAAATTGCTACTAATGATTGTAATAAAATTTAATGCATTATTCATTTATGACAGGCTGATAAAGGCGAGGAGAACACTGGTGGTGTTTCTATACCTAATTCAAGTTTAACCAAAGAAGAAGGCAGAAGAACATCACATCGGGACCTTGGTTCTTCAAAATCCAAGGAATTTGAAGTTGGGACAAATTCAAAGTTGTCCAATTTCGTCAAATTCCGCCTTTAAAATTTATTAGAATATGATTATCATTATTCTAATAAATTTATAATATTATTCTATTTCAACATTTTTTGGACAGAAATATCCAGAAATACAACATTACAGCTTGGTTTCATGAGTTGTACTTCATGCAATAAAGGTTTGTACCGTACAAAGAACCAAGTTGTACTTCATGCAAGGGTGATTTGGTTCAAAATGCGGGTTTTATATCGATGTTTATTAAAAGAATTATAATATACTAGAATTCTAATGATATTCTAGCAGAATAATTTTTTGATGAAAAAAAATGAATGTTAGAAATATACCTCAATACTTGTTGTCTGTTCTTCTATTGTGTTAAAACGTGTTGACGGTCCTTCTTCATCTTCTACAACTTTCCCCAATCCAAAACCACCAGATATGATTTCTTCCATCTCTCTATTCTCCAAATCATCAATGGTCCACATGCTGATAACTGGAATTTTCCGAGCTAATTTGACAGCTTCACATTTAACAGCATCATAGTAAAGTAGCTACATCATTTTAGAATTGTACATTAGAACAAGATAACATATTCAATAAAAAAAATTAAATAAATGAATATTGTAATAGCATACCAGCAACAATAGAATTGGCCCGTTGTAGTACACGACTCGATAGTTTGGTCTCCATTTTTTTCTTGTTCTCTTTAATGAAGAATCAAGATATTCACACCAATCAATGGAAGAAATATCATCAACTGCTGCCAATTTTTTAATTGGTTTAATGTTGCATGTCCCCATCATGTCAGATTCAATAAAAGTGTTTATAAATAAACAAATAAAATTCAATTTGAAAACATCATCAGCTTCTTTTGATTTTTTTATAAGCTTTTTAAAAGATGTTGAATTTTTGGAATATCGTTCAAACTGTGCCAACCATCTACTATATCTAGGATTTTGTTCTTGGTTGTCTAATTCATCCAAAATTCTTCCTCCCATTGGTAGACCAAACATTCTATGAATGTTTTCTTTTGTTATCCGTATTCTTGAATCTTTAACTATTATAGAATGATCTTCACAGTCATATTGGGAAAGGACATATTGAGACAACTTAAGTGGAATTTTATCAACTTTTAATTCCAAGAATGACTTAAAACCCATTTGAACAACAGTTGCATTCTGTAATGGACTTAGATTGCTGAGAACTTCATAAAGTTTCAAAGGTTTCATTCTGGTATGAATTGATGGTAAGCTATGGTATATAGCTTTCCAAGTCTTTTGCTTTTTTTTTTTTTTGATTTAGCTACTTTGGAAATTTTTTTGATTTCCCCTTTCTTTTTCCTTTTTTTATTGACATTCTTCTTTTTAGGTACGACATCCTGTTTTGCTTTCTTCTTCTTCTTTTCCCTTTCATGAACTTCATCTGTAGAAAATGAATATATTAGTAAATATTCTATTAGATTAAAAAGTATAAAAAACGAATTAAAGAGTTTTAGATTACCTTCAAGATTAATCTCATGTGAGATTTCAATCTGTTTTCTTTTTTTCATTCTTGTTAATCTAATATTTTGCCCTGTAATTGAAAATATTACAATAGAATATCAAAAATTATATAATATGCCAGAGTTTTGATGAATTAGAAGCTATTATTTGTAAAAGAATAACAAAAAGGTCGTTTAAATCTAGCAACCTACTTTCTATTATCTGTAAAAGAATGACAGGAAAGAATGATAGAAAAGGTTGTTTAAATCTAGCAACCTACTTTCAGAACATATAGGTTTTTTAGCAACATATATTTTTGAACAATGGTTCCCTGAAGTGAGTACTATTCTGGATTAAATTTACCACGGACATCAGTTGTTTTATTTGAAGTTCTGAGCCATCAGCTCTAAATAAATGAATGTTATGAATGTTTTATTAGCAACCTACTTTCTGACAGGTTTTATTAGCAACCTACTTTCTAAGAAAATTGGAATCTAAAAAATGACAAATATGGTACCAAATAAATGACAATAATGGTACCCTGAAATGAACAAGATTCCATTAACAATATTCTAACTAACATTAACCTTGTTTCCAGACAAACTTTTTAAATAACATGAATTGATATTCTACTTTGAAAATGTATGTATTTATAGCACTATAATTTGGTTTTGAGAGAATGAAAATATTGATTAAAGGAACTTAAGGACAATATTGAAAAAAATAGAATATTCTAACTAGAATATAAATTACCATCATCATTTTTTGTATATTATCTTCTGCAAGAGGTCTTATTGCTGTTGATTTGGTCATCCTATTTAATACACATGCACCAAAATTTCAAGTTATTGGGTATGTTGGAAAAGAAACCATTAATATTTTCAATACAGAATCAGGAATACAAGTTGATAAAAGTGGTGGAAATGTCTAGAGGATCAGTTATTGTAGGAAGTAACATTTGAAAGTCATATAATTACATTTATATTTTTTCTATTAAGGCATTGTACTTTCACTTCTGTTCTGATTATATGTTTTTGTGATAATACTTTCCTAAATGAGGCTTTAGATAAAGATTAGAATTGTTTATAAAGTTGGACGTGGTGAAAAACTCATCTTTTCATATCGACTTTCTCTTTTTATAAGAATAAACATTCTAATATTCACTGTTTATAAAAATGAATATTCGATCATTGCTTTTTTATAGCAATATACTTCTACTTTTTAATTTTTTATGGCAATGTACTTTCTATTTTAATGTCTATTTTAATATACTTTCTATCATTCTTTCCTGTACATTTATTTATTTCTGCAGGTTTATAAGAATAAACATTCTAATATTCACTGTCTATTCTAATCACATCAGTTGGTGTAGTGAATACAAATGGTATGACAATTTTATAACAAACTAAATCTTTATATAATCATAGCACTATAATTTGGTTTTGAGAGAATCAAAATATTGATTAAAGGAACTTAAGGACAATATTGAAAAAAGTAGAATATTCTAACTAGAATATAAATTACCATCATCATTTTTTTGTATATTATCTTCTGCAATAGGTCTTCTTGCCGTTGATTTGGTCATCCTATTTAATACACCTACACCAAAATATAAATAAATAAAAAATCTTGTTTGCCTATTAACAGCAAGGTGAATTGATATTATTTACATAAGTAAGTCCCTATCTTTTTGTTGATTCAAAGTTTGGTATCTTTCTCTGAATCATACAATCATATGCAACTTAAACCAAGTTCATTTATGATTTATAAGATTCATTGTTTCTGGAAGTTGTTCGAGAGAAAGATGTTTGTTGCGAATACACAGGAAAACTAGAGGGCAACAAAGTCAAATGCAAATTCTGTCTTAGAATTCTAAACCGTGGCATAAGTAGACTAAAACATCATCTCTCTAGACTTCCAAATAAATGTGTAAATCCATGTAGCAAAGTTAGAAACATAAACTTGAATGACATTTCATGGATTTAGGGAAAAAATTGTTACAGTAGAGAAATAAACCGATTTCTCGAACTAGAATGTGAATCCGTAGTTTATGGTTGCATAAGATCGATAAAAATGTTAACTTGAATAAGGTTCTCGGGGTTTTATGGAAAAATTTGTCACAAAAAAGAAAATTTTATCGAAAAAATAGAATGTTGATCAAAAGGGTTACCGATTGATGATGAATGCTGCATTTCTTCCATGATAGAACACAAATTCGTAGCTTCAATCGAGTTTCAGTGATGTCGAAAGAGGGTTTTAGCTTCGCATAACTCGAGGTAATCGAAGGAGAAGGAATAAGAGGGAAATTCGGATGCGCGATGATCAGATGAAGAAGAAAACAGAAATTACAAATCTGCCCTTCCGCTTTTTCATTAATCCATAACTTCCAACTAATTACAAATTTGCCACCGCTTTTCTATTTCAAAATTGTGGAAAGATTAAGAGCCGTAGGATGATTCAGTTGGATGGTTCTGAGTTGGTCTTCATTATATATATATATATATATATATATATATATATATATATATATATATATATATATATATATATATATATATATATATATCTATACTATACTATAAACCATATATAAATTACAACCCTTTAAAGCACAGAAGTCTTAAAATTAAGATAGTACAACCCTTTAATGCACCCAAATCCGGATTGCCACGTGTCTACTTCTATTTACTGAAGTCTTAACCTAATGTAACCTAATGTGTCAATATAAAAGCAAAAAAAAAAACATACCCATAACATATTTTGAGCCGTCATCCCCAATTTGCTCCACCTCCCCGATCCTCATCATCGGTTCTACTTCTCCTCCTGTGCATCTTTCGTGCTTTTGAATCCGAGGAAAAAGAAAAGAGACGAGATCGTGATCGGTATCTGTCTCTGTGGTTCACGACTTCTACCAGATCGAGAAAGAGGGACATGGGGGCAGCGACAGTTGCATCAAGCCATCGGAGAAAGAGGGTCATTGACGGCGGCATCAAGCCATCGGAGCTACGCTAATGGTTCAATGGTGGTTGCTGATGGTGCTGGTGATCGGAGATGGTCCTCAGGTGGGCGAAAATTTGTTCAGAACAGGTCCCCAACCTTTGATTTGCCCATTCGCTTCTACCCTCATCGCCGATTCACCACCATCGCCAGAATGAAGGAAGATCCGTCAATTGCAGGTAGGTTTACGATTCTGGGTCGATTTTCATGGTTTTTTCTATACATCTCAATCACAGGTAGGTTTACAGATTTCTTACTGGATTTTCCATCGTCGTATTCACCACCATCCCCAGAATGCTAGGTTCAAGCACCCTAGGTGTTCGATGAAATGCAAGAATGAGTTTTTTATGTAAGTTCTCAACGCTCACCTCACAATCTCTCTAACTTTTGTATAGATTTGTCACCACCATCGTGTATTTTGATTTGCAGGTGTTCTACCACTACCACCACTGCAATACCACTCTCAATCGTTAAGGCCCACACTACCACCACCACCAATTGGGATCACCATCACAATCTATAGCCTTCAGTCACCCAAAGAAGTTGCTATATTGACTCGCCCCTACAACAATAAACCACTGCCACCCTTCTCTTCTGTCTTTGTATCCAAAGACACCTAACAGGATCGTCTTTGTAACAAACAGCACACCAAAAATGCAGAACCGAACTACCACATGTTGGTTTCTGCATCCAAAAGCCCTGTCCTTCCCACCACACCATGACCATAATCCCTTTTATCCCTTTCTTTTATCCATTTACAGTTTTTGGTCCATATTTCGGTTTAGGTTTGTCATTTTCTATTGAATTACTTGGTGGATTTGATATCTTTTTGTTGTTAATTTTTACTTATCTCTTTGGTTTAATCATTTTTATTGTTTGTATGCAGCAACAACATTAACCGGATTGCATTTTGTTACCACCTAATTGATGCCAATTGTTCTTAGGTGGTTGGGTTACATCCAGCCATCTCATCTACCCGTTGCAGATCTGATGTTGTTTGTTCTATTTGCTAACTTCTTCAATGTTGGAATGAGTGTTAGTCTAATGTGGAACTCTGTGGGATTCTACCAGGTAAAGTTTATACTTCTTTTTAGCTTTAAATGCAAGAAATAACAACATAGTTTCGTTGATTTCTTTATTATAGCATCCAACTTTCTCTTTTTAATATTACCGATTTGTACTTTCAATTTTTTTCCTTAATGAAAATCTGCCCATTTATAGCATTGTACTTCACATTGCGACTTGCCTTCCTGATTGAGTGATTTTGGATTCTGTTTGCTCGGTTCTAACTTATACGACTTGGGCTTCTACTCTCCTGTGATTTTTCTGTCTTTTCAGCTTCTAACCATATTAATTTTATGTTGTGCTTGTGTTTCTTATTTGGCTTGCAGTTTGACAAAAGATTTTGGAGTTCACAGGCCTTTTACATGATTTTAGGTAAACATTATTACAGACCATAATAATCGTTCATATTTGGATTTATATTATTTTCAGTTTTGTAGCCACAGAAAACAGAGGACAAAAGTCTTTACAGGAAGGAACCCAAAATAACGATCCACAGAGCTTCAAGAGGTTAATTAACTCCTATTTGTGATTTACATTAGTTTTGATATTTCACACACTTTATTTGTATTTCACAGTTTCTGATTGTTATTCAACTTTTAATTTTTTGACATTTCTGTTTGTTTTTCAATGTGTGCAGGAATTCCTGCTTGTTTGCGGATTATAGCATTGTACTTTTTGGGTTTACAAAATTTGATATATTTATGAATTTTTACAGTTTTGGTCCAAAAATGCGAGTTTTACTTTGATAGATTTAACAATTTTTTGCGGTTTATAGTATTGTACTTTCCTCAATTTCCGGATTTTCAAATTTTTATAACTTTAAATTTTTTGAAATTTTCAAATTTTGAAAACTTTGAATATTTTGAAAACTTTCAAATTTTCAAATTTTGAAAACTTTCAAATTTTCAAATTTTGAAAATCGAAAGGAAACTAATTTTTCAAATTTTGAAACCTTTAAAAATTTTGAAACTTTCAAATTTCCGAATTTTCAAACCTCAATTTCCGGATTTTCAAATTTTGAAAACTTTAAAATTTTTGAATTTTGAAAACTTTCAAATTTGCAAATTTTGAAAACTTTCAAATTTTCAATTTTGAAAACTTTCAAATTTCAAATTTTCAAAATTTGAAAACTTTCAAATCTTCAAATTTTAAAAACTTTCAAATCTTCAAATTTTGAAAACTTTCAAATCTTCAAATTTTGAAAACTTTCAAATTTTCAAATTTTGAAAATTTTCAAATTTTCAAATTTTGAAAACTTTGAATATTTTGAATTTTTTTTTGAAAAGTTTCAATAATTTATTGTATATTCTAATCATTATAATTTCTACATGATTAAACTAAAATAACACTTCAATTACAATTTTCCACTTCAAGAAATTATACTTGCAGTAAGCAATAAGTTAGATTTTGACATTGAAGGGTTCAACTTTGATCTTGAAGCTGATAGAGGAAACATTTCTGTTTCTTTGACTTACATTGGAACGTCTGAACTTACTTCTGAGCAGGTAATATGAATACTTAATATTGTATAAATGTTCCTATGGACAAATTTCAGAAAATAGCAACGTACCTTCTCATCACTGTCAATATGTACAATGTACATTTCACTTTTGATTGGTGATAACATTCATTTACCTGTAATAGCAACATACTTGCATTTCTTTACTGATAAACTTGGAAAATGCTTGAAAGTTTCATATTGCGTGGCTATTACAGGTAAGCAATAGTAAGGAAATGTAGGTACATTGCTTTTACAGGTAAAAGATAAAGTACTTTGACCTTGTAGGTAAAAAAGAGTAAAGGGTGTTGCTATTTTCTGCATTTACCCTTTTCCTATTTGCCTTTATTGTTACAAAATGTGTTTTTTTTCAGATAACTCTTACAAATCACTTTCAAATGACGGATTTGGCCATTAAAATTGATTCTTTATTTTCTTGATTGTTACAATATGTATCATTGATTTAGCCATTAAAATTGATTTTTTTATTATCTTGATTTTCAGATGATTCAAGATTGGTGGATTTTGGTATTCTATTTGTTTCACATCAAGGATTAATCAGGTGTATTTGGATGTCGATTATCTACAAGATGCCCTAAAACGATTCATTTGGCTTTCTGTGTGATTATATTTTTTAAACCAATATTTTTTCTTACTCATATTGATTTTTATTCAGATCATCATCATGATTATTGTTCCATATATGTGTTTAAGGCATTCATTTTCTTTCATTTTTAACTATTTCCTTGTGCCTTTTTGCAGGTTATAGTACCTATCAATATAATGAGAGAATTTGTGTCTCCAGGGGTAGATATGATCATTTACTTCTCAAGCATTGGTATTATTGCATTTTTTTAATGTTTTTTATCTTTAATATGCTTGATTTTGTTTCAAAACTAGAATATTTATAATGTTATTATTTGATCCATGTTGGTTTTTTACTTTTAATTTTTAATTTACCATCCATTGATACTTTATGCAGGCAAAAATGGTTTGTAAATAGGAGAGGAGAAGGTCTTCTAATCAAGAATCTGCTAGAAGGTTAAGATTGAAGAAACAAGTATTGGCATAATAACATATCATTAATAAGTACAGGGCAAATACGTAAATCAGACTTATTTTTACAAATTGGTTTATAATTTTTTTCTTCCAGGCTGAAGTTGAAGAACTTGCTGTCAGAGTTGAAACTGGAATATTTATAATGTTATTATTTGATCCATGTTGGTTTTTTACAGGTTATAGTACCTATCAATATAATGAGAGAATTTTGTCGCAAACATTATGTTCTCCTGAAAATTGTAAAAATAGTCTATCTCTGGGTTAATGGTAAATATTTTGAGGATAATTTTTGTTAATGACCATTGGTAAGTAAATAGTTACGAATAATAATAAGTTAAAGATAAATTTTTTTCTTAAAAATTTGACATTTTTTATCACATGTTAGCTAATGGATATTTATACGGGATGAGGGTTTGGAAATAAATTTAACGTGTCATGTCCCATTATAGTAATTTGACAATTTACATTCACAAAAGCTGCCCTAGGGTGAAACTAATCGTCGCCGATAAAGTATAAGTAAAAACGAACTGTTAGTCACCACCGCATCGCGCGGGTACGCTGCTAGAAACAAGATCATTTATGACAAAATCAATTATTGAACGGGACGAAAAAAACCAAACCGAAACCAGAAAAATATAATTCATAGAATCGAAACATAATTTCTTAATCGTTTTAGAGACGGTTCCGGTTTACAACATAATAGATACGTTTCGCCGCTAGAAACAAAAACGTACTTCTATTTTCATACCGAAAATTATTCTTCGAAATGAAACTAATGTTCGCCACCGATAGTAATTAATCGCCAAAAAGAAACCATTCTCCGCCGCCGCATTGCGCGGGTACGCAGCTAGTATATATATATATATATATATATATATATATATATATATATATATATATATATATATATATATATATATATATATATATATATATATATATATATATATATATATATATATATATAAGTCATGATCATCTTTAACTCCAAAATATATTTAAAATTTTAGCTCTAAAAATTGGGTAAATTGTAAAAAAAAAACACTAAGTTTACACAAATCTCGGCTTTGGCACTGTGTTCTTAATTTTTTTCACAATTAAGTCAATAAAATTTTCCAATTTGTTGAAATTTTGACCATTTGACCGGTCAAGCAGGTTTCTGCTGATGTGACAAAGAGACGTGCTGGTTTTGCTAATAACACACATACACAAAAATACTACATTATTGATTCACTAAGAATCTTTCTTATGGAATTTTTCATGCAACTTCACCCTAACAAATATATTTATGTTTGCTATTATTCCTTGAAAACAAAACTACTATCACGATTGCATCAGTTTAATTACTAGTGTCGTAAATTATGTTTAGCTTAATTTTGTTTGATACTCTCAATTCTTATTATAAGTTACAATGTCACGTCTTCTCAATTTAAAAAATATTACTATGATAAAATGTCATATTTTTTTAAAAATATACTATGATAAAAATGTTACAGATTAAATCATAAAATATTTAATGCAAACTTCATATCGTTGTTAAATGCCAAAAATTATGAAATTTGTCATAATAGATCTTTCATCCCATAAAATACCATCATGAAGAATTTCCATATTTACGGTCAGCTTTTGTTTTATTCTCATTTGGCCCTCTAAGTTACTTATTCATGAAAGAAAGCAGATAGGGTATGATGATGTGGAAGTGACGATTCCAACCCATTTATAGGTAATTGGTTGATTTAGGTCACTCGTTATTT
Source organism: Cichorium intybus (assembly GCA_023525715.1). Lineage (NCBI taxonomy): Eukaryota > Viridiplantae > Streptophyta > Magnoliopsida > Asterales > Asteraceae > Cichorium > Cichorium intybus. The sequence goes on along the minus strand of CM042010.1, from coordinate 103,006,139 downwards.
GTAATGCTCAAGAACGTCAATTAAGCAGGTCAATTGGGTCCCAATACATATTTATATGCATCAAACCTCGTGAATTGTTTTATCAAAAAATTAATATTTTACGTCTTGAAATTCATTTGTAATACATTTCTTTCAATTATTTGCTAACTAAAATAAAATATTCATCTATATATGTATGAAAATGCTTTTATAGAACCCAAAATTGAACCAAGAAAAAAAATAAGATACACTAGTACAAAATTGACCTATAACCATACTTTTTTCAGAACCGCCCGGTCACACTTTGGTTATTTGCGTGACTAAAGGTCACGTAAATACCGGTTTTAGCTAGATTTTACAACTATATGTGTGACCATTGCAACGTAAATCGAGTACATATGGTTACATAAAAGATTTTTTTGTGTCCATATAGAATGGTTAGCCACTTAGTCAAAGAAAAAAACAAGTATAACCATTCTATGGTCACGTTTTAATTTTTTATGTGTCTAAAAACAAACAATTGTAATGATAAAAGGGAAAACGTTGTGAGTGCAAGCATTATACGGTTACGGTAGAGTTTATTATATGTGTCTAGAATTATATATTATATAAATGGTGAAATAGTGAAATGAAATCAGTGAAGTTAAAATCGAGTACATGTGGCCACATAAATGATTATTTTTGTGTTCATAGTGTAGGGTTAGCCACTTAGTAAACGAAAACAAAAGCAAGTAACTATAACCATTTTATGTCATGTTTTACGTTCTTATGTGTGTTTAAAACCAAACAATTTCCATGATAAAAGAGAAAATGTTGTGGGTGCAAGTATTTTATGGACGGTAGAGTTTATTATATGTGTCTAAACTTATATATTATATAAATGGTGAAGGAATGAAATAATTTCAATGAAGCTAAAATCGAGTACATATGGTCACATAAATGATTTTTTTGTGTCTATAGGGTACTGTTAGTCACTTAGTAAAGAAAAACAAAAGGAAGTATAACCATTCTATGTCTACGTTTTACTTTTTTATGTTTGTCTAAAGCCAAGCAATTGTCACGATAAAAGAGAAAATGTTGTGAGTGTAAGTATTTTATGGTTACGTTAGAGTTTATTATATGTGTCTAAAATTATATATTATATATATGAATGATAGTTAAAGGAATGAAATGATTTCAATAAAGGTAAAAATTGTGCATATATGGCCACATAAATGATTTTGTGTGTCCATAGGGTACGGTTTAACCACCATGTTATTAAAAGAAGCAAATAAAAGTAACTATAACCATGTTATGGTCATGCCATAATATCTTATGTATGTCTAAAAACAAACAATTGTATCACCAAAGAGAAAAGTTGTCAGTGTAAGTATTATATGGTCACGGTAGTGTTTATTATATGTGTCTAAAATCATATATGACATGTATTAATGATATATAGTTAGAGGATTAAAATGATTTCAATGAAGGTAAACCCGTTTATATATAGCCAAATACATGATTTTGTGTGTCCATAGGGTACGGTTTAGCCACTTATTATTAATGAAAACAAAACATGTAAGTATAACACACAAACAAAAGAATTAAGAATGGCAATATATATATATATATATATATATATATATATATATATATATATATATATATATATATATATATATATATATATATATATATATACATATATATATATATATATATATATATATATATATATATAACCAAATATATACATTCTTTGAAAACTAAATATTATATAGAGTATATCTTACATACATAAGATCAAAGTACATAAAATTGAGCATGTTTAATCTTTAACAGTGTAACATTCCACTTTCTGTCTTGCAAGTCTCATTGCTTCATTTATTTTTAATTTAGGGATACAAACCCATATTTATCAACAACAAACTGTATAGCTTCATCTACACTTTCAAGTGGGTTGTCTTCTATGAAACCAAAAATAAGTTTTTTTTATCCTCTTGGCTAGTGCATTTTTTAAGGTGTTGGGGTAGAAAGTAGTGACAGTTGGAGGAGATATTTCAATATAAACATGTTGAACAATGTTGAAATTATTCCAAATGGTTTCCTTTAAAAGAAATAAGTCATTGGCTGTTTGTAGGCAAATGTGACCCAAATCCATGGTTTCATCACTTTTCTAAGTGTATAGGAACACTTGGTTTGGGTTGTATCCCAAAAACTGTATTACACTTTCAAGAGTTTGAAGCATGAACTTATATATGTCTAAATAGTTGACATAATCTACTATTGGACGAATGTAAGAACGAGAGGGTGTGGGAGAGAATTTCCCCTATGAATTAGTTTGATGCTAAAAAACCTGGCATTATAGAATATATATTCTGCTAAAAGGACCAACCTTGCACTTAAGTCTCTAATCCTCCATTGAGTGATGATTGATGCCATTATTTTCGAGTTGAAGGTTATATGTAATTAAGTATGTGTTTTTTATCGCAAGCAGAGATGTAGAAAAAATGTTTTGCGGTAAAAGGTTAAAAAGATGGTTAATTAAATGATAAATAATACATTTTACAAACATTTGACGGTTAGGAATCATTATCTTCCAAGATAATTTTCCTCATTTGGTATTACCGTAAAATATTAGTACATTTACTTCTATTTTATACTTAACAAGAATGTACACTGTTATAAGTGACATTAAAATGAAAGTATGATATTATTATTGACACAATTACTATGTTTTTAATGTCTTAGGGAAATATACAAACAATTAATGTCTTCTGCATTTTTAAACTAATAATGACCAAAAAAACCCCTAATGACTAGTTGGCATGTTTTTCCATATGCAAAATATGATAACCGACCTTTTTCAAATATATGAATGTTACACTATGTAAAATACAACAAAGAGGAAACTACACTATTATAAATAACAGTAACTGAAAGTAAGTCGTTATAGTTGAAAAAATTCCCTTATTTTTAGAGTTTGATGGATATTTTACCAACAACCTAGTTAAGGGCATGGATGGTACATTTTTTTAAGTGATAAATGACATTTTCAATGTTTTGATTGTTATAATACAGACTAAATGATAAATATGACAATCTAATGTTATATATATATATATATATATATATATATATATATATATATATATATATATATATGTGTGTGTGTGTGTGTATGTATGTGTGTGTGTCTGTGTGTGTTTGTGTGTTGTAATATTTAAAGAAACAAAAACATGTAACTAATACTTGATGTACGACTCAATTTCAGATTTATTTTGAAAAACAAAAAAATTTGATTTAGAGAATAATTTTGGAGAAACATCAACCGGTTTACCAACTGACATAGGAGTTCCATCCATATTATCTTCATTATTCTCATTTTCAAATGCATTATGCTTATATGGTGGAATACCAATATCCTTGATGTTTGTTTGGTATTCTCAAAAAAACTCAAGTGTTTCTTCTGCAATGTTCTCCTCAGCAATCGTAACACCCAGTTTTCCAGCATAGAGTATACATAAAAAATTTCCATGTTTACAACATATTTAATACAACAAGGTACTCATGTGCTTTGGATACCACAAGAAGTTATCACCAAGAATCGTTCCATGATCCGAGCTGGGTGCTACAATCTATAAACCTGCACACATATAAACACACACACATAAGCTATAAAGCTTAGTGAGTAATCAATCTACAACTTAGCACATGAAACCACAATAATACACAAATCACACAAACTCATACTCAAACTCAGCACAACATCCCCACACGACACACGCACACATCCCCACACATACACCTCACACATACACCTCACAGGTTCATCACTCAGCACCACCTTACAGTATACTGCTCCACACACACTGTTACACCCATAACTCAGCTCCTATCATCACCCCACTTCTCTACACTGTACACGCCCATTCACTCACGGGCACCATACAATCATCTTTACATTGTACACTTACATACATGCACAACCACAACCCATCACCACCACCACCGACATGATCACTCACACAACCCAAAATCTACACTTAGTACCGTAACACTGTACATATATACTCACACATAGATACAACACTGTCTCCGCACCTCTCATCACCACACAACGCACACCCATCCACATATAGGCACAACACTGAATCATGACTCAACTTCACCACACCACACCCTTGTACCATACACCACAAGGAACCTCTGTAGTCTTTACCAATCACCACTCAGCATCACCGCTCGGTACCCATGTACCAACCACTACTTAGTATCACTGCCTAGTACCCGTGTACCAAATCATCACACAACATCAGCTCACGGTACTGTTGGAAATCATGGTTCATGTAATTAGTTTCAAAAACAAGAGTTTGCAACGGAAGCATAAAATCATGAACACAAATTCCATTTTCAAGAGGATCATGCTACATGCATGTAAAGATAAGATGAAGAACAAACATAGATTAAGTTCAAGATTATAACATTTGTTCTTGAGTTTGGTTTGGATGATTTTGATAGCTAGGAATCAAGTTAGAATCCCTATATAGTTGATCCACCACAAGCTTGAACACCCTTGAATGCTAGTTCCACAACTTGCAAGTTAGAACTCCTTTTCTTGTGAAACCAAAAACCAATTTTTGCTAACTATCAAGAGAGCTTTTAGAGAGTTTTTTTGGCTGATTTTTGAAGCAATAATGATCACAAAACACTCCTAAAATTCGTCCACTATATCACCCACAAAAGAGAAAGAAAAGCACATGCAACTAGCTCAAAAGAAAGTCCCATTTGATTTCTATAATCAAAAGCTAGAAGACACAAAGCATCTTCCTTTTCTTTTAAGTTCTTAATGCATTCTTTTCCTTCCAATATGGCTGATTTTATGATGACAAATGAAGTGCTAGTGGGTTGTTATTATTTATAAAACTTAGATAATAAAAGCTTATAAATAATACATCTTCTTATTTCTTAAATGGGATAAGATTTAACCCATAATCATATACATAAATAAACCATCTAAATATACAATCTTAATTGTATAATTATATATATACATATATATATATATATATATATATATATATATATATATATATATAACAATATATATATATTTTATTTAATTTACCAATTAAATTAAATAAAATGCTTACTTATAAATTAATTAAATCGTTTTAACAATTTAAACAATTTAATTGTTACACTTAATTAATTCATCACATATGAATTATTAATCAACCTTTAATTTTGTAGTTATTATTATTTACCTCAAATAATAATAACCTACAAGATTAAATTGCAAGTTTAGTATCATTTGATGTTAAATCAAATTTAACGTTCTAAATGATTAATTGGTGTCAAACTTGTTGTTGGTGTGACCCTATAGGATCATGTATTATTAGTAATATCATTTTATGATCATCCTTGGGCATATAGAACTAACAATCTCCCACTTGCACAAGGTTGTATCATAGAATGATATCGACAGTGGTAAACGTCTAGCAACATTTCACTGCCCCCAATAACACATGACATTGTGCCATTCAACAACATTCAATTCTTCAGAAAACACGAGGCTCTAATTGATGTATAAGGTTATCTATCAATTATCCCTTTGTCACAGACATCATGTTGAACATGAGACATGGATCTTAATCATTCTCATTTTATGTTCAACTTTCAAACAGGCGCCTTAGATGTCTAACTCTCAACACATAAGAGGAACAAATCCCGTCTTGACTACATACGCCCCTCATATAGTTAGTACTATACATGAGTATGGCCTTTATGGTTGTCTGTATTTCAAGAACAACAGTAAACCATATCAAAGCATAGTACACTCTACACTTGAGTCCCAAATATGTATCTCAGGTCAAAGGATACAATGATAATACCTTTATTCAAGAATCACTTATGATGATGATCCATGGAGTGATCTTGAAACGGGTCAAGTCCAATACTTGTTCACTGACAAGTACCTATGAATTTGGTTGCAACCTTTTGCTACTTTTACCCATAAAAGTCAACCAATCCAATTCATATTAGTCTTACTTCATAATTGCTCCCACACCTATGATCGACTATGGACGTTTAGAATAACTAAATTATTCAAGGATTAAACATGCTAATAAAACACAATAATTATGAATGAAGCATCACGTCACATATATTACATAATTCTTGTCGTTTACATAAGTTCATATTCATAAAACATTAAACACAAATCAAATCCATTCATTAGAAAAACGGAGTCCTATACCCTTAGCATGACTTTCATGCTTAGTTTGGGGTAAAGGTTTCGTGAATGGGTCTGCCAAATTTTGATATGTATGAACCTTGTGAATACTTATTTCACCATTCTTAACTTCATGTCTAATGTAGTTATACCTTCGGTGAATGTGTTTGGTTTTTTGATGCAATCTAGGTTCCTTTGCTTGAGCTATAGCACCTAGATTGTCACAGAAGATTTCTATAGGGTCCCAAATGGAAGGAACAACCCCTAAATCTTCAATGAACTTTCTCATCCAGACAGCTTCTTGAGCAGCTTCTGAAGCAGCAACATATTCTGATTCTGTAGTGGATTGTGCAATCACTTCTTGTTTGGAACTCTTCCAAGATACGGCTCCTCCATTTAAAATAAAGACATACCCAGATTGAGATTTCGAATCATCCCTATCTGTTTGGAAGCTTGCGTCAGTGTAACCCTTTACCTTTAAGCTTTCTTCCAAACCGCCATAAACTAAGAACATATCTTTAGTTCTTCTCAAGTACTTAAGAATGTTCTTTACAGCAGTCCAGTGGGCTTCACCTGGGTTCTGTTGATACCTACTAGACATACTTAAGGCACATGAGACGTCGGGCCTAGTACATAACATGGCATACATGATGGACCCAATTGCCGAAGCATATGGGACATGTTTCATCCTTTCAAGTTCAGTCCTAGCGTTTGGGCACTGAGACTTGCTTAGGATGGTGCCATGCGGCATTGGCAAGAATCCTCTTTTGGAGTCTTGCATCTTGAACCTTTTCAAGATTTTATCAATATATACACTTTGGCTAAGACCAATAAGTCTCTTAGATCTATCTCTATAGATCTTTATGCCTAATACATAAGCAGCTTCCCCTAGATCCTTCATTGAGAAACAACTCTCAAGGAACGCTTTGACACCTTTTAAGGTTGGGATGTCATTTCCAAATAAAAGTATGTCATCTACATACAATACTAGGATTATGACAATGCTCCCACTAGCTTTCTTGTAAACACAGGAGTCATCCTCATTTTTGATGAATCCAAAACTCGTAATCTTTTCATCAAAACGGATGTTCCATGTTCGAGACGCTTGCTTTAATCCATAGATAGATCTTTTAAGCTTGCACACTTTGTTTGGATGCTTGGGATCGACAAAACCTTCAGGTTGATCCATATAGACATCTTCCAATAAGTATCCATTAAGGAAAGCGGTCTTGACATCCATTTGCCATATCTCATAATCATAGTATGCGGCTATGGCAAAAAGTATCCTAATCGACTTGATCATTGCCACTGGAGAAAAGGTCTCATCATAGTCAATACCATGAGTTTGTGAGTATCCTTTAGCGACAAGTCTAGCCTTAAAAGTGTGAACATTTCCATCCACGTCGATTTTCTTCTTGAAAACCCATTTCTTCCCAACAGTCTTACAATTGGTGGGAAGATTAACCAAGTTCCAAACTTGATTATCGTGCATGGATTGCATCTCAGTGTTCATGGCCTCAAGCCATTTATCAGATTCAGGATCTGATATTGCACTCTGATAGTTGACGGGTTCATCAGAATCTATCGAATAACATTCCTCTTCCATCAAAAGGTAACCATACCTTTCTTGTTCAATTCGAACCCTACCAGATTTGCGAACACTTTGTGTTACAATTTGTTCCTGATCAACCGTTTGTTCAGGTTCAACAATTTCTTGTTGAATGCTAGATTCAACTTCTTGTGTATCAGGTTGTGGTTCCTGAAGTTCCTCAAGTTCCACAAACCTCCCACTAGCCTCTTCCGTCAGAAACTTGTTTTCTAGGAATTCAGCTTTTCGAGAAATAAATATTTTATTCTCGATGGGATTGTAGAAATAGTATCCAAGACAATCTTTCGGATACCCTACAAAGATACATTTAGTTGAACGGGGTTCTAATTTGTTTGAAGCTTCTTGTCTAACATAAGCTTCACAACCCCATACCTTGAGATAGGATAAAGATGGAACCCTTCCATGCCATATCTCATAAGGCGTTTTATCTACCTTCTTAGTAGGTGCCATGTTTAGGAGACGAGCAGCTGTTTGTAAAGCATAACCCCAAAATGATAAAGGTAGAGTACTTCTACTCATCATGGATCGAACCATATCCAATAGTGTTCGGTTCCGCCTCTCAGACACACCATTATGTTGTGGTGTTCCAGGTGGAGTAAGTTGTGAAACAATTCCACAAGTCTTAAGATGATCCATAAAGTTTGTACTTAAGTACTCACCTCCTCTATCAGAACGAAGAACTTTAATTGTTTTGTTGAGTTGATTTTCCACTTCACTTTGAAACGTTTTGAACATTTCAAACGCCTCATGTTTATGTTTAATCAAATAAACATATCCAAAACGACTAAAGTCGTCAGTGAAGGTGATGAAATATCTTTCACCATATCTAGTTATTGGCTTGAAAGGACCACATACATCCGTATGTATGATTCCTAACAAGTCCTTTGCTCTCTCATTGGTTCCGGAGAAAGGAGCTTTAGTCATCTTGCCATGTAAACAAGATTCACATATATCAAATGAGTCATTCTCATTTGCCTTCAAAAGTCCACTCTTTTGAAGTTGGGATATGTGATTCTTGTTTATATGCCCAAGGCGACAATGCCATAGATAGGTTTGACTCAAATCAAATTTGGGTTTCTTGGTGAAAGTGTGGTATAAAGAGCCATTGTTAGTCTTTTCATCAAGGTTTACTTCATAAATTCCATTTAAAGGCCTAGCCTCAAAATAGAATACATTATTTTTGTAAACACAAATATCATCATTATTAAATGAAAGATCAAATCCACATTGTCTTAATTTAGCAACCGAAATAATATTCCTAGTCAAGCTAGGAACATAGTAAACATTCAACAATGTCACACACAAGCCATTAGGTAGTAATAAATTAAAACTTCCAATTGAATCCACCACAACCCTTGCATTGTTTCCAACTCGAAGTACTACCTCATTTGCCTTCAGTTGCCTACTCCTTTTGAACCCCTGCAACATATTACATATGTGAGTTCCACAACCAGTATCAAATACCCATGTGTTAGGAGATAAATTATAAAGTTCTAGGTCTATCACATAGATACCTGAAGTGCCTTCACCGGCCTTCTTCTTCTTCAACTCCGCAAGATAAGTAGGGCAATTTCTCTTCCAATGCCTAACTTTGCCACATTCAAAGCATGTGCCTTCTTTGGCAACATTTGCCTTCTTCTTGGGCGGATGGGAAGGTTGGACAACTTTCTTGCCCTTACCTTTAAAAGCTTTTGCTTTCCCCTTGCCCTTGGAGTTGGTGGGGTGTTCTGGTCTAGTTCTCTTTGTGTCACCTTCCTTGATCATGAGAACTTGAGTGGTTTTCTTAGGCAGATTCTTTTCCGCGGTAATTAGCATCCCATGTAATTCCGGGATAGTCTTGTTGAAACCATTCATGTTAAAATTCATGACAAAAGGATCAAAGGACTTTGTCAAGGAGTTAAGGATCATATCCGTTGCTAGCTCTTCGGGAATCACAACTCCAAGACGTGCCAAATGATCAATGTGACTCTTCATTTTGAGCACATAAGAGCTTACCGACTGCCCATCCTCCATCTTGCAAGCATGGAAAGCCCGAACAGTTTCGAACCTTTCCGTTCTTGCAAGTTGTTGGAACATTTCCTTTAGTTGATGAATCATGTCATAGGCTGAATGATTCTCCAAATCCTTCTGAAGGTCAGGAATCATGGTTGCCAACATGAGGCATGATGCATCGATGGAATCATCCATCTTTTTAAGCCATGCATCGTGTGCGGGCTTAGGAATGGCAGGGGGCTCTTCTGGAAGTGGTTCATTGAGAACATATTCTTTCTTTTCTTGTTTGAGAACAATTCTCACACTACGGTGCCAATCCAAGAAGTTGGTATGGTTAAGTTTTTCTCCTTCAAGGAGAGACCGTAGTGAGGTTTTGTTAGGAGCCGAGTGTGTGTTGTTTGGTGCCATCTACAAAATTTTAACAAGGTTCTATTTAGTAAATTATGATATTAAGTCCTTAATAATTAATACCCTTTCTTGTTTCATAAACTTTAATTAATTAAGGTCTAGAATCCAAGTTGTATCACGAATAAGTGGTTAGGTATCCTTTATCCCGCCTATTCGAATCAACAAGGTAGGTAACGGTTTACCAATTATATCCAAATATAATTTCTAGAGTTATGGGATCCCATTATAACATTTATAAGTTTCGCATGTTTGATCCCATCTATGCCTTGGATTTCTAATGCTTAGGTGACCTTTATCACAAGAGATTTCCAAACGAATCATCCTACTTAAACGGACGTGTAGTTTTGTCAACTATTGATGGTTAGGTGTCCTTTATCCCATCAATATTGCAAAACTACTTCTTGTATCACAAGAAGACTCCAAGTGGTTAGGTATCCTTTATCCCACAAGGAAATACAAGTGATACATGAGTGTCTTTAAGAGGGACGGCATTGATTCGTATTTCATAAGGGATTTGAATGTTTTACAATTCTAATTTTGAAAAACATATGGTATCATGTAGATTGCATGCATCCAATGAACATGGTACCATTAAATCTTATTTTGTTAATTGGTTCCTTAATCATAAAATCTCCATTTTATTGATTCTTTGTTTGTGGTCAAGATTACAATTAATATCCAATATTAAGTTTGAGTTTGATCACATATATTAGAACCAATTTATAATCCTAAATAATTACCATTATTACTTAGGGTTGGAGTTTGTAAGAGTTCATAAAATCTCCATTTTATTTCTTGTTTCAATCATTTTCAAAACTTGACTTAATAGGTTTTATAACAAAACCTATTTTAATAAAACCAATTTTATCACATCTTATGTTTTAAATGTCAACTTTTGAAAAATACTCCTTGATGATTATGTTTAATTATCTAGGTTGTCTAGCATGCAAAATCTTATTTTCATCCACAACATAACATAATAAAACATTCAAACATCACAAGCATGCATGGGTGCATAAACACAAGCCAACTAGTTTGATATTTCATGTGAGCCACACATGAAATATCAAGTCCAAACCTAGGGACAAAAGGGTGACAAAAACTCAACCAAATGATCTTCGATTTGGCTACAATTTTGCCAAGCTTCTTATATCACCAAATGACACTTGAACCACCATTTCTTGACTTCATGAAGTGAGTTATGAATTTTCTTCTGGCCCCTCAAAACTTGCGACAGGATCAAGGGCAGCAGGAAGATTTTTGTGTTTTTTTGTAGCATTTTTCAATTCATTCTTGGCTATATTGATGCTAATACTTGTTGAAACTTAATGTATATACTAGATATTAAAGTTACCAACAAGTATATCACCAAATGACCAAGATATGAATTTATAAAACACTTCCAAAACATTTTTGAAATCTAGACAGCAGCTCTTCAGAAAGTGCTGCTGTTGGGTGCAATCTTTTCTTACTTCCTTCTCTTGTTACATTTTGTGAATGAAATAAAATACAACTATTCTAACAATTACAAAATGAATAAAAGAAGTAAATAACTAATTATTATTACAAACAATTTGAATAAAAGAATAGATTACAACCAAAGCGAATACAAACATAAAACATGCATCATATGGTCCTTGGCTTGTTTATGCACCATTTTATCACATAAAATCATAAGAAAATCAACACTTTGTTTTTCTAAGGCAACAATTTATGTAACCAAAAGCATGCATACATAAGATATAGTTGGTTACATAAAATCATAGATAATATACTTGCATGTTGCCAAAAAAGCCATGCATGAAACTTTCATTTAAGAAGATGAACATTCATGGCTTCCAAAAACCAAGTTTATCCAAATAAACTTATTATCTAAACATGCAATATAGCCATGGCTCTGATACCAATTGTTGGAAATCATGGTTCATGTAATTAGTTTCAAAAACAAGAGTTTGCAACGGAAGCATAAAATCATGAACACAAATTCCATTTTCAAGAGGATCATGCTACATGCATGTAAAGATAAGATGAAGAACAAACATATATTAAGTTCAAGATTATAACCTTTGTTCTTGAGTTTGGTTTGGATGATTTTGATAGCTAGGAATCAAGTTAGAATCCCTCTATAGTTGATCCACCACAAGCTTGAACACCCTTGAATGCTAGTTCCACAACTTGCAAGTTAGAACTCCTTTTCTTGTGAAACCAAAAACCAATTTTTGCTAACTATCAAGAGAGCTTTTAGAGAGTTTCTTTGGCTGATTTTTGAAGCAAGAATGATCACAAAACACTCCTCAAATTCGTCCACTATATCACCCACAAAAGAGAAAGAAAAGCACATGCAACTAGCTCAAAAGAAAGTCTCATTTGATTTCTATAATCAAAAGCTAGAAGACACAAAGCATCTTCCTTTTCTTTTAAGTTCTTAATGCATTCTTTTCCTTCCAATGTGGCTGATTTTATGATGACAAATGAAGTGCTAGTGGTTTGTTATTATTTATAAAACTTAGATAATAAAAGCTTATAAATAATACATCTTCTTATTTCTTAAATGGGATAACATTTAACCCATAATCATATACATAAATAAACCATCTAAATATACATACTTAATTGTATAATTATATATATACATATATATATATATATATATATATATATATATATATATATATATATATATATATATATATATATAACAATATATATATATTTTATTTAATTTACCAATTAAATTAAATAAAAGGCTTACTTATAAATCAATTAAATCGTTTTAACAATTTAAACAATTTAATTGTTACACTTAATTAATTCATCACATATGAATTATTAATCAACCTTTAATTTTGTAGTTATTATTATTTACCTCAAATAATAATAACCTACAAGATTAAATTGCAAGTTTAGTATCATTTGATGTTAAATCAAATTTAACGTTCTAAATGATCAATTGGTGTCAAACTTGTTGTTGGTGTGACCCTATAGGATCATGTATTATTAGAAATATCATTTTATGATCATCCTTGGGCATATAGAACTAACAGGTACCTCTTACCGTCCACCAATCTCACCCCTCGACATCAATCACGCTACACCTGTACCATTTTTTGATCTCAGACCCATCCCTCCTCGGCGCTAGCGGGTCCCCATTGGTCTGTCCCCTTCTTGACTCCTAGGGTCTTGAGCCATACAGGCTCACCGTACCCATAACTTTTTGGTAGAAAACAGCCAGCCATAAGGGCCCTCAAAATGTATGTTAGGTGATTAAGCCCAATCCCTTGGCCACTAAGGCCTAAATGAACCACATGGGTTCTCACAGTATATAGTATATAATGGCCGATTAAACCCAATCCCTAGGCCACTAAGGCCTAAATAGAAACTCCAAACCCACACAGATATGCAATTATCTACACAGCTTAGCAATCTCACATCATAGCTCAATAACTACATACTATAGCTCGTCAACCACACAGCTCGACAATCCCATACACTACTCAGCAATCACATAATACATCTCAATATTCACATAGCACAGCTCAACCAACATATAATACAACTCAACAATTGAAATAACACAACACAACAACCACATAGCATAGAAAACAACATTGATTACTCACCCATTGTTAGTAGCTTCACATAACTCTAGACGGTATAAATCGGTAGGAAAAAGTGTCTCCTCAGCACTTCCAAAAGCACCTACACCATTCCACACACACTATGTATGTATAAATACCTTGTATTCACTATACCATATATCTCAGATATAAAGGTAGCCATATTCACTTGACTATTACTTGGAAATTAAGAGATAAAACTCTTAGTTCAAAGTTAGCACCGCTATCCTCATATATAGCGCTGCTATCTGGGCTATTCAGCCCTTCTGTGTTTTACAACACTTAATTTTTTCTAGACCTTATTCAAATATCCTTTAAACAACCCTTACCAAAAGATAAGTCGATTAAGGCTTAAAACTCATTTATCACACTTAGGGTTTGGATTAAAATTAGACCCCTTTGTTGGAATAATGTCCAAGGTCATCAACGTGTTATAATACTTCTGATAAAAGGTAGATTCCTTTTGGGTTGCCCTTAGAACCCAGAAAAACATTCAGAGTTAATAGAGGAAATGTTATTTAGTTTATTAATTTATTGGAAAATAAATTAGTTAGAAACTAAAAGAATAATTGATAAATTAATCTAAAATTAATTTGGAATCAATGAAAGGAATTGAATTGTAATTTACTAAATATATAATCAAAGGATACAAGTCCAGGGGGTGCGGTCGCCAAAAGGCTTCTAAGTTTGAAACCCTAGGAGCCCATGCACTATAAATAGAGGCCTTGGGGTGACACCTTAAGGCATCCAAAAACCCTTGAGCCGCCAACACCCCTCCTCCCTCCCCCTCTGCAAAATCTCTTCCCTCTCTAGGGTTAAAGTTCTTTACTTTTGATCTGCCTGGTTTTTTGGTTGTCCCTGCGTACAAGCCACTAGAGAGATTCACACTTTAGATCCTGATCATCCTTGAAATCGTGGCCCTGACCAGAACACAAAGGAGAAGACTTGTTGAGGTACATTCTTTATGTTTTAAGTTGCTATGATCTATTATGAACTGCATGATATTGAACAATGTGCATGGAATTTCTATGATTTGATCTTATCTGTCTTCCGCTGCATGTTTTATATGTTTATGTAATTAAATCCAGACACTATTTACACCTAATTCCCACTCTAATATCATTAGTTACAGGTGGGTTACCAACACCAACCTATAACCTAACATCTTCCAGCTAACCAATCTCTCAATTAGAAATAAGAACTTGAAATCATACCTCCAAGATGCAAAGTATCTCCTTTTTCTTCAAATTCTAGAGTTTTTGATCTTAAAATTGATCTCTAGGTGTTCGAGAGGTTTTCTAAGGTTTCTGGATGAAGTTCTTATGTGTTTAATCCTCCAAATCAGCTCACAATTCAACTTTATAATTTTTAGGTCGGTCGGTAGATAACGTCGCTATCTCACAAAGATAACGTCGCTATCTAGCTAGATAGCATCACTATCTACTCAGCTCCAAAATTCTTTCACTTAGCTTGGCATTGCCTACTCAGCTTGAACCACAAAATAGCAACCTACTTCTAGATAGCATCGCTATCTCCTATAGATAGTGTCGCTATCTATGTTGGAGCTAACTTTCCGCACGGTTTTCCTACTAAACACTCCTAAAAGTATTTCCAACCATACTTTAACTCAGTTTTCAGCATTCACTTCTATCTAAAAAAGTTCTCAAGTAACTTACACATTAAAAAATGACAACCAAAATACCCTTTTAAGTCATTTAATCTCAAAAAAAATTCAATCATACAAAGATTAAAATTCAAACACTTACCAAATAGAACACGACATTACAGCAATCCATCCTTCCGGTCTATTGTTGTTTCTTACATGCCCTTTAATAACCTTCATGAACCTTTTGAATGGATACATCCACTAAAAGCATATTGGCCCACATATTTTTACCTCCATAGTAAGGTGTAGTAACGTGCACAGTTAAATGCACCATAATATAAGAAATGATGGAGTGAAGTATTTCTTAAGCAGGCATAGTATCAGACAAAGCTCTTCCTACATCTTTATCAAGTTTATCTACATTGATTTATTTGCTACATATTGAATTGAAAAAAAAACAAAACAAATAAAAACATCTATTATGGATTGGGGCATAATTGACCTTATTGCAATGGGCAAAAATTGTTGCAATAACATGTGATAGTCATGTGATTTCATTCCTATAATCTTCTTATCCTTTCGAATCACCAAACTAGAAAATGTTGACCAATACCCTTCTGAAACTCTTAAACTGAATAGTGTTTCACAAAACATGTATTTTTCATATTTTGTTAATGTCTAACGTGTAGGAAGTGTTTTGTTGTCGTCCTTAATCTTAGCTTATAACTCAAGTTTTAAACCAAAATGTGCCAGATCCATTCGAGCATTCAATCCATCTTTCATCTTGTAAGGAACATTATGCAAATATTCTGATGGGCGACGTTACCAAAATCGGGAAATTGTTCATCTATGGCACGTCATGCGGTTGAATCTGATGGGTGACGTAAAACACCTTGTTTTTTTGTATTGGTCGCATACCATCTCAAATCTTTTGCAGTGCTCTTCACTTGAAATAGTCTCTTCAATTGTGGGATAATGGAAAAGTACCACAATACATTTGTTGGGATATTTTCGTACATTATTTTGGTCTTCTCATCCACCTTCCACCTTGATTTCGCAGAAGTAGACATTCTTTCAACTCACTATACACGTTCTAATAAAGAATGCACTCATTGATATATACATGTATCTTTGTGTATCCACAACCCATTGATTTCAATATTTTCTTAGCTTCATATGTGCTTTTCACCATTTCATTTCCTTCAGGTAACATGTTTTTTTATCAAAGTTAATAGTTCAGTAAAGCATTTATCTAAAACTCTATGCTTAGTCTTCAAGTTGAGGAGTTGAACCAGTGTAGATAAACTTGTGAAGTTTTGACATCTTTTGTATAGAGGCTTTTCAATATCTGCAAGTAGTTCTTGAAACTTTTCAAGATCTCCTATGAGGTTTTCTTTTGTAGCCTTAACCATTCCAAATTGTGTCTATGACATATCTGTTGGAAATATCATTGTAAAATTTATATAGTCAACATTATCTATATCATTCACTTGACTTTTAGGTGGCTCATCTTTTTCCCTATGCTTGATCCATCATGTATACGTTTTATCGATTCCCTAGCTGAATAAGTGATGATCTACCTCGTCCACATCAGGTGAATAATGGTTTAAACAATTGACACATGGACATGAACTTTGTTTTTTTTTTCTTGAGGTTTTAGTGGATCCATGTTCCTAGCTATGGATCTTCAAATTACGGACCGTGACTTCTATAAACGCTTCAACTCCATCTACATACACGTTTTTTGGTTCTATTGGTTATTATCCATGACTTCTCTATCTTTCAATCACGACCCAATGAAAATAAGATCTGCACAACATGAAGATATTTTCCACTAACGTATTAAACCTAAGTATGTAATTACTAAGATCTTTGACCAAAAATCGCAAATAGATACAACAAATACAAGAGATTATATAATGTCTATCATCAGTTTCGTAATGAAATGGTTTTAGTTATTTATTAGACCTCGTCTATGTTTTGAAAAATAGTTAGGAGATTAAATATGTTTATCATCAGTTTCTTAATAGAATTGTTTTGGTTATTTTAATAAATAAACATGTATCGCCTTTTAAATTAAAGAAGAGATGGTTTTATATACATTGTTTTGATCCTTAAATTTTTTTTTTTTTTTGCACAATAGGCCATTGAACTTTTAGAAAACGTATCAATTACACCAAATTAAAGGATTTTAAAAGGTCACCTGGTTGAACTTGATGACATGGAATTTGCTTATTATTCTTATTAATGTTGAATAGCCACGTAATGTTCTTGTTTCTCCTCATAATGTTCATCATCTGTAGCCTCCACAGAGCCATAACCTTCATCTCAACCAAGCTCGCCAAATCCTCCACAGCCTCTACAGAGCCATAACCTTCATCTGAAGATAGCATAAATTATGCGTCCAGTCTACCTTATCTATTTTGTCACCTCACAAAAGCCCTAATGTGTTAAACTCATTCATTGATCGATATCATATTCAGTTCCGCCGATGGGATTTGTGTGTGTATGAATTACGATTAAGAAAGAAATCGAGAATGAGAGAAAGTCGGGAACGATACTTGGAATCCTTGGTGTGCGACCCTGAGATCGGAGGTGAGAAAGAAAGCAGACGCAAAAGAAGAATTCGATGGGTTCACATTGGGGTTCCATAGTCGTGATTCAAGAGAAATAGAGAAGGGACACAAGCGATTTTGGTCCTAGTGATTCACGAATTCGTCACCAGGTCGAAGATGGGAGACATCTAGAGCAGTGGAACCTTGTTGCTGCTCGTGTTTAATCTTGCCGGAGACCTACACGGTGGCTGAACATGAAGAGCGGTCTGTTTAATCTTGCTGCTCGTGTTTAACCTTGCCGGAGACCTGTTAGGATCGAGACACTTAGCATACGAACACTAGACTCACACACTCAGCTCACAAATTAAGAACACCTGAATTTAACGTGGTTCGGTCTAATCTGACCTACGTCCACCGGGTAACTAGGAGTTTATATTCAACTACATTGTTGTGGTGTGGTACATAAATCTCTTCAACTGAAGCTCTATTTATACATATGAGAAGGTAGTGTGAATTGTGAAATGTGAAATCAAACTTCACCAATCTTGGACTCACCAACCTTGGACTCACCAACCATTGACTTCACCAACTTCACATTCACCAACTTTGACAAACCACAAGAGTGGCTTCACACTCAACAATCTCCCACTTGAAGCCACGGAACAATCTTCACCTGTGCTTCAACTGTGGCTTTTGTATTTCCGTAAACTCCTTCTTAGTTACCCCGGCCTTCTCATCAGTTAACCTGAAAGGCCCGTTAAAACTCCCATGAGTTTCAACATGTTCGTCATGACTTAAACTGCCCTTGACCCGTTCTCTGTCCCTATCGGCTCCCACTGAAAACGAACTACCGAATCCTAGAACAATCTGAAAACAAACAACAACACTCTCCATATTTAGCAAGTTATCAAAATCGGAGAGACTTTTACAGCTGAAAACTGGTTCTAAATCCACTGTCGTCCTGGACCTATGATTGAAACACGACCTATGCTCCCACTGTTGCAAAACCCTGCAACTGAAACAATACTCTATGCTCTTATTGCCACAATATCCTTCGACTGATTTTTCTGAGCCTTTCCATGCTCGTTCAACCTGAATCTTCCTTGTAGCTCTAGGCTTCGTACTTGCAAAAGGTCACCCTCTTCTGCCCATGAGATTCTGTGAACCGGACTTTGTTTCTCTTCTGAACTGGGACGGTCACTCCCTCAGACGGTAATCCGACCATATACAGCGAACATTCATCGTTCACAAGTCTTACCTTTCCAAAGTCTCCAACTTTCAGATTCTGCAGTGCTTCACTGCTGTGGGTAGCGTGAAATGAAGCACCAGAATTCTTGACCCAAGAGTCTTCACTGCCTTCCACTGAGTCTCAATGCATCAAACCCAGAAACATTCTCAGAAGCAGAATTTCCTCTATTTGGACATCGACTCTAAAGAATGTCCACACCTCAACATCGTGAATAACACCGAACTTTCTGATCCCGTGATTACACCTAAGTCTGGTGACTTTCTAATCACTGCTGGATCTACCGAAAATGGATTTTCTCTTAATTACTTGATCTGTTCATCCCATGATCTGTTCTTGAACCCCTGAAACTTTGATCATCGCTGGATTTGTCTGAACGTCTGATCTTGTGTAATTCTCTAATTTTCTCCCTTTACCAATACCACATCTTGAACTTTCTGACACATAATGCCTCAATCTGCATCTTCCACCAACTTTTCAATCTTTATTAAACGAAGCCTTGTCTGAACTTAACGACTGTTCTTCTGAACTCTGTTAAATAATCAACCTATTTAAACTACAGCGGAATACCGAACTGAGAATCAGAAACTGAAAATTTAAATTGAATCGATAAAACCCGACAAACGCTGTTGGCACTGGTTTTCGATTTCTTTAAATTTCTTCTGAGTTCAACTGTTCTTCACCGATTAAATAGAATTTTGATTCAACTGTTATTGGCTCATTATTTGCAAAATATAATCCCCACCCAAATTATTTTCTGGCTAAACTGCCCAAAACAAATGTTTGAGTGACTGTTTTGCGACTTTGACAAAGTTGAGGGACCAAACTGCAATTTCCTGAAGTTCAGGGACCAAACTGCAATTTTTCTGAAGTTCAGGGGCTAAACTGCACTTTTCTGAAAGTTCAGGGGCCTGTTTTTCAAATTCTAGAACTTCAGGGACCTGTTTTGCAAATTCTGGAAATATGCTACAGTACGTACTGCTACAGGAACCGCTACAGTGAACTGCTACAGGACGCTACAGTGACCTGCTACAGTGTCGTCTTCTCCGGCGCTACAGTGTCGTCTTCTCCGGCGGACTCCGGCGCTACAGTGTCGTCTTCTCCGGCGATCTGGTTTCTTCGGTCACTATTCCGGCGAACGTTTGACCGGCGATTTGGAGGTCTTCCGGTGGTCGAAAAATTCCAAAAAATATATTTTCGGAATCTGCGGAACGAGACCTTTCCAACGGCGTAAACCAAAATCGTTTTTTAGACAAAACATTTTCGACCCAAAAACAGAAAATCACTCTCTGGAGCTATACCAAGGCTCTGATACCACTTGTTAGGATCGAGACACTTAGCATACGAACACTAGACTCACACACTTAGCTCACAAATTAAGAACACCAGAATTTAACATGGTTCGGTCTAATCTGACCTACGTCCACCAGGTAACTAGGAGTTTATATTCAACTACATTGTTGTGGTATGGTACATAAATCTCTTCAACTGAAGCTCTATTTATACATATGAGAAGATAGTGTGAATTGTGAAATGTGAAATCAAAGTTCACCAATCTTGGACTCACCAACCTTGGACTCACCAACCATTGACTTCACCAACTTCACATTCACCAACTTTGACAAACCACAAGAGTGGCTTCACACTCAACAAGACCTACACAAGACCCTTGTCTGTTTCCCTCTTCCACTGATCCTCCACCCATCTTCTCTTCTTTCATAATCGCCGCCTGTTTCCCTCTTCCACTGATCCTCCACCCATCCTCTGTAAATGAACCCAGATCCGTTTTTAACTTTGACCACCGGCGGCAACATTCTCCGCCGTAACTATGACACTGTTAGTGATTTGCTCGGAGAAATGCAACGAAACCCAATAACAAAACGAATGCTAGATTTGTAATTGATCTTGAACTTTTAATTCATTCAAGTTGTCTGATAACTCATCTCTCTAACATACATATTCCCGTACAACGATAACCAAAATTGGGGGACCTCAACTCAAAATTTTTGTTCCTCAGAGTTTACAATCACCGGAAGAACGCCGAGATTCATAAGTTAGAAACATGGGTGTCGCTGACGGCGACGGCAACGTTAGCAGGTGTTGCTAAGTAAGTCGGAAGTTCATCCCCGGCCATAATCACGACGATTTTTGGGGTGGCATCTTTTCCGTCACCGCCGTTATACTCCAACTTCGCTACCTTCTACGCATCACCACCATTTTCAATGTCTTCATGGAGGATGGAGATGTGAACCAGATGAAAAGTTGGGTAGATTTAGCAGCGGTGGTGGTGGTGGTCTATCAGAATCCATTGACTGCCATTGTGATAGGTCTTGGAGCTTTCTTTAAGTGGGTTGCAGTGGGATAATCAAGAAAATTGAAGGCGTGGGGAAAGGCTTATGTGGCATTTTCAAAAGAAAAAAACATAATAAATCAACTGCCAGATCAGCCTGTTTACCGGCTGATTCGTTAACACATTGCAAAATGGTGTAATTGATACGTTTTATACAAGTTTAATGGTTAATTGTGCAAAAAAAATAATTTAAGGACCAAATCGGGTAAAATTGATAACTTTGATGTGCTACAGTAACAATAACCCTTTTTTTTTATAAATATCTAACTTAACATACAAGAGTGATATAATTTTTACAAACGAAACACAAATCCTAGAGGGGATAATTACAAAAGGAACATACACAATAAAACTATAATAATATGCTATACATTTTAGAGTAAATTGCGTGTTTAGTCCCAAAGGTTCGGAAACTATAATACCTTTATAAAAAACCTACACAATAAAAACCAGAACAATATCCTACATGTGCAAGTCACATGAAGACATTATAATGATTAGCATATTCACCTCCTTTTCTCCTTTCTGCTCTTGTATATGTGTGTGTAAACGGAGAAACCCAAATTTTTGTCTAGTCGATACTCATATATTGATTAACAATTTTGGTTTTAGGACAGGTTCTTTAAAACTAGATTTTGATTCTAGTATTAGAAATTGGTGTTGGCTTCACTTGTAAAAAAACACTTTTGATCACAGTTTTTTCAAAATCAGGTTCCCTGGTTTTCTTTTTTTTTTCGTGACTAAAATAAACTTATGGTTACACAATCGGACACTTTGACTAAATGTCTACACAAAGTATAATTTATGTGACTAAATCATACGGTCTTGTGACCAAAGTGTATACATTATTACAGCCACATGGTAAAAGCAAAAGATTGTAACCATAAGTTTACTTTGGTCACGGATTCATTTATTAGGTGTATCTAGAAGTAAATAATGCTCATGATAAATAAAAAGAACATGTGAGCAAATATTTTATGGTCACAGATTTAGAAAACAAAAAACTATGACCATAAATATTGTTTTGGTCATATTTTGATTTGTTACTAAATCTATAAGGTACACAATTGTTATGCAAAAATAAAAAGCATGTGACTATACGTATTATATGGTCATTGTTTAATTAATTATACATGTTTGAGAGAAAACAATTGTCAAGAGAAAATAAAAAAATAACTCATCACTATAAGTATATTGTGGCCACAAATTTATTTTTTATTGTGTCTACAAGTCAACAATCGTCACAATAAAAAAAACATGTGACTAAGTATTGTATGGTCACAATTAAACTTGTTATGTGTGTCTAAAACTAAATAATAGCTATGGAAATATAAATGAATTGTTATTATATGTACTTAATGGTCACCGTTTGAAGTTTTATGCATGTCTTAAAGTAAACATTTGTCCCGATAAAAGAGAAAAACTTACTATAACTATTATTTGGTCATGGTTAAAATTTCTTTTTAATATTCTATGGACCATTTCTTAAAAAATATTCATACCAAAAGATTACCATTGTATTAGCTAAATAAATTCCATACAATAACATAGTTTTTAAAACACAATAAACACTAATACATGACAAAAACATCAAACTACATCAAAAGAAACCAAAAGAAACCCAACAATAACTTAAAAGAAACTTATAAGTTGTCACAAAAGCTCTTAATGCTTCATTTGCATCTGTGCACTTGCAATAACTTCATTAATTTAGCTCTCCAACCTTAATTCACTATCATTTGTTACATGAAGATGGAAACCATGTCACTCTATACCATACCTACAGATAGACTTTAATTTGGTGTTACTTTGGATAATACATTCTTCTATTGAAAAAATAATTTCAAATGATATACCATTGGTGTCAAAAAGTCCCATAATGATATTTGGAATGGACATATCCCATTGTTTAGTGGGACATATTGAGGTCCCTTCATTGTAGTGTTATGAAACTAGGTACATTACAGAGAAAATCAATGCAAGGCATATCTATATGCCCAATTGAACCAGATGATTGTCCATTCCAAACATGGTATATTATAAACTCATTTACACCAATGCTATAACAAACTGAAAATTATTTTTCTTTTTCTACAAAGCATTCTCGAAAGCAAAAGGAAATTAATGTTTAGTCTCATATAAGGCACCTATGAATAAGGCTTTTCCTCGAAAGTTGACAATTGTATCAATTGAGCTCTTCAACATCAACTCACCGTGACTTACTTCATGAAGAAAAAAAACCACGTCACTCTATGCCCTTAGCTTTGGGTAGACTTTGTTTGGTGTTGCTTTGGACAATACATTTTTATAGAGAAAAAACATTTTTGAACAAGATACCAGTAGTGTCAAATAGTCCACTACGATATTTGGGAATCAACATCTCCCATGGTTTAGGAGGGACATATGGATGTTTCCTTCATTAATGTTGTTATAAAAATGTGGTTCATCATGGAGAACATCAATGGAGAGCACATTTACAAGCCAAATGAATCCTAAGGACTGCCAATTCCAAACATCATTGTTTATAGTTTCTTTGACACCAACGCTATAGAATTTGAAAAATGTTTCACTATTTAATGAAGCATTCACCAAGGCAAAAGGAAATCAAAAGTTTAGTCCTAGATAAATCACCTATGAACAAAGGCTTTACCTTAAAAATTGTAAGTTGTGTCAATTGAGATCTTGAACATTAAATCGCATTGATTTTCTTCATTAAGATGAAAACCACGTCGCCCTATCCTTACTTACGGGTAGGCTTCAGTTTTGTGTTGCTTTGGACAGTGTCGTGTAATACAGAGCAAACCAATTTTCAAATAATAAACCATTGGTGTCAAAGAGTTCCACTATGATCTTTGGAAATGGACGTCGTTCATAGTTCATGTGATATATGGATGTTTCCTTCATTACCGTTGTTATAAAAATGTCGTATAGTAGGAACACCAACGGATGTGACATTCGTAAGTCCAATAAAACCATGAGGATCATCCATTCCAAACATCATAGTGTTTGGAATCGGACAGGGTACACGCAGCGGAAACACTATCACACACACACGAAAGCAGAAAATAAAGCAAAAGATAACACAAGGAGTTTACGTGGTTCGGATTCGGTGTCAATCCTACATCCACGGGCTGCAACTGGGTTTTCTTATATTTACTCTATGAAGATTACAATTAAAATTGTTGGAGCGATTAACAAACGAAGAAAACAATCCTATTTATAGGATTTTAGAACCTAAATGTCGTTCCTCTTTTTCTTTCGTTCACATGTTAACTTTGAATATTCAAGTTGGAATACCAATTGCCGTTCCTTTCTTTTTTCTTCTTTGAATATTAAAATAGGTGGTAGGCTCCTTTTCACCAAGCACGGTACATCAATTCAATTGCAAAATTGAATTGTAAACTAATTTACAATTATGGTCCTTGAGCTATAAACAATGTGACAAATTGTTCATGGTTCCACCAAACCCAACAATCTCCCACTTGGAGACATGAACAATACAGTAACTCCAGTAATCTTCAACCAATTCAGTCTTTCAAGCTTCCAGTTCCCAAGAACAAGCTAAGACTCAGTCAATTTCCTAGTTGCAGCCTCCCCTCATCATCAAGTACTAGAAGGGCCAGTTGAAGCTCCCACTAGCTCCAACTCAGCCGTGGCTAATCCCACCACCGACTCATCCTCTATCTCAACTGGTTTGGACACTCCACCAGCTCCAGAGATACACCTAGGACCACTAACACTCTCCAAACTTTGCAAACATCCAACAGGAGAGAATTTTTCAGTCTTAGTCTTCAAAACCCAACGGCTCTTTGTAACTGTACCCGAAACACACCCCGTGCTCCCACTGTCACAAAATCCCCTGAATGGTTTAGACTTTCCGACTCGTTCAGCTAACATCCCCTTGGCTCCAGAATTCATGTTTGCAAAATGAACTCTCTTAGCACTAGATTTAGCGAACCAGATTTTGTCATGCTTAACGGGAATGGTCATACTTCCCTCAGCAGGTACCTCAACCATATATAATGACTCACGCTTCATACCTTGAGCAATCACCGAATTTCCATTGACCACCCTCCATTTACCACCACCAAACCTTACTTCCAGTCTTTGTTTATCCAGCTGACCAACAGAAATCAATTTCTTCTTCAGCTCCGGAATCACCCTGACATTCTTCAGGTTCCATGTAGTTCCTAATGAAGTAACCAGATCAATATCTCCCATGCCTGTTACTTGAAGCATCTCGTCATTTGCTAACTGTACCTTCCCAAAATCTCCTTCTTTTAGATTCACCATCGTTTCTCCGTTGTCCATGGCGTGAAACGAAGCCCCTGAATCCATGACCCAAGAGTCTACAAAACTTTCCATACTTAGTATCAGTGCATCATCCTCAGACACACTCTCAGCACCAGCAATGTTCAATTCTTTCTTTGGACATTGACTCTTAACATGTCCCATCTCCTGGCAGTTCCAGCACTTCACATTCTTCCAAGTTCTAGATGAACTTCTTCCCTGACTCCCACTGCTCCCACTATTCCTGCTATTCCCTCTACCTTTTCCGATATTTAATAACTCAGAAGAATAAGATCCACCTTGATTCTTGCGTCTGACATCCTCGCCAAGAACCAAATCTCTAACTCCTTCAAAAGTTATACCACTGGTCCCCACTGAACTTGTAACAGCGGTTACTGTTCCAGACCAGCTATCAGGTAGTGAAGCTAGTAGCAGTGAAGCTTGAGTCTCGTTATCAAATTTAATTCCCACAGATGACAATCTGGACAGAATTGAATTTAGATTGTTAATGTGAACCGTAACTAAGCCTTCCTCATTCATCCTTGTAGTGAACAGCTCCCTCATCAAGAACACCTTGTTAGCCGCCGACGGTTTATCATACATGTTCGTCAGAGCATCCATCATACCACGTGCCGTGGTTTCCTTCATGATGTTGAAAGCAACGCTCCTTTCCAACGACAACGTAATAACCGCCTTAGCTTTCTTGTCCTTTGAGTTCCACGCATCTTCAGCAGCTTTTTCCATTTTCTCCGGTTTGTCTCCAAGTACCACGTCCAAATCTTTCTGACATAGCAATGCTTCTATTTGCATTTTCCACCAACTAAAGTCAGAACCGTTGAACTTCTCGATTACAACATTGTCTTCAGCCATTACGACAAACAAGAGACAAATCTTTTATAGTACTTTTGTGTGATAGAACAGTACCATTCAAAGTACCAAGACACCTTTAATACGATTAATAGAAATTAGTTTCTGATGTGGAAGATCAGACAAAACTGCAACCACAGAACATACTCTAATTTCTAAAACCGAGACCTCCTCCAAAACCCGAAGCTCTGATACCAGTTGTTTGGAATCGGACAGGGTACACGCAGCGGAAACACTATCACACACACACGAAAGCAGAAAATAAAGCAAAAGATAACACAAGGATTTTACGTGGTTCGGATTCGATGTCAATCCTACATCCACGGGCTGCAACTGGGTTTTCTTATATTTACTCTATGAAGATTACAATTAAAATTGTTGGAGCGATTAACAAACGAAGAAAACAATCCTATTTATAGGATTTTAGAACCTAAATGTGGTTCCTCTTTTTCTTTCGTTCACATGTTAACTTTGAATATTCAAGTTGGAATACCAATTGTCGTTCCTTTCTTTTTTCTTCTTTGAATATTAAAATAGGTGGTAGGCTCATTTTCACCAAACACGGCACATCAATTCAATTGCAAAATTGAATTGTAAACTAATTTACAATTATGGTCCTTGAGCTATAAACAATGTGACAAATTGTTCATGGTTCCACCAAACCCAACACATAGACTATAGAATCTTTCCCACTAATGCTATAACATTTGAAAATTGTTCTACTATTTGATGAAGCATCACTAAAGGCAAAAGGAAATTAAAATTTAGTCCCAGATAAGTAACCTATGAAGGTAAGGTTATCGTAAAGGATATTGATAAGAAATTGAATGTTTAAAAATTATTAAAAACCTAGGTAGACCAGACTAATCTATGGCATGTGTCGCCTTATTTGCACAATAGATGTTAAATCCTTTAAACTATTGAGTCATTAGATACTTACTGGTTATTCATAACCCTAATAATGGACGTTGATGATAATAATTAAACATTGAGATATTTTCTCTACATGATCGAAATAAAGACATGGGATCTTTAGCGCTTTAGATATAATGAAGCATTCGAAGTTGCGAATCGGCTAGGATTTTTCAAATTTGAGTATGTTTTTGAAAGGTAATAAAGATCTTGATTAACTTTAGATCAGACTCAAAGTTCCTAGTTAATCCTCAATTTCCTTTGATCAAGTGGTTGTAGAAAGTTAGTGGTTTGGATAGCTAATAAATACACGGGTGTCTCAGTAGTTGAAGAAAAGGAATGGTTGGAACATACACACATGTCCAAGTAGTTATTGAGAAGGATTGGTCGACAAAATCCAAAAAACGAAAAAGGTATTATAATATACCATTAAACAATGAAAGTGGAGCATCCACCTTCTACCCATGTATTCAACTTACAAGTTCACATTCCCAACAAAAACTAATATTTTACAAACTTATTATGTATAATATAGTTCAGCCACTTGGTCATTAATTAGACAAAAAAATTTAAACAAAGATATTTACAAAACTATCAAATAAACAAAAAAATTAAACAAAGATATTTATAAAAACTATCAAATAACTACAAGCTTCCAGTAAATTCAACTATATCTTTACAAAAAATATAAATCTATAAAACAAAGAACTAGTATCTTCGCATAGCACTTGGTACTTAACCAAAACAATTTCAACTAAAAGTTCAAATGTATCTTTAGAAAAATATAAAATTCTGAAATATAAAACTATACAAGAAAGCACTTGTATCTTCACATAACGCTTGTATCTTCACAACTTTCATTGTAAGTTCAACTGTATCTTTACAAAAATATAAAATTATACAAGAAAGCACTTGTATCTTCACAGAGCGCTTGTATATTCACAACTTTCATTTGATATTCTGTAATTTTATACCCTGACATTATGGTTGAAAGTAATAATTACGAGTTCATTACCCAAATTAAGTGGATCTACACGTGGGATTATATTATCCTTGTGTAGAAAAATTAATGTACTGAATTCCTCATCATCGTCTTCATTTGCATCTCTATAATTTATAATAGGTGTCAAGATGACAATCAACTTTTTCTTATCCTACTGGTCTTTCATATAAATTACCTATCGTGCTTGTGAAGCCAATATGAAAGGATCGTCCTTGTACCCTAATCTATTAAGTGGAAGAGACAATTTTTTTAACCCATGTTTATTGTGAATCCTGTCACATTGAATAAAGGGAATTTTCTTTTATGGTTATCAAGTACCCATATCTCTTGTAGAACATAATAAAAATTCAGTCGCCTCTAGGCTAACCCCGTTACACCAGTCAACTCGACCTTCATAAGATGTACGCAATAGGTGCCTATTTATGTGATAGACATTGTGTTTCAAAATGTTTACTTGTAGCCCATGAGAAAGCCACCTTAAGTCCTCTGAAATTCTATGTTTGTCGACCGCCATCTCTCCCTCAACCTAAATATCATTAAACATATAAGCTTTCGGTTGAAAATATTTTCAAAAAAGATCCATGTGGATTGTCACTTTAAGGGAGTAAATCATCAAAAAATTGCAAATAGTATGTATACATATTTTCCTTTTCTTATAACCACCAACGAAAATTTGACTCTGCTCTTTCTTCTGCTATTTTTGTTGCTTACTAGGACGTTTTTATCTGAAAACTACCATGTGGCTTTTGTAAGTACAATATAGTTAACGAATGTTACTTTTCCAGTTATTGACCTTTTTGGTTAAGCAATTAATCTATATAGTTATAGATGGTTGTTTCTTTTTGACCTAATGACTGAATGGGTTAAGCAAAATGACATGGCTTAATGTATTATGACCCTAACATAATTTACGTATTTATCACTTCATCTTGACAAACTCATGTAGCCATTTCGTCAGTTCATCTAGCTAAATATAAGTTAATAAGGGAAAAGCAGCCTCTTAATTGCTATAAATTAATGGACAATTATTCAAACAAACAATGCACATACAGGTAATATTTAGTTGATATACGACTCAATTTCAAGTTTATTTTGCAGTACAAAGAAAAGTTCTTTCTCTTTTGGACAAGGTTCAATCGTATTACCATATGAAAGTGGTTTTCCATTTTTCTAATCATATACATTATTCTTTTCATGTGGAATACCGACAATCGTCATGGTTTTATGGTATTTACTCAAGCACTCTATTCGGAAATGCATCCTTATGGTTTGTTCTTGTTTTAAACATGTCCTTTAATAACCTTTACAAACCTTTTGAATGGATACATCCATCATAAGCATACTGGATTACATAAGCGGACAACCTTAGTAAGGTGAATGATTAAATGAACCATAATATCAAAGAATTATAGAGGAAAGTGCTTTGAGAAAACACAATGGCACACATAGATCTTCTTGCAACTTATCGAGTTCTGCCACTTCTATTTCATTGCAAGATATAGAGCTAAAAAATAACAAAACCTGAGAATAAAATTTATTGTTGGTTTTGGCAAAATTGATCATATTCCCACCTCTTATGGTCAAAGTTATTGTTTGCATGGAATCTGGTTCATTACCCCTTTCCCCGTTTACTTGTTAATGTTTTACTTTTTGTATTTTTCTTCCCTACTTATAGGTTTTGGGTAAACCTATAAGTAGGGAATTGTCTTTATTAGAAAGAGTATTTTCATATCCTTATACTCGTTCTTGTGTAAAATGCAACCATCGATATGTGCATGTATCTTGGTATATCATGAACCCAATGCTTTCATTTTTTTTCTTTGCTTAATATGTATTGTTCACTCTATCATTACTATCGTGTAACATGTTCTTTAACAAAACCCATTAATTCAGTAAAGAACTTATCTGATACATTGTATTTACTTGTCATGTTCATAAGTTGAATCAATGTAGATAACTTTGTAAAGGTGAGACATCCTTTGTAAAGGGGCTTCTTTGCATCTTAGTAATTTGAAAATTCTCTGGGACTTTTAAAAAATTATCTTCTACACCTTTAACCATTGATGTTGTATCATGAGTGTCTCCTAGGATTCGTGATTCAAAATTCAAAAAGGGGTTAGTTTCCATAGTAATGTTATCGGAAAAAAAAAAAAAAAAAAAACTAGGTTTTGAGTCGTATTTTCACCCATGCATAGTACACGTGGTGTATTTTGGATTGATTCCCTTACTGAATAAATGAATATCTACATCACAAGGAAGAGAATTATGGTTTAAACATGAGACACATGGACATGGAATGTAAATTCTTTGTTTCTTGTTTAGTGGGTTTGTCTTATTTGATAACTTGTAGTTGTCGATATCAAATCTCAAATTAGATGAAACATCGTCTGCGCTAACGCACCGTTCTACGACTACGAGATGGGTTTAATTTTTCGTATATGATTTATTCATATATGAATGGGTATATTCATATATGATTATTCATATATCATATATGATTATTCATATTCATATATGAATAATCATTTTTGAAATATGGTTGTGGTGGTCGGAATGGTGGTAGATGGTGGCGATGATGATGGTGATGGCGATAGAGGGTGGCGATGATGGTGACAGTGTTAGTGGGGAGGTGGTGTTGGTAGAGATGGGTGATGACGAGGGTGAAGGTGGTGGCGGCGGTGATGGAGGAGGTGGTGGTAGCGGTGGTGGTGGAGGTGGTAAAGGTTGTAACGTGGTGGTCGAGATGGTGATAGAGGTGGTAGAGTTGGCAGTAGCGGTGGTGGAGGTTGGTGGCAGTGGAGGCAGCGGCAGCGGCAGCGGCGGCAGGGGAGGTGGCAGCGGCAGCGGTGGTGGTGACGCAGGTGGAAGTGGTGGTGAAAATCATATGATGTCTGCCATACCAATTTACCTTTTGTTATATTTAAGTATATCATCATTCTTGCCATTAGCAAAACATATAGTTTCTATACTTGAACCTATTCACGATTGTTCCATACGTGAGGAATATCAATAGAAATCACTCGATAACCCTAAAAAGCAAACAAAAAGTTCTGAAAACTTATAATTTTCTTAATGGACATGAAATAACATGGGGATAAGGGGATTACCTTCATGTAGAGTTCTGATTCCAAGTAAACCATTTGACTTTCCAGTTGTTCGAATAACAGACGACATAATTTCTGGTCAAGTTCATACGGCATCACACCACCGCTTTGATTAAATTCCAAATGGAGATCATCAGGATTCGAGACACGAAGTTTTTAGAACTCAGATTCGAGTTCTGCTTCTAATTGATCCATTTCCGTGACCTCTTGATGTGGTTCAATCGTGCTACTTGGATCATCGCTGCCTTCTTTAGTCGCCGGAAAACTGGAAGCTTAAATATCATTGGTTTCCATGGATTATTTTCTAAGAACAGATTCATCCGATTTGATGTCTACCCAATTTTGATTTGCGGGTTTTTCAACATTTGATTTATGTGATGATTTGCTATCTACCCAATTTTGATTTCCCGAATCCAATAATGGCATGGCAGATCGGAGGTGAAGCTTGGCAGATCGCCGGGTTTTTTAAAATTTGCTGCCTTCTTTAGTCGCCGGAAAACTGTAATGTGAGGAGGTGAAGCTTGGCAGATCGGAGGTGAAGCTTGGCGGGATCTAGGGAGGTTGGAGACGGAGGTGTAGCGGCTGGAGAAAAATATGGTATTAGGGTTATAATGTGTATATATATTACCACATGTATAAATTGCAGGTTGGCTCTTGTAGTTTATAACTTTTGTTAATAACGAAAGGTAAAAGGACGTGGGAATAAATTGAAACCAAATGTCAAAAATCAAATTTAGGTTTTCAAAAGATTATTGGCCTAATTCTTTTTCTTAGTGGAAGACCCGAATGATTATCAATAAAAAACTTCACAACCAAAAGTAAATTATTTAATTTATGAATAAGCTTTTGGTCGGTTTCATCATCATATTAATAGGGTTTATGTCCATTTAGTTTACATATTTTAATAAAATATGTATATTTCATTATATATATATATATATATATATATATATATATATATATATATATATATATATATATCCATATGTACCTAGCTAGGCTGTAGTATATTACGTACCCGTGTAATAGGATTTATCTCTAACTTGCATATATATATATATATATATATATATATATATATATATATATATATATATATATATATATATATATATATATATATATATATATATATATATATATATATATATACTAGCTGCGTACCCGCGCAATGCGGCGGCGGCAAATAGTTTCGTTTCGGCAAATACTTTTTAGGTTTTAGGTTGCAGATGGGAGGGACAGTTGGCGAATATGAGAGTGATTAATTTATTTTCGGGCGATTGATTAAATTTCCAACGATATAGGAAACGGTAAATACCCGAGAGTGTGGGACCAAAAATTGAAAAAACTTTTAGAAATCGGTTTGGAACATATATCATTAGTACTTGTACAAAATTGTATTTTACATATCACGATACACCATGTTTGATGTATATACTGCAACTTGATTAAAATCTTTGGCAGGCTTCACTAAAATTTTCGGGGCGATGCGGCGGTGATGTATAATTTGTCTGAACGGGCCACTGTTAGAAAAACAAAACAAGCACACAAACACAACCCAAACCTAATATATATCAATAGTGTAAAGTAATAACGGACCACCGTTGCAACTAATAGCACCACCACCTCATGTGACTCGATACAGTTAGGCACACAAATAGATAGAGGAAAGAGGGTCAACAGGAGTGGTATTTTGAAAGGAGATTGAGAAGAAACTCATATGTGGAACATATTAAACAAAAATGAAAATTTTGGAACAGATTAATTAAACAAAAAATGACAAATTCACATAAATGAAAACTGAACGATCTGCAAAAAAGTGAAACAAAAAAATCATTAATCAAACTAAAATGACAAATTTGGAACATATTAAACAAAAATTAAAAATTCACATAAATATATGCCTGCATATTTGAAAAACTAAAGAAGAAGAAAATTTAAAAAAAAAATAGGTACATGAGTTCATCCAACGAAGGCTACAAAAGGATGAATTAACTGAAAGTACCAAATTACCCTCCTCAAAGACAAACGACCCGGCTTTTTTTTTCTGTGAACAAGATTTTATTTCAAAGTTTGAAGAGAACCACGTTTCTCGTATGTTCCACCCCATTTTTTAATAGACTTTTAGAGGAACCCTAATCCTCATTTCCCATTGCACTTGAGAGAACCCTAGCCGTCACTCTCTTCCTCTCTCCCTCTCAGCGAATCCGGCGCCCATCCTCACCGGCCGATCACCGCAATGCAACTACCCCGTCCGACCACCGCAAACACACCGTCTGACAAGACCACCTGCTCACCTACGCCTACGCCTCCCCTTTGCGCCGCCTTCATCCGATCTGCAACCACCGCCTTCATCCGATCTGCGCCGGTGCAGCGATGAGGGCTTGTGTTGATGCAGCTCCGGTGATCGACGCCAGGAGGGCCAATTGCAATCTTGCTTCTTTGCAACAACATCTTACCGATCAACATCACACATCAGATCGGGATTCCGGTTCCAACAACTCCCCGTCCGGCTCTCACTTCTGACTGCAACATCAAGGTGTCGTCTCCTCCAGAGTAAACCACCGTTACCTGCAGTTGGTTTCTTCTCACATCACATATCAGATCGGGATTCCGACCCTAAATCCATGAAACCGATTGGATCTGATTTCTGTTTCTGTTTTATTTTCAGATTTTGGACCTCAATGAAACCGATTGGATCCGATTCAAGGTTTCGAACTCCTTCTCATGGTGAACGGTGGTGTGCGGCGGGTCCGATTATGGTTAGTGTGTGGTTGGGGAGCGATGGTGGCGCCTTGGAGTTTCCAGAGAGAAGGGGAAAGTACCACCACACCGAAAGACCTCCGTCTCCAACCTCCCTAGATCTCCTCAAGCTTCACCTCGAATCTGGATCTGGATCTTGATTGTTCTTCCCTTTTCTGTTTGTTCTTTGTTTCTTGTCACTTCAGATCTGTAAAACCCGCAATCCCTATTCTGCTTTTTTCATTTCGTTTTAACTGCAAAATATGAGTAAAGAAGAGTTCGTAAAGATTCAGGTACATACATAGCCTTGTTAATTTCTTAGTGTGTGAAGGAAAAGGTGTATCTCTCTATTGCCTCTGCATCTCTCGATCTGTATCTCTCTATTGCCTCTGCATCTCTCGATCTGTATTTCTTAGTGTGTGAAGGAAAAGGCGTATCTCTTTATGTTTGTAGATCTGAGTTTATAGTTTCGTTATATGTATTTTCATTATCAGGTTTCAAATTTATGTTTGTAGATCTGAGTTTGTAATGCTTTTGAATGTTCCAAAAAAATGTCAAATTGTTAGATGATATCCGATTTTCTATGAAATGGTATCATAATTTTGTTCGCTTCTCTTTTTCTTGCTAGCACTTTTTCTGGTTTTTGTTCACTCAATTTTTTGGTAGATCTAGATCTTGATTTGGATCTAATAAAGATGCAATTCCGATGGACAAATTGATTTGCAAATTTTGATACAGGTGTTCAATTCCGATGGACAAATTGATTCGAAAATCTTGATTTAGATCTGGATTTTCTGGTTTTTGTTCACCCTGTTATATTAGAATCAGATGTCAAATTCAAAGTTTTTAAAATTATCTTTATGTTTAACAAAATAACTTGATTTGAAAATTTTGATACAGGGCACATTCGGGATCTGGTTAGTACACCAAAAAGGCTTGATAATTGAGCTTTTGACATACTGATGCTTTTTGTAGGTAAGTATTTTTCATTACTGAATAGTTATTTTATCAGTTGTTTGTTTATTATAACAGCTAACTTTCAATTCTACAACTTACATAAAATGACAAAATTGTATGCTTTACAGGCTGAGTCCTTCCACCGGATCCATCCATCCAAATAAATGACAAAATTGTATGCTAAACCAAAACATTCATTCATGAGATTGATAACAAAATCAAAATAAATGACAAAATTGTATGCTTTTGGAATATTACAGGACTGAAATGTGTAAACTTTGGCCACCAGCAGCATCGATAATGCTGCGTTATATTGGTAGGTACCTTCAAACACCAACAACATCAATTGTTAGGTTTTTCAAATGACCTGTAGCAAAAGAAATTTTCTAAATAATTGTGTTCATGTGCAGAAATTGAAACATGTGCAGAAAGCAGATGGAGAAAGATAAAATGGAGTAAATATTTGCAGAAAGCTGATGGAGAAAGAAAAGATGTAGTAAAAATTGTGTATGTAGCTTCATATTTTATAGTGTAATTTTTGGAGGGATTTGATGATTTGAATTAGCTATCCATGTGAAGTTGTCAGATTTATTGTAAGCCATTGATTGATTTAGAATATCTATGGTCCAGATTTTTTAGATTAAAAGTTTTTAATAAATAGGAAAATCAGGTTGGTTGCTTTATTTAGTTGTACCTTTTTAAGACATTAAGACTTTTGTGCATAAAAGTCTTGTAATTTATATATGGTTTATAGTATAGTATAGATATATATATATATATATATATATATATATATATATATATATATATATATATATATATATATATATATATATATGGTCTGGATCCAGTGATGACTTCAATTTTGGTGAGGACTGCGAGGACAATTCTCGTCCACTCATTTCCTTAAGGGCAATAACGTCAAACGTAATTATTGGATTTGACGTAATCTCATACGGCGCTCGTTCATGCAACGTAATACGGACTCGAGGATATAATCACATGTTACTCACGTCCATACAACATAATTAGCCAGGTTTTTTTTATTTTTTTACATATTATTTTTCGTTTTTTCAGTTTTTTTTCTTTTTTCGTTTTTTTTCAGTTTTTTTTCATTTTTTCGTTTTTTTTCCAGTTTTTTTTTTTCGTTTAAAACTCGTTTTGCATCATAACTCGTTTTGGATCTTGGATCATAACTAATTTTGAATATTGGATCATAAGTTTTAGATCATAAAACATATTTTGGTTTTAATATTTTTAGATCATGTATATTTTTTTTTGTTAGTTGTTAAGTTTTGATTCATAAAATAATTTGTTTATAACAGTTTGAATCATTAAACATACTTTGGTTCTTAATATTTTTGGATCATGTATGTTTTTTTGCTATTTTGATGAGTTTTTTTACTTAAAAATATAAAAATGAATACATAAAAACATTTTTTTTCAAAAAATTCTTTTTGCAAACTTAGTAATATAATGTCTACAATGATCCCTTAAATTTTCATACTTTTTTGAAATTTTTTTTATTTTTTGATTTTTTATAAAAATAAAAAATAAAAAATATTTTTTTTTCAAATTTTCATGATGGTGCTTGTTTTGTAGAGAATTTAATTTTAAGAACTTTGGTTTTTTCAGAATTTTTTTTTACAAAGAAAAAAAAGTTATGACCCAAAAACTATGTTGGTAGAATAATAAAAATCCAGCAAACGAGATTTTGACAAATGTCGTAATGGGGGAGGGGTACTCGATCAGATTACTATATTACCTTTCTAAGTTTGTATTACCCATCCACTAGTTTTAATTTTTAGACAACTAGCCCCCAAGCTTTTAAAATGTGTCAATTTTTTCACAATGAATCTTAGCCACTCATTTTTCAAGATTAGAGGTTCAGATTTGTCCTCACAGTTCTCATCGAAATTGGAGTCCTCACTCGATCCTGAATATATATATATATATATATATATATATATATATATATATATATGTATATATATATATATATATATATATATATATATATATACATATATATATATATATGTATATATATATATATATATATATATATATATATATATATATATATATATATATATATATATATATATATATATATATATATATATATATATATATATACTAGGTGCGTACCCGCGCGTTGCAGCGGCGACAAATTATTTGTTTTCATGAATAGTTTGCGGGTGACGATTAATTTCATTTCGACAAATAGACTACTTTCTTTCGACGACAAGTAGATTTGAGTCGACGATTAATCTCGTTCAGTTAATTATTCATATTCAAATAGCATGCAAAGTGATCGTACTTTCGGAAATTAGGGGTGGCGTTAACTTCCTTTTGGAAACATGTTCCAAAGAGCACTCGGTGTGTGTTTTTTATTCGTCGAATGATATTACGTTAGTTGATGACTATTTTTATTCGTTGGCTCGTTGTAGACAAGTAGGAAAGATAGATTAAAATTTGTTAGCCGGATGATTTTTTTTTTTTGTTCAAAAAATGTTTATCAAGAACAATGATGAGCCTAAATTTTAATATACAAGGCTATTTGTAAATTAGTTGTAATTTAATAAGTTCTCAAGCTTTAGAGCATCTGGCTAGTGCAAAAGGGATGGTGGAAAATTTTGGTAGGGGTGTGCTTCATGATATTTAATATGATTTTTGGCTAAACCGCATCGCAAACCTAATTATACATTTTAAATTAGAAAAATTAGAAACAAGGAAATCAAAAAGATTTTTTGAAGTATGAATAGTAATATGGGTATGATCTTCTTCTCATCAAGCATATATATATATATATATATATATATATATATATATATATATATATATATATATATATATATATATATATGTCAGAATAGTATGTTGTTTTGAATATTGATGGTCTCGGAACTAGCAAACTCATCATTTATACCTTTTGAATTTTTATTATTTTGTTGAAAATGTAATTTTTAACAAAATAGTTTTCCTTTTCAAAATTTATAATCTCTAATTTATGCGCAAATAAATTGTGAATACTTATAAACGTCTTGTAAACAAAATTAAAAGTTTGAAGTAAAATTCTCGTTCATTACTTTTAGTAATAATGTAATATGTAAAGTGATTTTGTATAATTTAAAGCTAAATGAAACTAAAAAACATAAGAAATAATGTGATTTTGTACGATATTGTTCATATAATATGTTTGAATATTAATTATGTTAATATTAATATCAACATTATACTAATAAAAATAATAATAATTAAAAATAAAATTCTTCTACGTATTACAAAAAAACCTCTGATTATAAAAGTAATAGTTTGTTTTGTCTTTTGGTTGTTTGCAAATAAAATAACTTATTAGCTATTAGTTCAACTATTTATCTATTAATTAATTACCGTCATTTTCTAAAACGTTGTGTACGTTTTTTTGGTTTCGGGTTGTGTAACGCGGGTTATGGGTCTTTAAATGGATCCATTTTTTCTTTGGCGGATCCGTCTTCTATATCTTTTATTTCACTTCGACTCATTCATCACAGCTTCACGCATTCTCTCAACCAGGAGCTCCCACCGCTTCACCTTCATCCATCGCTACACCTCCTCCACCTTCCGCTTCTTACTGCTTCCAACGATCGTCGTTGGTTCTCAGTCCGGTGACGCTGTTGATCGAAGACCCGTTTAACAAATCATCGCATCCCGTCTTCTTCTAGAGTTCGCCAGGAAGGTTGCAAGCACCATTTACTCTTCAACTATCTGGACTTTGTGTCCGTCATTGTGAGATCAGCCACTGCAATCGAAGCGTCTCACCTCTTGTATCACCGCTTCCCACCGCCTGAACCCTTTTTCTCATCTCCATCCTTCAAATGGGTCTGCTTCCATTTTCGTTATTGTTGATGAAATCTCATGCTTATCAGGTACCCCTTTAACCTTTATCTTTTAATATATTTGGGCTTAACATTTTTCTTTAATGGGTATCGGAATTTTTGCTTGAATCACTTACCGATCAGCTTTATTTTTTGTGTCTATGTGTCTGTATTTACAGGTCTCAATTATCTGTCCGATTCTTCATATAAACCCTATAAAGTACAAGGGAATTGTGTCTGGTTTTGGAGTACTGCTCAAGGAACAGCTTTCCTTAAAATTTGCATCGACATATTTTGACCTTTGATAGAAAATTGCAGGCCTAAATATCATTTGAGTAAAAAACAACATGACTTTTAGGTTTTTATTCATCAACAAGGACAACAGCTTAAACTAATTTGAGTTTGGAATTGTGGACGTCGTTTTTATTTTGTGGATGCTGGATTCAACAAAAAGTGGATCAGGAGCAAATAACAATGGGTCCGTGGCATTGCAAGAAGGTCGTTGATCCTTGCATCAAATTCACTGCAGCTCAACAACTAAAGATCTTCATTTTGTGAGACGTTATTGAATAATCTGGGGTTAAGTCTGGAATAGAAGGTCAAATTGTTTTATCCCTTTGATTTATGAATAATTTATTTGCGTTTTTGGTAAGTTGAATCCACTTTACATTTTTCATAATATTATTCAATTTAAGTAAGCAATTTTGTCAATGGTTTTACACAATGTGAAATTTTATAGATTCTTAGCTATTGGCTATACTTTTTAATTGTTACTTATTCTTGGTTCTTACTCTTTTTTACAGGGTGATGTAGGTGTTATATGTGCCTGTACTTCTTTTTCCCCCTTAGAATTATATGTCCTTGAAGAAAGAGAGAGACTCAACGATTCAACATCTTTACAGGCAACACAATTTGGGGTCTCTTCCAAAAACTCCTTTCAGCAATGAAGTTTCTTCGAATCATATAATTCGCTTAAAATCAAGATTGAAAGATCTTGACCGCAACTTAGATGAAAAGAAGGTAGTTTCATTTTCGCATTATTTTCTCCAATAAACCTAAAGGGCATATTTGGAACATGCATATTTATACCACCCATTATTTAGAAATTTTAAAAACTTCAAAACCCACGATTCTTGGGACACTTTTTCTAGCTTTTATGTCAAAAATTGGATTTTCATTTCGGAAACCTTTTGGAACTTAATTCCTCACCTTTTTTTTGGAATTTTATTATATAAGTGTTAGGCTCAATAGCATCTGTCATTGTATGTTCATTTTTGTAATTAATATAATGTGTAATGAATGTTTTCTTAGAAATCCATGGATGTAGAGCTTAAGGAGGCATGGAATCTTTATAGTGATTCAAGTGACCGATGTAAAGATGTTGAGGCTCAAAAGCGTGCTAAATCAGAGATACAGGTATGCATTCTTTACTTTTTTTTGATTATTTATTAAACATGTGGATTTCACAGTTTCACTAAGTTGTAACTTCATACAGCGTGGCATAACGGCCAAGAAAAAAGAAAAAGAAACTGAGCGTGATAAATTGGACCTTGATATTTTTGATGACAATGTGCGTCTAATTGATCAGAAAGAACAGAATTTGGTAATACTTCTCATGTTCAGTTATCTTTCACAGTTCATAAAAGATGAAAACCTGCAATTTTGGGAAATGGGAATCTGATTTTTTATTTTCATTTTTTTCCAATGTGGGTTATTTGGAAATGATAGAGTATCGAGGTTGAAGGATTGAGTAAGCATCTTACAGAAGGAGAATCTGATACTAAAATACAGAGAAAGTCAGCAGAAGTAGAAGCTCTTGCATTACTATAAAACATTAATCTTCCTTGCTGGTTCTGCATCTGCTGAATTTATAGCCGATATTGCTCTTTGCCCAATGGAGGCAGTTGAAGTTCGTGTCCAAATAAAGCCTGGATATGCCAAAGGTCTTGTAGATGGCCTTCCAAAGTTCATCAAGGTCGATGGTGTCTCTGGCTATGAACATGATGTTAATAACTTCTTCATTTCACTCAAACATTTAATTCCTACACTCACAATCTCTCTCATTTATCCTCTTACTTCAGGGGAATCGCTCCTCTTTGGAGACGCCAAATTCCATGTAAGTTGTTTCAGTTACATTGAGTTGTTTAAAGAAAAGTTAAAACGTACATGACTTCTTGTAGATACAATGATGAAATTTGCATCTTTTGAGACAATTGTGGAGATGATCTGCAAGTATGCAATCCCAATGCCAAAATACCAATGCAGCAAAGGGTTGCAACTTGGAGTGAGTTTTGCTGGTGGTTATGTGGCTGGTGTTTTTTGTGCCATTCTCTCTCACCCTGCTGATAATTTGGTTTCTTTCCTCAATAACGCCCCTGGCGCTACTGCCGGTGATGTGAGTATTTTTATATCCTTTTTCTTTTTACATAAATAGAAATACAGTTACAATTCTTTCTCCGTAATTGCAGCATACTTACATTTATTTTACCGATAATAGGAATGTGTAACAAATACAGTACAATTGGTATTATGGGTAAAAAGCAATATTATCGGTACGCTGATATTATGGGTAAAAAAAATGTATAAGTATATTGCTATTGCCTTTTTATTGGTAGCGTGAGTAAAGTAAATTGCTATTCTTTGCGATATTGCGCTAAATAAATGAAGACAATTACGTAAAAAGATAGGAATTCATGGAAAAGTTTCATTTTACGGACATTATTTATTAAGTCGTTTTTAAGTCAAAAAGAAACACGTATATATAACATAGCTTACCAGATTAAGTCATGTCTGCAGGCTGTGAAAAAGCTTGGGATGCTAGCTCTATTCACTTGTGGGCTTTCTCTTCGTATTTTCATGATTGGAACTCTCACTGGAGCACAATGGGGTATCTATGATGCTTTCAAAGTCTTTGTTGCCCTGTAAGTTTTTTTTATCCTTTTATACCAATTAATTATTTATCTTTTTATATATAATAAAACGAATTTTTGTAAGCCTACCACCGGTGGTGCTGCTCCTCCCTCTAAGTTAACTATCGGTCAAAACTAAGAGATTTTCTATTGTGAAGGCATGGTGAATGCTTTGGGTTAAATAACATTGGGTTAGCTTCACGAATGTTCTTTCTATAGATTGCTTTTGCTACACGTCCCCCTTATTAGGTACTATTATAGATACAAAAAGATGATGCATAATATGTGCCAATATCAAGTACCTCCACAGCGTTACCAAGCGATGATGGATCTTCAGGTAAACCCTGTGAAAGTACATTGCTAATTACAAATGTTTTTGCATCTTTTGGTGTACTTACTTTTTGTAATACAGGAAAGAAATGAGAGGCTGTTTTACAACATACTAATTGAAAATGTTGAGGAGCTTCTCCCAATTGTATACACTCGAACAGTTGGTGAAGCATGCCAAAAATATGGGAGCATATTCAAGACCCCACAGGGTCTTTTTATCAGTTTGAAAGACAAGTGAGTGTTTGTTATTTGTTTTAGGGGACAACATCAGTGGTACTTGCAGGGCTTATTTCTGCCATAAAATTACCACTTGCAGGGCTTATTTCTGCCCTAAAATTAGCTGGTGGAACATTGGCAGACCATATATTTCTTTTCTTTGGAGCTGGGGAGGTTTAACAATTCTACTATTTTTTAAAAAATTCATTATTTTCCTTCTTTTGTTTCTTAACTTTAGCTTTTTGTTTACGCAGGCTGGCACAGGCATTGCTGAACTCGTAGCTCTTGAGATTTCAAAACAGGTTAGAAATTTAGAATTCATCTGTAAATGTTAGTAAGTGGGAGCTTTTTAAATGGCTATTCTTGACTTGAGATAACTGACAACGCCTAGTGATATCAAGTATTTTAGGCGTTGTTGAGCTCTGTTCTTGGTAAAATTACATCATATATGCATGGGTATTCTCACTTTTCGTGTCAGGACTTGTCTGGAGAAAAAGAACAGAAACAGGGACTAAAAGTGTACAAAAAGGAAAAAGTATGGAAAGAATGAAAAATCAAGAGAAGACGCACGCGCGCCGCGGGTTTTGGATTTGCGCGACGCGGATGAAAGGCGGTGGAACATATTTAAATGCCGAAGAAACGGGGAACGGATAAGTACTATTTTTTTCTTTGGAGCTGGGGAGGTTTAACAATTCTACTATTTTTTAAAAAATTCATTATTTTCCTTCTTTTGTTTCTTAACTTTAGCTTTTTGTTTACGCAGGCTGGCACAGGCATTGCTGAACTCGTAGCTCTTGAGATTTCAAAACAGGTTAGAAATTTAGAATTCATCTGTAAATGTTAGTAAGTGGGAGCTTTTTAAATGGCTATTCTTGACTTGAGATAACTGACAACGCCTAGTGATATCAAGTATTTTAGGCGTTGTTGAGCTCTGTTCTTGGTAAAATTACATCATATATGCATGGGTATTCTCACTTTTCGTGTCAGGACTTGTCTGGAGAAAAAGAACAGAAACAGGGACTAAAAGTGTACAAAAAGGAAAAAGTATGGAAAGAATGAAAAATCAAGAGAAGACGCACGCGCGCCGCGGGTTTTGGATTTGCACGACGCGGATGTAAGGCGGTGGAACACATTTAAATGCCGAAGAAACGGGGAACGGATAAGTACGCGCGCCGCGGATTTCACATTTGCGCGGCGCGGTCACGGGAAATTTGCAACTATAAATAGAGGCATTT
Organism: Cichorium intybus; assembly: GCA_023525715.1. Lineage (NCBI taxonomy): Eukaryota > Viridiplantae > Streptophyta > Magnoliopsida > Asterales > Asteraceae > Cichorium > Cichorium intybus. Next base: position 102,962,138 of record CM042010.1, on the reverse strand, counting down.
CCGGCCGAAAACGGGAGCAAAGACTTGGTGTAAACATCGACCTAGAAGCTCTTTGACTCGAGGATTCATTTCAGCAAGCTCATATTTGGTATTTTCATGTTTTTAGATTTTATTTCACTTTAGTTAAACACTTGTAATCTTGAGTTGAATCTTTGGGTGTGACAACCATCGATCTCAGGCTTAGGGTTCTGTTTTAGTAGCGCTTAGCTACTGATTTTGATGTTTGGATATTTGTTTTGATAAATGCAATCATTAGGTTAATGTTGATATTGGTTTTTCGGTGTTTTGAATGTTAGTTTGTTATTTGGTTGTTGATTGTGATTGAACTTGTTTGTGACTTGGTTGGGACTGTTTTTCCTTGCTGAAAACAGTGGCTAACTTGGTTAGGTTAGGCATTAAACTTTGGCTATTAACTGTCTCTTAGAACTGTTAGTTATTAGCTAGTTTATGTTATGCTCGGTTTGCTAGTTTGGATGCCTTCAATTGCTCCTGATTCAGAGATGCACTTCTGAGTTCAGAAAGTAACTAGGTTATTTGGACATAGCTAAGCTTGGCTTGGGTGTTTGAATATTGCTTTGAGTTAGACAGATAGAAATTAATTCCTCCGACTATAGCTGTGACACTGTTAGTTGGTAATCTCTCATCTAGGCTGACCACGTAGCTCCTGTGGATCGACCCTGACTCCACTATACTAGTGAATGTTAGGTTTTTTCTTATTTTTGACCGCATGACGACCTCTGCGTGCACGTCAAAGCGCGGATTTCACATTTGCGCGGCGCGGTCACGGGAAATTTGCAACTATAAATAGAGGCATTTCTGGCCGAAAACGGGAGCAAAGACTTGGTGTAAACATCGACCTAGAAGCTCTTTGACTCGAGGATTCATTTCAGCAAGCTCATATTTGGTATTTTCATGTTTTTAGATTTTATTTCACTTTAGTTAAACACTTGTAATCTTGAGTTGAATCTTTGGGTGTGACAACCATCGATCTCAGGCTTAGGGTTCTGTTTTAGTAGCGCTTAGAAATTAATTTAGGGCCAGCTATCCCCGGCAAGAAGTACTTATCCGTTCATTAGAAATTAATTTAGGGCCAGCTATCCCCGGCAACGGCGCCAAAATTTGACGTGCACGCAGAGGTCGTCATGCGGTCAAAAATAAGAAAAAACCTAACATTCACTAGTATAGTGGAGTCAGGGTCGATCCACAGGAGCTACGTGGTCAGCCTAGATGAGAGATTACCAACTAACAGTGTCACAGCTATAGTCGGAGGAATTAATTTCTATCTGTCTAACTCAAAGCAATATTCAAACACCCAAGCCAAGCTTAGCTATGTCCAAATAACCTAGTTACTTTCTGAACTCAGAAGTGCATCTCTGAATCAGGAGCAATTGAAGGCATCCAAACTAGCAAACCGAGCATAACATAAACTAGCTAATAACTAACAGTTCTAAGAGACAATTAATAGCCAAAGTTTAATGCCTAACCTAACCAAGTTAGCCACTGTTTTCAGCAAGGAAAAACAGTCCCAACCAAGTCACAAACAAGTTCAATCACAATCAACAACCAAATAACAAACTAACATTCAAAACACCGAAAAACCAATATCAACATTAACCTAATGATTGCATTTATCAAAACAAATATCCAAACATCAAAATCAGTAGCTAAGCGCTACTAAAACAGAACCCTAAGCCTGAGATCGATGGTTGTCACACCCAAAGATTCAACTCAAGATTACAAGTGTTTAACTAAAGTGAAATAAAATCTAAAAACATGAAAATACCAAATATGAGCTTGCTGAAATGAATCCTCGAGTCAAAGAGCTTCTAGGTCGATGTTTACACCAAGTCTTTGCTCCCGTTTTCGGCCGGAAATGCCTCTATTTATAGTTGCAAATTTCCCGTGACCGCGCCGCGCAAATGTGAAATCCGCGGCGCGCGTACTTATCCGTTCCCCGTTTCTTCGGCATTTAAATGTGTTCCACCGCCTTACATCCGCGTCGCGCAAATCCAAAACCCGCGGCGCGCGTGCGTCTTCTCTTGATTTTTCATTCTTTCCATACTTTTTCCTTTTTGTACACTTTTAGTCCCTGTTTCTGTTCTTTTTCTCCAGACAAGTCCTGACACGAAAAGTGAGAATACCCATGCATATATGATGTAATTTTACCAAGAACAGAGCTCAACAACGCCTAAAATACTTGATATCACTAGGCGTTGTCAAACACCCCACACTTGTGCCTTGCTTGTCCCCAAGCAAGAGAGTTTTTAACAAATTGTAATAGAGACTCGAACAGTTTTTGAATGTGTTTAGTTTCAAAGCTTATTGCTCTTCGAGTTAGAATGGAATAGTTTGTGAAAACATAATTGAGTTGTTCTTTGGAATTCATGGCTTTCTAGAGAACCCTTGACTACAAACTTTCTGTCCACAATGGAGTGTACTTACTCGTTCAGATTCTAAAGGCCATTAAGGAATCGTCCATGACTTTCGATGTTGTCCGTGTAGCGAGCTTTCAGAAATACCATCCCAGACCAGACGATCTTAGGTGGTAAGGTGCATAAGGCCCACCCATTTTAGACCTACCGGCTCGAACAACAAAGGCCACAGATTGACATTTCCTTCCTAAATTCCAATTCTAAAACGGCTCAATCTTCTAAACTCGTAAAACTCAACCTATTTGACTAACTAATAGCATGATCACTACTAAACAGTATTTCTTGAAAAATACTGATGCTATCACAGTCACAAACCCTTCATTTCAAAATTGCAATTCATTAAAAAATTTTGAAAAATATTGCTAAAAATTGAAAAATTGATCAGTTCTGCAAAAATTTTCAAAAATATCTCTTTCGACCGTCCACACCCCACACTTAAAACCGTACAACGTCCCCGTTGTACAAAATTAGTTTCAAAACAAGGGAGAAAGAGTTACCCCTTTTTGGACGATGGACTGCTTGGTGCTCAATATCACAGGTATAATGCATACAAAAAGATCCTCGATTCATCTGCTGGAGTTGTAGCGCTACAGTAGGACACGCCGGTGGTCAAGACAAGTGAAGGGGGCACGGTGACCCCACACTTGCCTGAGAAAACTCCCTCTCAATTTGATATATCATGCATCACTTAACAAACAAATTAAAACACACATGACAGAAAAAAATAATATACAGATAGATGTGTCATAAGTTTATACATATATCCCAAAAAATAAAAAGAAAGAAAGAAAAAGAAAAAGAAAAAAAAAATAAAAAAAAAAAATACATATCAATCACTACCCGGTGGCCTGGAGGATCCAGCCTCATGATCGTGGGCCCTGGCTGGGAATGGTCGGGGGCGCTGACCCTGCGCAGATGCAGTCTGAATAAGTACCTCCCCAATCCACTCGAGCTGGTCCGAGACTCTCGTGAGCTGGCCCTCAATCTGCGTGACTCTGGCCTCCAGCCGGCTGAGGGCTGATGAGTCATCCGGCTGTGGCTGCGGCGCTGGTGCTGGTGGCTCTGGCCTCCGGTGTCTCCTGCCGGGCTGGGCGTATGCAGGCTGAGGTGCCTGAGGAGGCTCGATCGGAGCCCGAATGTACTGCCCTGGTCGCTGCTGCTCAATGAGCAACATCCTCTCCAAAGTGCATGCTGGCGTGCGCGATGGAGGCAGAGCTGTCAGAGAGGCAGCTACTGGGGCAGTGAGAATGCCATAGGAGCGGGCCAGGCGGGTAATGAAGTACCCCCTGGCTAGAGGGCTGCTGAAGGAGGCGCCGGTCGCGTGGGTAGAGAAGGCAATCGCGAGGGCAAAGGGAAGATGAAGGAATCGGGACGGGTCGAGGAGAACCCATAAGAATGTCATATCATCACCCGACACCTTCTCGCCCCCCTCCCGATGCATGATGGAGGTGGAGACGATACGGTGCATGAGGCGGTGAAGAGGATCACGCAAGTGGCTCTCCCTCGAGGCCCCCGCCTCATACCTGACGTTGGACAGCGGCGCCCAAACCTCCATATTGGGGGGGCGCTCCGGCTCCCCCTGAATGCATGACCCGAAGAACCGGGTGAAGAAACGGTGCTGGAGGTCCGCTGGCGTGTAGATGCCTGTGCGCCTCCCGAACTCCCGGAGGTTGCACTCCCGGTGCACACCCCCCAAGCGAAAACGTACCATCCTGGAGCGCGGATCTCCCGCCCTGGGAGCGAAATGGACAGTAGAGATAAACTCCAGTAGCAGCTCCGTGTAGACCACGTCCTCGTCCGTGGCCATGATCCTGTCCCAGCCACGGCATGTGAATGATGCCTCCTCGTGGGTCCAGGTGCGATGTAAGAATGGCTCAATCGCCTCCCAGAGCCCAGCATCCCTCAGGATGTCCCGATCTATAACAGTTGCCTCAAGGACCCGGCGGTGAATCAAGGCGTCCCTCCGCGAGGTATACTCCACCGAAGAGTCAAGCTCTGCGGGAAACTGAAGGAAGGCATGGTCCAATCTGAACATCATCTGCAAAAGAAAATATAGATACAAAACCAAAATTTTTGCAAAATCAGTCCTTTTCCTTTCCCACCGTACCGCGGCGCGGCCCAAGAGCAAGGGCGCGGCGCGGCGTACGCCTGTTTGAAAACCCGGGATCAAATCCCCATTTTAACCTGCTAAATCTCAATTTAATGATACCACAAGGTAGCCTAGGTTCCGATTAGCTCATCTAGGGTGTCCATTTGGCAAAACAAACACCCTATGGGCTAGCATTAGTGATTCTAAGTTTTTGAACTTTTTTGGACTAAACCCTAAAATTAACTACCTAATAACTAGTTTAAACAGCTAATAGATAGTTAAAAGAGTGTACCTTGGTAGTAGCAACACAATAAGCAAGAAAAAATGCGAGAAATTTTTGATCACCAGAGCTCCGAGTCGTGTGATTTGAGTTGTGAGCCGCGGCTCACCGGATAAAGGCGAAAACCGTCTGATCGTTTCCCGCGGTGCGCATTTCCCTGTTCCGCGGCGCGCGTGTCGCCAATTCAACCCCTGCGCATCGGGTTGAGTTCCGATCCCGCGTCGCGCAATACAAAAATCCGCGGCGCGGTCTTGAAAATTTCAAAAACCTTGTCACACGACCCCACACTTGCTTCAAACCACTAATACCTGCAACGATTGACGTATTTTCTAAATTAATCCTAAGAACTATAAAACCTACTTATGACATGATGGGTTGCCTCCCAACAAGCGCTAAGTTTAACGTCTTCAGCCAGACGTGGAGTCCTTCTACAGCTACGGTGGATCGTATGCCTTTCTCCTTCGCTGATTTTCAGTTACCACCGGCCCTTTGTTGACCCACTGCCCCTCAAACTTTCCTGGGTCGAATGGCTTGCTAATCCTTCTGTTGCTACCCAGTTGCTGCTTTCTGATTAATTCCCCGGCAACGGCGCCAAAATTTGACGTGCACGCAGAGGTCGTCATGCGGTCAAAAATAAGAAAAACCTAACATTCACTAGTATAGTGGAGTCAGGGTCGATCCACAGGAGCTACGTGGTCAGCCTAGATGAGAGATTACCAACTAACAGTGTCACAGCTATAGTCGGAGGAATTAATTTCTATCTGTCTAACTCAAAGCAATATTCAAACACCCAAGCCAAGCTTAGCTATGTCCAAATAACCTAGTTACTTTCTGAACTCAGAAGTGCATCTCTGAATCAGGAGCAATTGAAGGCATCCAAACTAGCAAACCGAGCATAACATAAACTAGCTAATAACTAACAGTTCTATGAGACAATTAATAGCCAAAGTTTAATGCCTAACCTAACCAAGTTAGCCACTGTTTTCAGCAAGGAAAAACAGTCCCAACCAAGTCACAAACAAGTTCAATCACAATCAACAACCAAATAACAAACTAACATTCAAAACACCGAAAAACCAATATCAACATTAACCTAATGATTGCATTTATCAAAACAAATATCCAAACATCAAAATCAGTAGCTAAGCGCTACTAAAACAGAACCCTAAGCCTGAGATCAATGGTTGTCACACCCAAAGATTCAACTCAAGATTACAAGTGTTTAACTAAAGTGAAATAAAATCTAAAAACATGAAAATACCAAATATGAGCTTGCTGAAATGAATCCTCGAGTCAAAGAGCTTCTAGGTCGATGTTTACACCAAGTCTTTGCTCCCGTTTTCGGCCGGAAATGCCTCTATTTATAGTTGCAAATTTCCCGTGACCGCGCCGTGCAAATGTGAAATCCGCGGCGCGCGTACTTATCCGTTCCCCGTTTCTTCGGCATTTAAATATGTTCCACCGCCTTACATCCGCGTCGCGCAAATCCAAAACCCGCGGCGCGCGTGCGTCTTCTCTTGATTTTTCATTCTTTCCATACTTTTTCCTTTTTGTACACTTTTAGTCCCTGTTTCTGTTCTTTTTCTCCAGACAAGTCCTGACACGAAAAGTGAGAATACCCATGCATATATGATGTAATTTTACCAAGAACAGAGCTCAACAACGCCTAAAATACTTGATATCACTAGGGACTAAAAGTGTACAAAAAGGAAAAAGTATGGAAAGAATGAAAAATCAAGAGAAGACGCACGCGCGCCGCGGGTTTTTAGATACAGGGCGGGAGAATCACTAATGCTAGCCCATAGGGTGTTTGTTTTGCCAAATGGACACCCTAGATGAGCTAATCGGAACCTAGGCTACCTTGTGGTATCATCAAATTGAGATTTAGCAGGTTAAAATGGGGATTTGCTCCCGGGTTTTCAAACAGGCGTACGCCGCGCCGCGCCCTTGCTCTTGGGCCGCGCCGCGGTTCGGTAGGGAAGAAAAAGGACTGATTTTGCAAATTTTTTTTGTTTGGTGGCTATATTTTTCTTTTGCAGATGATGTTCAGACGAGACCATGCTTTCCTTCAGTTTCCCGCAGAGCTTGACTCTTCGGTGGAGTATACCTCGCGGAGGGACGCCTTGATTCACCACCGGGTAGTGATTGATATGTATTTTTTTTATTTTTTTATTTTCTTTTTCTTTTTCTTTCTTTCTTTTTATTTTTTGGGATATATGTATAAACTTATGACACATCTATGTGTATATTATTTTTTTTCTGTCATGTGTGTTTTAATTTGTTTGTTAAGTGATGCATGATATATCAAATTGAGAGGGAGTTGTCTCAGGCAAGTGTGGGGTCACCGTGCCCCCTTCACTTGTCTTGACCACCGGCGTGTCCTACTGTAGCGCTACAACTCCAGCAGATGAATCGAGGATCTTTTTGTATGCATTATACCTGTGATATTGAGCACCAAGCAGTCCATCGTCCAAAAAGGGGTAACTCTTTCTCCCTTGTTTTGAAACTAATTTTGTACAACGGGGACGTTGTACGGTTTTAAGTGTGGGGTGTGGACGGTCGAAAGAGATATTTTTGAAAATTTTTGCAGAACTGATCAATTTTTCAATTTTTAGCAATATTTTTCAAAATTTTTTAATGAATTGCAATTTTGAAATGAAGGGTTTGTGACTGTGATATCATCAGTATTTTTCAAGAAATACTGTTTAGTAGTGATCATGCTATTAGTTAGTCAAATAGGTTGAGTTTTACGAGTTTAGAAGATTGAGCCGTTTTAGAATTGGAATTTAGGAAGGAAATGTCAATCTGTGGCCTTTGTTGTTCGAGCCGGTAGGTCTAAAATGGGTGGGCCTTATGCACCTTACCACCTAAGATCGTCTGGTCTGGGATGGTATTTCTGAAAGCTCGCTACACGGACAACATCGAAAGTCATGGACGATTCCTTAATGGCCTTTAGAATCTGAACGGGTAAGTACACTCCATTGTGGACAGAAAGTTTGTAGTCAAGGGTTCTCTAGAAAGCCATGAATTCCAAAGAACAACTCAATTATGTTTTCACAAACTATTCCATTCTAACTCGAAGAGCAATAAGCTTTGAAACTAAACACATTCAAAAACTGTTCGAGTCTCTATTACAATTTGTTAAAAACTCTCTTGCTTGGGGACAAGCAAGGCACAAGTGTGGGGTGTTTGACAACGCCTAGTGATATCAAGTATTTTAGGCGTTGTTGAGCTCTGTTCTTGGTAAAATTACATCATATATGCATGGGTATTCTCACTTTTCGTGTCAGGACTTGTCTGGAGAAAAAGAACAGAAACAGGGACTAAAAGTGTACAAAAAGGAAAAAGTATGGAAAGAATGAAAAATCAAGAGAAGACGCACGCGCGCCGCGGGTTTTGGATTTGCGCGACGCGGATGTAAGGCGGTGGAACATATTTAAATGCCGAAGAAACGGGGAACGGATAAGTACGCGTGCCGCGGATTTCACATTTGCGCGGCGCGGTCACGGGAAATTTGCAACTATAAATAGAGGCATTTCCGGCCGAAAACGGGAGCAAAGACTTGGTGTAAACATCGACCTAGAAGCTCTTTGACTCGAGGATTCATTTCAGCAAGCTCATATTTGGTATTTTCATGTTTTTAGATTTTATTTCACTTTAGTTAAACACTTGTAATCTTGAGTTGAATCTTTGGGTGTGACAACCATTGATCTCAGGCTTAGGGTTCTGTTTTAGTAGCGCTTAGCTACTGATTTTGATGTTTGGATATTTGTTTTGATAAATGCAATCATTAGGTTAATGTTGATATTGGTTTTTCGGTGTTTTGAATGTTAGTTTGTTATTTGGTTGTTGATTGTGATTGAACTTGTTTGTGACTTGGTTGGGACTGTTTTTCCTTGCTGAAAACAGTGGCTAACTTGGTTAGGTTAGGCATTAAACTTTGGCTATTAACTGTCTCTTAGAACTGTTAGTTATTAGCTAGTTTATGTTATGCTCGGTTTGCTAGTTTGGATGCCTTCAATTGCTCCTGATTCAGAGATGCACTTCTGAGTTCAGAAAGTAACTAGGTTATTTGGACATAGCTAAGCTTGGCTTGGGTGTTTGAATATTGCTTTGAGTTAGAAAGATAGAAATTAATTCCTCCGACTATAGCTGTGACACTGTTAGTTGGTAATCTCTTATCTAGGCTGACCACGTAGCTCCTGTGGATCGACCCTGACTCCACTATACTAGTGAATGTTAGGTTTTTTCTTATTTTTGACCGCATGACGACCTCTGCGTGCACGTCAAATTTTGTGTTTGACAACGCCTAGTGATATCAAGTATTTTAGGCGTTGTTGAGCTCTGTTCTTGGTAAAATTACATCATATATGCATGGGTATTCTCACTTTTCGTGTCAGGACTTGTCTGGAGAAAAAGAACAGAAACAGGGACTAAAAGTGTACAAAAAGGAAAAAGTATGGAAAGAATGAAAAATCAAGAGAAGACGCACGCGCGCCGCGGGTTTTGGATTTGCGCGACGCGGATGTAAGGCGGTGGAACATATTTAAATGTCGAAGAAACGGGGAACGGATAAGTACGCGCGCCGCGGATTTCACATTTGCGCGGCGCGGTCACGGGAAATTTGCAACTATAAATAGAGGCATTTCCGGCCGAAAACGGGAGCAAAGACTTGGTGTAAACATCGACCTAGAAGCTCTTTGACTCGAGGATTCATTTCAGCAAGCTCATATTTGGTATTTTCATGTTTTTAGATTTTATTTCACTTTAGTTAAACACTTGTAATCTTGAGTTGAATCTTTGGGTGTGACAACCATTGATCTCAGGCTTAGGGTTCTGTTTTAGTAGCGCTTAGCTACTGATTTTGATGTTTGGATATTTGTTTTGATAAATGCAATCATTAGGTTAATGTTGATATTGGTTTTTCGGTGTTTTGAATGTTAGTTTGTTATTTGGTTGTTGATTGTGATTGAACTTGTTTGTGACTTGGTTGGGACTGTTTTTCCTTGCTGAAAACAGTGGCTAACTTGGTTAGGTTAGGCATTAAACTTTGGCTATTAACTGTCTCTTAGAACTGTTAGTTATTAGCTAGTTTATGTTATGCTCGGTTTGCTAGTTTGGATGCCTTCAATTGCTCCTGATTCAGAGATGCACTTCTGAGTTCAGAAAGTAACTAGGTTATTTGGACATAGCTAAGCTTGGCTTGGGTGTTTGAATATTGCTTTGAGTTAGACAGATAGAAATTAATTCCTCCGACTATAGCTGTGACACTGTTAGTTGGTAATCTCTCATCTAGGCTGACCACGTAGCTCCTGTGGATCGACCCTGACTCCACTATACTAGTGAATGTTAGGTTTTTTCTTATTTTTGACCGCATGACGACCTCTGCGTGCACGTCAAATTTTGTGTTTGACAACGCCTAGTGATATCAAGTATTTTAGGCGTTGTTGAGCTCTGTTCTTGGTAAAATTACATCATATATGCATGGGTATTCTCACTTTTCGTGTCAGGACTTGTCTGGAGAAAAAGAACAGAAACAGGGACTAAAAGTGTACAAAAAGGAAAAAGTATGGAAAGAATGCAAAATCAAAGAAACACGTACGCGCGCCGCGGGTTTTGGATTTGCGCGACGCGGATGTAAGGCGGTGGAACATATTTAAATGCCGAAGAAACGGGGAACGGATAAGTACGCGCGCCGCGGATTTCACATTTGCGCGGCGCGGTCACGGGAAATTTGCAACTATAAATAGAGGCATTTCCGGCTGAAAACGGGAGCAAAGACTTGGTGTAAACATCGACCTAGAAGCTCTTTGACTCGAGGATTCATTTCAGCAAGCTCATATTTGGTATTTTCATGTTTTTAGATTTTATTTCACTTTAGTTAAACACTTGTAATCTTGAGTTGAATCTTTGGGTGTGACAACCATTGATCTCAGGCTTAGGGTTCTGTTTTAGTAGCGCTTAGCTACTGATTTTGATGTTTGGATATTTGTTTTGATAAATGCAATCATTAGGTTAATGTTGATATTGGTTTTTCGGTGTTTTGAATGTTAGTTTGTTATTTGGTTGTTGATTGTGATTGAACTTGTTTGTGACTTGGTTGGGACTGTTTTTCCTTGCTGAAAACAGTGGCTAACTCGGTTAGGTTAGGCATTAAACTTTGGCTATTAACTGTCTCTTAGAACTGTTAGTTATTAGCTAGTTTATGTTATGCTCGGTTTGCTAGTTTGGATGCCTTCAATTGCTCCTGATTCAGAGATGCACTTCTGAGTTCAGAAAGTAACTAGGTTATTTGGACATAGCTAAGCTTGGCTTGGGTGTTTGAATATTGCTTTGAGTTAGACAGATAGAAATTAATTCCTCCGACTATAGCTGTGACACTGTTAGTTGGTAATCTCTCATCTAGGCTGACCACGTAGCTCCTGTGGATCGACCCTGACTCCACTATACTAGTGAATGTTAGGTTTTTCTTATTTTTGACCGCATGACGACCTCTGCGTGCACGTCAAATTTTGGCGCCGTTGCCGGGGAGCTGTGCGCTTAGGTTAGGTGAGTTGTAGGACTTAGTTTCTGATTTTTGATGTTTGATTTTAGTTTGTTGAATTTTGGTATGTGTACATCCTTATAATGGGTGATTACATGTACTCGGATCAATATTATGAAGATTATGAAAATCCGGCTGACACCTATTACGAGGATGGTTGCTACAATGGATCATTCGATGACAATGGATGGCGGACCGAGGAGTCATCTCAGCTTGAGAATTCTGTAACTTGGGCCCAACTTTGGGTATTCTTGTATAACAACTACCATGAGCAGAAGGACCAGGCTGAAGCTCTTGAAAAAGTGCAAGCTTCTTTAGATAGGTTAGAGGAAAGTTGGAAATGTTCACCACCTTCGCCAGAACCGGAGGTGAGTGATTTTTATACCAATGATAATGTGTGTGAACTTGCATCACCTGAATATGTGATGGAAGGGCATACACCTTGGGAAAGTCAAGAGACCACTGAGATGGTCGAAACGGTTGTTGAGGAAGAGGTTGTAGGTGACAATGCTACTTCTGACTCAGCAACCTTTGAAGTTTTTGATGCTTTTGAAAGTATTGATAATGTTGATCTGGTGTTGGGTGAATCCATACCATCACCAGAAAATTTGGTTGATGAGGATGTTGTGGAGGGGACTGTAAGTGACAGTACAGATTCCAACCCAACAATTCCCGAATTTTTTGAAGTTGTCGATATTTTTGGGGAAGGGGGTGTAGATGACAATACTACCCCTGACCCTGTAATTTTTGAAAATTTTGAGAAATTTGAAGGAAAGGATTTGATGATGGGTGACTTTGTACCATCATCAGATCAAACAAGTCGTTCACTCTTGGTTCCGATCCACCTGTTGGACGATGATCAAGAAGTTGATGTTGACGAATTGAAATTTGAAAACAATAATAAACATGATTTTATCACCACTCATGATCCATTCATGAATGGAAGATTAGATGTAATTAATACCATCGATGAGGACATATGGAAGCATCCTGATATGTTGCCTTCCGATCCCATTCGATTGGAAAATTTTTATTGGTACTGCAAGCCAAAATTGCAAACTGAAGATAGCACACGCGATGCAAGTAAAATGAAATCTGCAAAACAATTACTGGGAGAGGCACTGGGCACGCTCCATGTTAAGCCGATGATGTTGAAAAGATACAGAAGGAAGGATCGAGCTTGGAGGTTCAAAGTTACCTCTAAACATTCACGGGAATTAATCAGAAAGCAGCAACTGGGTAGCAACAGAAGGATTAGCAAGCCATTCGACCCAGGAAAGTTTGAGGGGCAGTGGGTCAACAAAGGGCCGGTGGTAACTGAAAATCAGCGAAGGAGAAAGGCATACGATCCACCGTAGCTGTAGAAGGACTCCACGTCTGGCTGAAGACGTTAAACTTAGCGCTTGTTGGGAGGCAACCCATCATGTCATAAGTAGGTTTTATAGTTCTAAGGATTAATTTAGAAAATACATCAATCGTTGCAGGTATTAGTGGTTTGAAGCAAGTGTGGGGTCGTGTGACAAGGTTTTTGAAATTTTCAAGACCGCGCCGCGGATTTTTGTATTGCGCGACGCGGGATCGGAACTCAACCCGATGCGCAGGGGTTGAATTGGCGACACGCGCGCCGCGGAACAGGGAAATGCGCGCCGCGGGAAACGATCAGACGGTTTTCGCCTTTATCCGGTGAGCCGCGGCTCACAACTCAAATCACACGACTCGGAGCTCTGGTGATCAAAAATTTCTCGCATTTTTTCTTGCTTATTGTGTTGCTACTACCAAGGTACACTCTTTTAACTATCTATTAGCTGTTTAAACTAGTTATTAGGTAGTTAATTTTAGGGTTTAGTCCAAAAAAGTTCAAAAACTTAGAATCACTAATGCTAGCCCATAGGGTGTTTGTTTTGCCAAATGGACACCCTAGATGAGCTAATCGGAACCTAGGCTACCTTGTGGTATCATCAAATTGAGATTTAGCAGGTTAAAATGGGGATTTGCTCCCGGGTTTTCAAACAGGCGTACGCCGCGCCGCGCCCTTGATCTTGGGCCGCGCCGCGGTTCGGTAGGGAAGAAAAAGGACTGATTTTGCAAAATTTTTTTGTTTGGTGGCTATATTTTTCTTTTGCAGATGATGTTCAGACGAGACCATGCTTTCCTTCAGTTTCCCGCAGAGCTTGACTCTTCGGTGGAGTATACCTCGCGGAGGGACGCCTTGATTCACCACCGGGTAGTGATTGATATGTATTTTTTTTATTTTTTTATTTTCTTTTTCTTTTTCTTTCTTTCTTTTTATTTTTTGGGATATATGTATAAACTTATGACACATCTATCTGTATATTATTTTTTTCTGTCATGTGTGTTTTAATTTGTTTGTTAAGTGATGCATGATATATCAAATTGAGAGGGAGTTGTCTCAGGCAAGTGTGGGGTCACCGTGCCCCCTTCACTTGTCTTGACCACCGACGTGTCCTACTGTAGCGCTACAACTCCAGCAGATGAATCGAGGATCTTTTTGTATGCATTATACCTGTGATATTGAGCACCAAGCAGTCCATCGTCCAAAAAGGGGTAACTCTTTCTCCCTTGTTTTGAAACTAATTTTGTACAACGGGGACGTTGTACGGTTTTAAGTGTGGGGTGTGGACGGTCGAAAGAGATATTTTTGAAAATTTTTGCAGAACTGATCAATTTTTCAATTTTTAGCAATATTTTTCAAAATTTTTTAATGAATTGCAATTTTGAAATGAAGGGTTTGTGACTGTGATAGCATCAGTATTTTTCAAGAAATACTGTTTAGTAGTGATCATGCTATTAGTTAGTCAAATAGGTTGAGTTTTACGAGTTTAGAAGATTGAGCCGTTTTAGAATTGGAATTTAGGAAGGAAATGTCAATCTGTGGCCTTTGTTGTTCGAGCCGGTAGGTCTAAAATGGGTAGGCCTTATGCACCTTACCACCTAAGATCGTCTGGTCTGGGATGGTATTTCTGAAAGCTCGCTACACGGACAACATCGAAAGTCATGGACGATTCCTTAATGGCCTTTAGAATCTGAACGAGTAAGTACACTCCATTGTGGACAGAAAGTTTGTAGTCAAGGGTTCTCTAGAAAGCCATGAATTCCAAAGAACAACTCAATTATGTTTTCACAAACTATTCCATTCTAACTCGAAGAGCAATAAGCTTTGAAACTAAACACATTCAAAAACTGTTCGAGTCTCTATTACAATTTGTTAAAAACTCTCTTGCTTGGGGACAAGCAAGGCACAAGTGTGGGGTGTTTGACAACGCCTAGTGATATCAAGTATTTTAGGCGTTGTTGAGCTCTGTTCTTGGTAAAATTACATCATATATGCATGGGTATTCTCACTTTTCGTGTCAGGACTTGTCTGGAGAAAAAGAACAGAAACAGGGACTAAAAGTGTACAAAAAGGAAAAAGTATGGAAAGAATGAAAAATCAAGAGAAGACGCACGCGCGCCGCGGGTTTTGGATTTGCGCGACGCGGATGTAAGGCGGTGGAACACATTTAAATGCCGAAGAAACGGGGAACGGATAAGTACGCGCGCCGCGGATTTCACATTTGCGCTGCGCGGTCACGGGAAATTTGCAACTATAAATAGAGGCATTTCCGGCCGAAAACGGGAGCAAAGACTTGGTGTAAACATCGACCTAGAAGCTCTTTGACTCGAGGATTCATTTCAGCAAGCTCATATTTGGTATTTTCATGTTTTTAGATTTTATTTCACTTTAGTTAAACACTTGTAATCTTGAGTTGAATCTTTGGGTGTGACAACCATCGATCTCAGGCTTAGGGTTCTGTTTTAGTAGCGCTTAGCTACTGATTTTGATGTTTGGATATTTGTTTTGATAAATGCAATCATTAGGTTAATGTTGATATTGGTTTTTCGGTGTTTTGAATGTTAGTTTGTTATTTGGTTGTTGATTGTGATTGAACTTGTTTGTGACTTGGTTGGGACTGTTTTTCCTTGCTGAAAACAGTGGCTAACTTGGTTAGGTTAGGCATTAAACTTTGGCTATTAACTGTCTCTTAGAACTGTTAGTTATTAGCTAGTTTATGTTATGCTCGGTTTGCTAGTTTGGATGCCTTCAATTGCTCCTGATTCAGAGATGCACTTCTGAGTTCAGAAAGTAACTAGGTTATTTGGACATAGCTAAGCTTGGCTTGGGTGTTTGAATATTGCTTTGAGTTAGACAGATAGAAATTAATTCCTCCGACTATAGCTGTGACACTATTAGTTGGTAATCTCTCATCTAGGCTGACCACGTAGCTCCTGTGGATCGACCCTGACTCCACTATACTAGTGAATGTTAGGTTTTTCTTATTTTTGACCGCATGACGACCTCTGCGTGCACGTCAAATTTTGGGGGAACGGATAAGTACGCGCGCCGCGGATTTCACATTTGCGCGGCGCGGTCACGGGAAATTTGCAACTATAAATAGAGGCATTTCCGGCCGAAAACGGGAGCAAAGACTTGGTGTAAACATCGCCTAAGATTATGAAATGAATCCCCGCCTGGCCCGCTCCTATGGCATTCTCACTGTCCCAGTAGCTGCCTCTCTGACAGCTCTGCCTCCATCGCGCACGCCAGCACGCACTTTGGAGAGGATGTTGCTCATTGAGCAGCAGCGACCAGGGCAGTACATTCGGGCTCCGATCGAGCCTCCTCAGGCACCTCAGCCTGCATACGCCCAGCCCGGCAGGAGACGCCGGAGGCCAGAGCCACCAGCACCAGCGCCGCAGCCACAGCCGGATGACTCATCAGCCCTCAGCCGGCTGGAGGCCAGAGTCACGCAGATTGAGGGCCAGCTCACGAGAGTCTCGGACCAGCTCGAGTGGATTGGGGAGGTACTTATTCAGACTGCATCTGCGCAGGGTCAGCGCCCCCGACCATTCCCAGCCAGGGCCCACGATCATGAGGCTGGATCCTCCAGGCCACCGGGTAGTGATTGATATGTATTTTTTTTTTATTTTTTTTATTTTCTTTTTCTTTTTCTTTCTTTCTTTTTATTTTTTGGGATATATGTATAAACTTATGACACATCTATCTGTATATTATTTTTTTCTGTCATGTGTGTTTTAATTTGTTTGTTAAGTGATGCATGATATATCAAATTGAGAGGGAGTTGTCTCAGGCAAGTGTGGGGTCACCGTGCCCCCTTCACTTGTCTTGACCACCGGCGTGTCCTACTGTAGCGCTACAACTCCAGCAGATGAATCGAGGATCTTTTTGTATGCATTATACCTGTGATATTGAGCACCAAGCAGTCCACCGTCCAAAAAGGGGTAACTCTTTCTCCCTTGTTTTGAAACTAATTTTGTACAACGGGGACGTTGTACGGTTTTAAGTGTGGGGTGTGGACGGTCGAAAGAGTATTTTTGAAATTTTTGCAAAACTGATCAATTTTTCAATTTTTAGCAATATTTTTCAAAATTTTTTAATGAATTGCAATTTTGAAATGAAGGGTTTGTGACTGTGATAGCATCAGTATTTTTCAAGAAATACTGTTTAGTAGTGATCATGCTATTAGTTAGTCAAATAGGTTGAGTTTTACGAGTTTAGAAGATTGAGCCGTTTTAGAATTGGAATTTAGGAAGGAAATGTCAATCTGTGGCCTTTGTTGTTCGAGCCGGTAGGTCTAAAATGGGTGGGCCTTATGCACCTTACCACCTAAGATCGTCTGGTCTGGGATGGTATTTCTGAAAGCTCGCTACACGGACAACATCGAAAGTCATGGACGATTCCTTAATGGCCTTTAGAATCTGAACGAGTAAGTACACTCCATTGTGGACAGAAAGTTTGTAGTCAAGGGTTCTCTAGAAAGCCATGAATTCCAAAGAACAACTCAATTATGTTTTCACAAACTATTCCATTCTAACTCGAAGAGCAATAAGCTTTGAAACTAAACACATTCAAAAACTGTTCGAGTCTCTATTACAATTTGTTAAAAACTCTCTTGCTTGGGGACAAGCAAGGCACAAGTGTGGGGTGTTTGACAACGCCTAGTGATATCAAGTATTTTAGGCGTTGTTGAGCTCTGTTCTTGGTAAAATTACATCATATATGCATGGGTATTCTCACTTTTCGTGTCAGGACTTGTCTGGAGAAAAAGAACAGAAACAGGGACTAAAAGTGTACAAAAAGGAAAAAGTATGGAAAGAATGAAAAATCAAGAGAAGACGCACGCGCGCCGCGGGTTTTGGATTTGCGCGACGCGGATGTAAGGCGGTGGAACATATTTAAATGCCGAAGAAACGGGGAACGGATAAGTACGCGCGCCGCGGATTTCACATTTGCGCGGCGCGGTCACGGGAAATTTGCAACTATAAATAGAGGCATTTCCGGCCGAAAACGGGAGCAAAGACTTGGTGTAAACATCGACCTAGAAGCTCTTTGACTCGAGGATTCATTTCAGCAAGCTCATATTTGGTATTTTCATGTTTTTAGATTTTATTTCACTTTAGTTAAACACTTGTAATCTTGAGTTGAATCTTTGGGTGTGACAACCATCGATCTCAGGCTTAGGGTTCTGTTTTAGTAGCGCTTAGCTACTGATTTTGATGTTTGGATATTTGTTTTGATAAATGCAATCATTAGGTTAATGTTGATATTGGTTTTTCGGTGTTTTGAATGTTAGTTTGTTATTTGGTTGTTGATTGTGATTGAACTTGTTTGTGACTTGGTTGGGACTGTTTTTCCTTGCTGAAAACAGTGGCTAACTTGGTTAGGTTAGGCATTAAACTTTGGCTATTAACTGTCTCTTAGAACTGTTAGTTATTAGCTAGTTTATGTTATGCTCGGTTTGCTAGTTTGGATGCCTTCAATTGCTCCTGATTCAGAGATGCACTTCTGAGTTCAGAAAGTAACTAGGTTATTTGGACATAGCTAAGCTTGGCTTGGGTGTTTGAATATTGCTTTGAGTTAGACAGATAGAAATTAATTCCTCCGACTATAGCTGTGACACTATTAGTTGGTAATCTCTCATCTAGGCTGACCACGTAGCTCCTGTGGATCGACCCTGACTCCACTATACTAGTGAATGTTAGGTTTTTCTTATTTTTGACCGCATGACGACCTCTGCGTGCACGTCAAATTTTGGGGGAACGGATAAGTACGCGCGCCGCGGATTTCACATTTGCGCGGCGCGGTCACGGGAAATTTGCAACTATAAATAGAGGCATTTCCGGCCGAAAACGGGAGCAAAGACTTGGTGTAAACATCGCCTAAGATTATGAAATGAATCCCCGCCTGGCCCGCTCCTATGGCATTCTCACTGTCCCAGTAGCTGCCTCTCTGACAGCTCTGCCTCCATCGCGCACGCCAGCACGCACTTTGGAGAGGATGTTGCTCATTGAGCAGCAGCGACCAGGGCAGTACATTCGGGCTCCGATCGAGCCTCCTCAGGCACCTCAGCCTGCATACGCCCAGCCCGGCAGGAGACGCCGGAGGCCAGAGCCACCAGCACCAGCGCCGCAGCCACAGCCGGATGACTCATCAGCCCTCAGCCGGCTGGAGGCCAGAGTCACGCAGATTGAGGGCCAGCTCACGAGAGTCTCGGACCAGCTCGAGTGGATTGGGGAGGTACTTATTCAGACTGCATCTGCGCAGGGTCAGCGCCCCCGACCATTCCCAGCCAGGGCCCACGATCATGAGGCTGGATCCTCCAGGCCACCGGGTAGTGATTGATATGTATTTTTTTTTTATTTTTTTTATTTTCTTTTTCTTTTTCTTTCTTTCTTTTTATTTTTTGGGATATATGTATAAACTTATGACACATCTATCTGTATATTATTTTTTTCTGTCATGTGTGTTTTAATTTGTTTGTTAAGTGATGCATGATATATCAAATTGAGAGGGAGTTGTCTCAGGCAAGTGTGGGGTCACCGTGCCCCCTTCACTTGTCTTGACCACCGGCGTGTCCTACTGTAGCGCTACAACTCCAGCAGATGAATCGAGGATCTTTTTGTATGCATTATACCTGTGATATTGAGCACCAAGCAGTCCACCGTCCAAAAAGGGGTAACTCTTTCTCCCTTGTTTTGAAACTAATTTTGTACAACGGGGACGTTGTACGGTTTTAAGTGTGGGGTGTGGACGGTCGAAAGAGTATTTTTGAAATTTTTGCAAAACTGATCAATTTTTCAATTTTTAGCAATATTTTTCAAAATTTTTTAATGAATTGCAATTTTGAAATGAAGGGTTTGTGACTGTGATAGCATCGGTATTTTTCAAGAAATACTGTTTAGTAGTGATCATGCTATTAGTTAGTCAAATAGGTTGAGTTTTACGAGTTTAGAAGATTGAGCCGTTTTAGAATTGGAATTTAGGAAGGAAATGTCAATCTGTGGCCTTTGTTGTTCGAGCCGGTAGGTCTAAAATGGGTGGGCCTTATGCACCTTACCACCTAAGATCGTCTGGTCTGGGATGGTATTTCTGAAAGCTCGCTACACGGACAACATCGAAAGTCATGGACGATTCCTTAATGGCCTTTAGAATCTGAACGAGTAAGTACACTCCATTGTGGACAGAAAGTTTGTAGTCAAGGGTTCTCTAGAAAGCCATGAATTCCAAAGAACAACTCAATTATGTTTTCACAAACTATTCCATTCTAACTCGAAGAGCAATAAGCTTTGAAACTAAACACATTCAAAAACTGTTCGAGTCTCTATTACAATTTGTTAAAAACTCTCTTGCTTGGGGACAAGCAAGGCACAAGTGTGGGGTGTTTGACAACGCCTAGTGATATCAAGTATTTTAGGCGTTGTTGAGCTCTGTTCTTGGTAAAATTACATCATATATGCATGGGTATTCTCACTTTTCGTGTCAGGACTTGTCTGGAGAAAAAGAACAGAAACAGGGACTAAAAGTGTACAAAAAGGAAAAAGTATGGAAAGAATGAAAAATCAAGAGAAGACGCACGCGCGCCGCGGGTTTTGGATTTGCGCGACGCGGATGTAAGGCGGTGGAACATATTTAAATGCCGAAGAAACGGGGAACGGATAAGTACGCGCGCCGCGGATTTCACATTTGCGCGGCGCGGTCACGGGAAATTTGCAACTATAAATAGAGGCATTTCCGGCCGAAAACGGGAGCAAAGACTTGGTGTAAACATCGACCTAGAAGCTCTTTGACTCGAGGATTCATTTCAGCAAGCTCATATTTGGTATTTTCATGTTTTTAGATTTTATTTCACTTTAGTTAAACACTTGTAATCTTGAGTTGAATCTTTGGGTGTGACAACCATCGATCTCAGGCTTAGGGTTCTGTTTTAGTAGCGCTTAGCTACTGATTTTGATGTTTGGATATTTGTTTTGATAAATGCAATCATTAGGTTAATGTTGATATTGGTTTTTCGGTGTTTTGAATGTTAGTTTGTTATTTGGTTGTTGATTGTGATTGAACTTGTTTGTGACTTGGTTGGGACTGTTTTTCCTTGCTGAAAACAGTGGCTAACTTGGTTAGGTTAGGCATTAAACTTTGGCTATTAACTGTCTCTTAGAACTGTTAGTTATTAGCTAGTTTATGTTATGCTCGGTTTGCTAGTTTGGATGCCTTCAATTGCTCCTGATTCAGAGATGCACTTCTGAGTTCAGAAAGTAACTAGGTTATTTGGACATAGCTAAGCTTGGCTTGGGTGTTTGAATATTGCTTTGAGTTAGACAGATAGAAATTAATTCCTCCGACTATAGCTGTGACACTATTAGTTGGTAATCTCTCATCTAGGCTGACCACGTAGCTCCTGTGGATCGACCCTGACTCCACTATACTAGTGAATGTTAGGTTTTTCTTATTTTTGACCGCATGACGACCTCTGCGTGCACGTCAAATTTTGGGGGAACGGATAAGTACGCGCGCCGCGGATTTCACATTTGCGCGGCGCGGTCACGGGAAATTTGCAACTATAAATAGAGGCATTTCCGGCCGAAAACGGGAGCAAAGACTTGGTGTAAACATCGCCTAAGATTATGAAATGAATCCCCGCCTGGCCCGCTCCTATGGCATTCTCACTGTCCCAGTAGCTGCCTCTCTGACAGCTCTGCCTCCATCGCGCACGCCAGCACGCACTTTGGAGAGGATGTTGCTCATTGAGCAGCAGCGACCAGGGCAGTACATTCGGGCTCCGATCGAGCCTCCTCAGGCACCTCAGCCTGCATACGCCCAGCCCGGCAGGAGACGCCGGAGGCCAGAGCCACCAGCACCAGCACCAGCGCCGCAGCCACAGCCGGATGACTCATCAGCCCTCAGCCGGCTGGAGGCCAGAGTCACGCAGATTGAGGGCCAGCTCACGAGAGTCTCGGACCAGCTCGAGTGGATTGGGGAGGTACTTATTCAGACTGCATCTGCGCAGGGTCAGCGCCCCCGACCATTCCCAGCCAGGGCCCACGATCATGAGGCTGGATCCTCCAGGCCACCGGGTAGTGATTGATATGTATTTTTTTTTTATTTTTTTTATTTTCTTTTTCTTTTTCTTTCTTTCTTTTTATTATTTGGGATATATGTATAAACTTATGACACATCTATCTGTATATTATTTTTTTCTGTCATGTGTGTTTTAATTTGTTTGTTAAGTGATGCATGATATATCAAATTGAGAGGGAGTTGTCTCAGGCAAGTGTGGGGTCACCGTGCCCCCTTCACTTGTCTTGACCACCGGCGTGTCCTACTGTAGCGCTACAACTCCAGCAGATGAATCGAGGATCTTTTTGTATGCATTATACCTGTGATATTGAGCACCAAGCAGTCCACCGTCCAAAAAGGGGTAACTCTTTCTCCCTTGTTTTGAAACTAATTTTGTACAACGGGGACGTTGTACGGTTTTAAGTGTGGGGTGTGGACGGTCGAAAGAGTATTTTTGAAATTTTTGCAAAACTGATCAATTTTTCAATTTTTAGCAATATTTTTCAAAATTTTTTAATGAATTGCAATTTTGAAATGAAGGGTTTGTGACTGTGATAGCATCAGTATTTTTCAAGAAATACTGTTTAGTAGTGATCATGCTATTAGTTAGTCAAATAGGTTGAGTTTTACGAGTTTAGAAGATTGAGCCGTTTTAGAATTGGAATTTAGGAAGGAAATGTCAATCTGTGGCCTTTGTTGTTCGAGCCGGTAGGTCTAAAATGGGTGGGCCTTATGCACCTTACCACCTAAGATCGTCTGGTCTGGGATGGTATTTCTGAAAGCTCGCTACACGGACAACATCGAAAGTCATGGACGATTCCTTAATGGCCTTTAGAATCTGAACGAGTAAGTACACTCCATTGTGGACAGAAAGTTTGTAGTCAAGGGTTCTCTAGAAAGCCATGAATTCCAAAGAACAACTCAATTATGTTTTCACAAACTATTCCATTCTAACTCGAAGAGCAATAAGCTTTGAAACTAAACACATTCAAAAACTGTTCGAGTCTCTATTACAATTTGTTAAAAACTCTCTTGCTTGGGGACAAGCAAGGCACAAGTGTGGGGTGTTTGACAACGCCTAGTGATATCAAGTATTTTAGGCGTTGTTGAGCTCTGTTCTTGGTAAAATTACATCATATATGCATGGGTATTCTCACTTTTCGTGTCAGGACTTGTCTGGAGAAAAAGAACAGAAACAGGGACTAAAAGTGTACAAAAAGGAAAAAGTATGGAAAGAATGAAAAATCAAGAGAAGACGCACGCGCGCCGCGGGTTTTGGATTTGCGCGACGCGGATGTAAGGCGGTGGAACATATTTAAATGCCGAAGAAACGGGGAACGGATAAGTACGCGCGCCGCGGATTTCACATTTGCGCGGCGCGGTCACGGGAAATTTGCAACTATAAATAGAGGCATTTCCGGCCGAAAACGGGAGCAAAGACTTGGTGTTAACATCGACCTAGAAGCTCTTTGACTCGAGGATTCATTTCAGCAAGCTCATATTTGGTATTTTCATGTTTTTAGATTTTATTTCACTTTAGTTAAACACTTGTAATCTTGAGTTGAATCTTTGGGTGTGACAACCATCGATCTCAGGCTTAGGGTTCTGTTTTAGTAGCGCTTAGCTACTGATTTTGATGTTTGGATATTTGTTTTGATAAATGCAATCATTAGGTTAATGTTGATATTGGTTTTTCGGTGTTTTGAATGTTAGTTTGTTATTTGGTTGTTGATTGTGATTGAACTTGTTTGTGACTTGGTTGGGACTGTTTTTCCTTGCTGAAAACAGTGGCTAACTTGGTTAGGTTAGGCATTAAACTTTGGCTATTAACTGTCTCTTAGAACTGTTAGTTATTAGCTAGTTTATGTTATGCTCGGTTTGCTAGTTTGGATGCCTTCAATTGCTCCTGATTCAGAGATGCACTTCTGAGTTCAGAAAGTAACTAGGTTATTTGGACATAGCTAAGCTTGGCTTGGGTGTTTGAATATTGCTTTGAGTTAGACAGATAGAAATTAATTCCTCCGACTATAGCTGTGACACTATTAGTTGGTAATCTCTCATCTAGGCTGACCACGTAGCTCCTGTGGATCGACCCTGACTCCACTATACTAGTGAATGTTAGGTTTTTCTTATTTTTGACCGCATGACGACCTCTGCGTGCACGTCAAATTTTGGGGGAACGGATAAGTACGCGCGCCGCGGATTTCACATTTGCGCGGCGCGGTCACGGGAAATTTGCAACTATAAATAGAGGCATTTCCGGCCGAAAACGGGAGCAAAGACTTGGTGTAAACATCGCCTAAGATTATGAAATGAATCCCCGCCTGGCCCGCTCCTATGGCATTCTCACTGTCCCAGTAGCTGCCTCTCTGACAGCTCTGCCTCCATCGCGCACGCCAGCACACACTTTGGAGAGGATGTTGCTCATTGAGCAGCAGCGACCAGGGCAGTACATTCGCGCTCCGATCGAGCCTCCTCAGGCACCTCAGCCTGCATACGCCCAGCCCGGCAGGAGACGCCGGAGGCCAGAGCCACCAGCACCAGCGCCGCAGCCACAGCCGGATGACTCATCAGCCCTCAGCCGGCTGGAGGCCAGAGTCACGCAGATTGAGGGCCAGCTCACGAGAGTCTCGGACCAGCTCGAGTGGATTGGGGAGGTACTTATTCAGACTGCATCTGCGCAGGGTCAGCGCCCCCGACCATTCCCAGCCAGGGCCCACGATCATGAGGCTGGATCCTCCAGGCCACCGGGTAGTGATTGATATGTATTTTTTTTTTTATTTTTTTTATTTTCTTTTTCTTTTTCTTTCTTTCTTTTTATTATTTGGGATATATGTATAAACTTATGACACATCTATCTGTATATTATTTTTTTCTGTCATGTGTGTTTTAATTTGTTTGTTAAGTGATGCATGATATATCAAATTGAGAGGGAGTTGTCTCAGGCAAGTGTGGGGTCACCGTGCCCCCTTCACTTGTCTTGACCACCGGCGTGTCCTACTGTAGCGCTACAACTCCAGCAGATGAATCGAGGATCTTTTTGTATGCATTATACCTGTGATATTGAGCACCAAGCAGTCCACCGTCCAAAAAGGGGTAACTCTTTCTCCCTTGTTTTGAAACTAATTTTGTACAACGGGGACGTTGTACGGTTTTAAGTGTGGGGTGTGGACGGTCGAAAGAGTATTTTTGAAATTTTTGCAAAACTGATCAATTTTTCAATTTTTAGCAATATTTTTCAAAATTTTTTAATGAATTGCAATTTTGAAATGAAGGGTTTGTGACTGTGATAGCATCAGTATTTTTCAAGAAATACTGTTTAGTAGTGATCATGCTATTAGTTAGTCAAATATGTTGAGTTTTACGAGTTTAGAAGATTGAGCCGTTTTAGAATTGGAATTTAGGAAGGAAATGTCAATCTGTGGCCTTTGTTGTTCGAGCCGGTAGGTCTAAAATGGGTGGGCCTTATGCACCTTACCACCTAAGATCGTCTGGTCTGGGATGGTATTTCTGAAAGCTCGTTACACGGACAACATCGAAAGTCATGGACGATTCCTTAATGGCCTTTAGAATCTGAACGAGTAAGTACACTCCATTGTGGACAGAAAGTTTGTAGTCAAGGGTTCTCTAGAAAGCCATGAATTCCAAAGAACAACTCAATTATGTTTTCACAAACTATTCCATTCTAACTCGAAGAGCAATAAGCTTTGAAACTAAACACATTCAAAAACTGTTCGAGTCTCTATTACAATTTGTTAAAAACTCTCTTGCTTGGGGACAAGCAAGGCACAAGTGTGGGGTGTTTGACAACGCCTAGTGATATCAAGTATTTTAGGCGTTGTTGAGCTCTGTTCTTGGTAAAATTACATCATATATGCATGGGTATTCTCACTTTTCGTGTCAGGACTTGTCTGGAGAAAAAGAACAGAAACAGGGACTAAAAGTGTACAAAAAGGAAAAAGTATGGAAAGAATGAAAAATCAAGAGAAGACGCACGCGCGCCGCGGGTTTTGGATTTGCGCGACGCGGATGTAAGGCGGTGGAACATATTTAAATGCCGAAGAAACGGGGAACGGATAAGTACGCGCGCCGCGGATTTCACATTTGCGCGGCGCGGTCACGGGAAATTTGCAACTATAAATAGAGGCATTTCCGGCCGAAAACGGGAGCAAAGACTTGGTGTAAACATCGACCTAGAAGCTCTTTGACTCGAGGATTCATTTCAGCAAGCTCATATTTGGTATTTTCATGTTTTTAGATTTTATTTCACTTTAGTTAAACACTTGTAATCTTGAGTTGAATCTTTGGGTGTGACAACCATCGATCTCAGGCTTAGGGTTCTGTTTTAGTAGCGCTTAGCTACTGATTTTGATGTTTGGATATTTGTTTTGATAAATGCAATCATTAGGTTAATGTTGATATTGGTTTTTCGGTGTTTTGAATGTTAGTTTGTTATTTGGTTGTTGATTGTGATTGAACTTGTTTGTGACTTGGTTGGGACTGTTTTTCCTTGCTGAAAACAGTGGCTAACTTGGTTAGGTTAGGCATTAAACTTTGGCTATTAACTGTCTCTTAGAACTGTTAGTTATTAGCTAGTTTATGTTATGCTCGGTTTGCTAGTTTGGATGCCTTCAATTGCTCCTGATTCAGAGATGCACTTCTGAGTTCAGAAAGTAACTAGGTTATTTGGACATAGCTAAGCTTGGCTTGGGTGTTTGAATATTGCTTTGAGTTAGACAGATAGAAATTAATTCCTCCGACTATAGCTGTGACACTATTAGTTGGTAATCTCTCATCTAGGCTGACCACGTAGCTCCTGTGGATCGACCCTGACTCCACTATACTAGTGAATGTTAGGTTTTTCTTATTTTTGACCGCATGACGACCTCTGCGTGCACGTCAATAACGGACCCATGCTCCAACAATCCCCAATCCGTGCGGAGCACAGGGCCCCACTAGTTTGAGATTAATTTTTATTCTTTTCAAGATCAATATTAGTCTGAGATTGTCATATACCAAATATTATATAATATATTGGTAAATATTATTTTTCATTAAAACATATTTATATTGTTTAGCGTTCTTTTAGATTAAAAAGACAAATACATCGTAATTTTTAGTTTAAAATATAAGTATACTATTGTTTGGAGTTAAAATAAAAAATATACAATAATCATGTTAATTGGATTATTGTTTACCTTTTTCGCTACAACTGATTTACCAAGAAAGCTTAAAAATAGCAGGATTTTATGTTTTAGACTTTTGCGATGAAAGAACGTAAATGAACCGACCTCCAATAATAGTTCTTTAATTATTTTAATTATTTTGATTGACAAAGTTTAAGAGCCGTCAATGTTTTAGATATAGCTTTTTATGATTTATTTAATCATCAAACTATCATGTGTGTAAAGTAAACGTCGATAATCAAGCAAAATTTAAAATTAATTTCTAGTTTAATATAATGGTAGAAGGTTACAAACGTTAACAAATACCAATTTAACACTTTTGGTATAACAAATATTAACTAATAACTTGATTTTTAAAATTATCTATTTAATAATTAAATTTATGTACTTGAGTATTGGGAACATATTTCCCTTTTTTTACTTTTACTTTTAGGTTTTTAGGTTGTCTATGCAAAAAGACAGTCACAAGTCTCATCAAATAATATATTCATTATTCCCCAAACAAATCTTTTGTACATTATTAGAATGGATCGGGCCTCTTTCTCCAATGTATTCAATATGGAAAACAAAAAACAAAAACACAAGATGCATAAACAACATCTCACTCATTATACGTGTATTCCCTTTTTGCTGCTATTCCCCAATTCAAACAACATGAAATAAATTTTACTTTTTAAGGTCTAGCTAGAAAATTAGGTCTAATGTTTTATCAAATAATGCAAGTTCAACATTTAACTTCTCCAGCCTTTGGTTAGGAAATCAAGAAAATCAACGAATACACCAAACAAAAATTTCTACTTATTACACAAAAAAAAAGTTATTACAATAAACACAAAATCAATTGTATACAAAAAAAACTTAGTCTAAAATCCCTTCCAATTTTATACAACAAATACATATTTAAAGAAACGAATCCTTCTGCAGACACGTTTAATATATATATATATATATATATATATATATATATATATATATATATATATATATATATATATATATATATATATATATATATATATATATATATATATATATATATATATATATATATATATATATATATATATATGAAAACACATATTTATTGCATGTATGAAAAAAGTCAAAAAGGCGTCGAGAGGAAGCCAAAGAGTTTTTCATCAAAAAGAATTTGAATGATAATCCTAACAGGTAGAAGGAAAACACGTATTCAAATGAAGGGTAGTGAGAGAGCGGAAAAGCAAAACACGTATTCAAATGAAGGGTAAAGGCCAGTGATAGCATGATGGGTCGCTGGTGGTTGTGGATGTCGAATGGTCATACAATGGTGGTGATGGCGGATGATTCCCGAGGGAATTTTGGGGTTTCATTATATAGAAAGTAGAGAGCATATTGAGAGTACTGGGAGGAGCGTATGTGAGAGAAACATCTTATGTGAGAGACTTTAAATAGAAAGGGAAAAATTGAAGGGTCATGTTAAAACAAACGATTTCACACGAGAAAGAAATTTGTCGGACGATTGTCATGCTTCAAAAACTTGTACAGTCTTAAAGAATAGTCTTAAAATTAAGACTTTTGTGCTACAAGAGTCTTGTAAATTATACATGCATTATAATATGTATTATATATATATATATATATATATATATATATATATATATATATATATATATATATATATATATATATATATATATATATATATATATATAAACAAATATTATAAATATTTTCAAATTCATATTAATATTGTATAATATCATTGCTCAATGAAACATCTCACTATCTTTTAGAAGTCACTAATTTGCATATTTTAAACTCAAATGCTTAGCAGTAGGCTTATATGACACTAAAAGAAGTTACATTAGACTAATAATAAGATGACACAATATATTTGAATTTGTAATACATTAAAAACAAATATGTTAAAAATAACAAATATTTATTTTTAATCTAAAATAACCATGTCGTACATTTATTTTTGAATCAAAATACCACCCCCTCCTGAAAATTTTAATCGTCGAAACGAAGCTATTTGGCGCAGAAAAACTATTTACCGTCCCTGCTTAAAACAGAAATTGTCTAATGAAAGAAAACTATTAAATAACTGTCGGAAAAAACAAATCACCGAGAAAACTATTCCGTCCCCCACCCCTAGCCTAAACCATAAATCCAAAGTTCTCAAAGAACACCGTTCAACAAAAGAAAATTGTTTGCCAAATATTTTCGAATGAAAACCATCGCTAAAATAAAATGAATTTACGTTTGTCACATTATACGGGGACACTGCTACTATTTATCTTTATTTTTAACCTAGAGTGTCCTGCAAAACAAATAATCGCCGTTGGAAATTAGTCGTCGCAACGAACTAATCGTCACTGCCGCATCGCACGGGTACACTGCTAGTGTATATATATATATATATATATATATATATATATATATATATATATATATATATATATATATATATATATATATATATCCCATATTTATCTATTGCTCAACTATTGAACAATTTCAATTCAGCCCCTGTAATTTTAATTAATCCAATTAATCCCAAAATTAATTGTAATTAATTTTTGATTAATCATTATCTAAATATCACTCTTTCTAATTAATATATTATCCTTATAATATATTAATAAATTAATCTTTCTCTCTATAATTCATCCTGTCCAATTGCTAGGTTTGATGGTAACCCAAAATGACTGTGCCGCTATCAATTCAAGTACATATATCAATTATAGTTATGGCTTAGACACCTAATCCAAGAGTCTCCCACTTGGATAAGTCTATAACTATAACTCGCAGTACAACTTCTAAATCGATCAACAAATTGTAGCTTCCAAAAGCTGTTACCGAACTCTGACCCAGTCAGTTGCATCTCCTAAGATAAGTGATCATATGATCCTCCATTCTACAAGATATCATTCGGACATGATACATGTATTAGAATAAATCTCAATGTCCAAGACCTTGTTTCCCGATTTTTGATTTGTGATGATATGAGACTTCTAATTGAACACATCAATTTAGTATTGGCTGGCCCAGCACTGTAAGTCAACACCAAATCACTGAGGGGACCAAATATATCGCTTTCCCGTTAGGGCAAAAGGAACGAATAAACTTCTACTTACATGCTTGTATCCTTTACTCATCAAATCACGCACAACAATACGTTTTATAACATCGAGTTACCGATACGTTTACGCACTATCAATGTACAACCGACTTGTAAATCATAACTCATGTATCTCCGTTTTAAGACCATGAGATATTATCGTCTCAGAATTACTCGTTATATAATTCATGAAGTAATTCTCTGAGGGTGGGTTTGTCTAATACTCAAATCCCCATTTCTAAGTACTCATGAACATTGCAGAAATACTATTGATATGTCTAACTCATTAGACAATCTACAATTCAATTCATGATAGTCTTGATTCACTACTTACTTCCGAAAGTGTGAACGACTGTGGACCTTTGAATAATCATATTATTTGGGAAGTAAAACATGCAAAATGAAACACAAAGATAAACAATTCACAGAAGGCAGTAAACAATACTCATAAATAGTTCTCTATTATTTAATCACCAAAAGTCAATTACATTTATTTGTTATCAGTTTCAAATTAACTATCTAACTACTAAAACTAATATCATCTCAGACAATGCTCCTAGTATGCTGACTGTGCTTGACCCTACTCAGAGCCTTCGTCAAAGAATATGCAGGATTATCTTCAAATGATACCCTCTTCACGATGAGGTGACCTTCTTCTACTCTATGTATGATGTAATGGTACTTTCTATCGATATTCCTGGACTTTCCATGATCTCTCGGTTCCTGAGTCAAGCCAACCGCTCCTTCATTATCGCAGAAAAGTTCCATCAGCTCCTGAATGGTCGGGACTACTCCAAGGTCACCGATGAAGTTCATCAGCCAAGCCGCTTCTTTTGACGCTACACTTGCAGCTATGTACTCTGATTTACAAGTTGAATCAACCACCAATCTTGTTTGGAACTCTTCCATGTAACCGATCCACCGTTTAATAGAAAACTCAGCCCGACAGAGATCGAAAGTTGTCTCTATCCGTCTGGAAGCTGGCGTCATTGTACCCACTTACCCTCAATGTATCATTGCCACCAAGGACTAGAGGCATGTCCTTCGTCCTCCGCAAATACTTGAGAATGTTCTTAACCGCAATCCAGTGAGCTTTCCTGGATTTCCCTGATAACAACTTACGATGCTCAAAGCAAAAGACACATCAAGGCGAGTACATGTCATAGCGTACATGATCGACCCTACAGCCGAAGCGTAAGGTACCCGACTCATATCAGCTATCTCTTCATCTGTACTTGGGCTTTGAGTCTTACTCAATTTGGCATTGCTCTAGATAGGTAGCTCTCCTTTCTTGGAATTTTCCATACTAAACTCTTCAGTACTTTATCCAAGTATACTCTTTGACTAAAATTAGTCTCTTCTTTCTGTCTCTCAATATTCTTATCCCGAGAATATAGGCAGCTTCTCCAAGGTCTTTCATGGCGAAACACTTTCGAAGCCAATACTTAACTTCTTGCAAGGTTGGAATATCATTTCCCATGAGTAGTACGTTATCGACATACAATACCAGAAAAGTCATTATACTTCCACTAGCCTTGATATACACGCATGACTCATCTTTACTCCTAGAGAAACCAAACTCTTTGACTTTCTCATCGAAGTAAAGATTCCAGCTGCGAGACGCTTGTTTTAATCCATAAATGGATTTCTCAAGCTTGCACACTCTATCGGGAAACTTTGCATCTACAAAACCCTCTAGTTGATTCATGTAAACATCCTTAGCCAACTTCCCATTAAGGAAAGGGGTTTTGACATCCATCTGCCAAATTTCATAATCATGAAATGCAGCTATGGCAAGCATTATCCTAATAGATTTTATCTTAGCCACTGGAGAGAAGGTCTCATCATAGTCAACCCCAGGGGTTTGGGTGAATCCCTTTGCAACCAGTCGAGCATTGAATGTGTGCACCTTTCCATCCATGTCGGTCTTCTTCTTGAAGATCCATTTGCACCTAACTATCTTTCGACCTGGTACATTATCAACCAAATTTCAAACCTTGTTGTCATACATGGACTTGATCTCGCTGTCCATTGCCTCTTTCCTTTTAGCAGCTTCGGGGCCTGCCATTGCTTCCTTGTAACTAGCTTGTTCATCTAAATTTACCAGTATCCGTCTGTAGTAATATGGAAACCATAAAACTCAGGTGGCATGCTAACTTTACTGGAACGTCTAAGAGTTAATGAGGTGTTTATCGGGTCAACAAAAACTTCTTCCTCTGGTTGAGTGCTAGTATTTTCTAAGGTTCCTTCATTGGTTAACTCCTACATTCCTTCAAGGTCAATGGTACTCCCACTTTCCTCTTTTAATATGAGTTCTCTCTCTCTCTCTCTCTCTCTCTCTCTCTCTCGAAAGACTCCTTTTCATGCTACAAAGACCACGTTCTCACTAGGTTTGTAGAGCAAGTATCTAAAAGACTGCTTTGGGTAATGACAACACCTAGTGATATAAAGTATTTTAGGCGTTGTTGAGCCCTGTTTTTGATGAAATTATATCAGATATATCTGGGTATTCTCAGTTTTCGTGCCAGGACTTGTTTGGAAGAAAAGAATGAAGACAGGGACTAAAAGCGTGCAAAAGGAAGAAGTTTAGAAAAGAATGAAAAATCAAGGAAATACGTACGCGCGCCGCGGGACTCTGAAATGCGCGACGCGGGTTTAAGGTGGTGTAACACATTCAAATGCCGAAGAAACGGGAAAAGATTAGTACGCGCGCCGCGGATTCTTCATTTGCGCGGCGCGGCCTCGGGGAAATTGCAACTATAAATAGAGGCATTTTCAGCCGAAAACCCTGAGCAAAGACCGAGTGTAAAATCGACCTTGAAGCTCTTTAACTCCAAGATTTCGTTCCAGCAACTTCTCAATTGGTATTTTTATGTTTTGGATTTTATTTTCAATTAGTTAGTTAGTATTAAGCATTAGCTAGTGTCTTTGGGAGTGACACCCACTGATATTAAGCTTTAGTTTATGTTTTAGCAACAATTGGTTACTGTTTGGATGTTTGGAATTTGGATTTGATTAATGAGAAGCATTTGGTTACTAGTAATCTTAGTTTTTCGGTGTTTTTATGATTGTGTTTGGTTTTGACTGTTTGGATTGTGTTTGAATGTATTATGACCTTGTTTGGAACTGCTTTCCCTTGCTGAAATCAGTAGCCAACTAGGTTAACTTAGGTATTGAACTTTGGCCAGTAACTGTTCAGTTGGACTATAGCTATTGGTTTAGGTTATATCTTGTTTTGTGTGGATGTTTTGGATGCCTTTGTTTGCTTCTGATTCAGAGATGCACTTCTGATTTCAGAAAGTAACTAGGTTTGTTTGAGTTGAGTTTAGCTTATGCTTGGATTGACTTTGTTTGGTGATTGCTTTTGGGTAGTTGGGAACTTAGAAACTAGGTCCTCCGACTGTGGCGTGACACTACTAGTTGGTAATCTGTCATCTGGTCTAACCACGAAGCTCCTGCGGATCGACCCTGACTTCCACTGTGCTAGTGTGTGTTAGGTTTCTCTTTATTTTTGACCGCACGACGACCTAGGCGTGTCAAATTTTGGCGCCGTTGCCGGGGAGCTGTGCGCTTAGATTAGGTGATTTGTAGGACTTAGCTTCTGATTTTTGATGTTTGATTTTAGTTCTTTGAATTCTGGTATGTGTACGTCTTCATAATGGGCGATTACATGTACCCGGATCAGTATTATGAAGATTATGAAAATCCGGCCGACACCTATTACGAGGATGATTGCTACAATAGATCACCCGATGACAATGGATGGCGGACCGAGGAGTCATCTCAACCTGAAAATTCTGCAACTTGGGCCCAACTTTGGGTACTCTGGTATAACACTCACCAAGAGCAGAAGGACCAAGCTGATGCTCTTGTAAGATTGCAAGCTTCTTTAGATAGGTTAGAGGAAAGTTGGAAATGTTCACCACCTTCGCCAGAACCGGAGGCGAGTGATTTTTATACCAATAATAATGTGTGTGAACTTGCATCACCTGAATATGTGATGGAAGGGCATACACCGTGGGACAGTCAAGAGACCACTATGAGGGTCGAAAATGTTGTTGAGGAAGAGGTTGTAGGTGACAATGCTACCTCTGACTCAACAGCTTTTGATGTTTTTGAAAATGTTGATAATATCGAGCTGGTGATGAGTGAATCCATACCATCACCAGATAATTTGGTTCATGAGGATGTTGAGGAGGAGGCTGTAAGTGACAGTACAGACCCCAGCCCAACAATTCCAAAAATTTTTGAAAATTTTGAGAAATTTGAAAGTAAGGATCTGATGATGGGTAACTTTGTAGCACCATCAGATCAAATAAGTCACTCATTCTTGGTTCCGATCCACCTGTTGGACGATGACCAAGAAGTTGATGCTGACGAGTTAATATTTGAAAATAAAAAACATGATTTTATCACCACTCATGATCCATTCATGAATGGAAGATTAGATGTGATTAATACCATCGATGAGGACATATGGAAGCATCCCGATTTGTTGCCTTCCGATCCCATTCCATTGGAAAATTTTTATTGGTACTACAAGCCAAAATTGCAACCTGAAGATAGCATGCGAGACACTAGCAAACGAGGTGTGGAACGACTACTGGAAGCGGCACTAGGCGCGCTTCATGTCAAGCGTTTGACTTTGAAAAGATGTAGAAGGAAAGACCGAGCTTGGAGGTTCAAAGCCATTTCCAAGCAATCGCGGGAAATCATCGGGAAACGACAACTGGGTAGCAACAGGAGAACCGACAAGCCATTCGATCCAGGAAAATTTGAGGAGCAGTGGGTAAAAAAGGGGCGGTGATGACTGAAAATCAGCGAAGGAAGAAGGCATACGATCCACCGTAGCTGTAGAAGGACTGTACGTCCGGCTGAAGACGTTAAACTTAGCGCTTGTTGGGAGGCAACCCATCGTGTCATAGGTTAGGTTTTATATTTCTTAGAATTAATTAGGAAAATATATCAATCTTTGAAGGTATTAGTGGTCTAAGGCAAGTGTGGGGTCGTGTGATAAGTTTTGAAATTCTGAATGACCGCGCTGCGGATTTCGCAAACGCGCGACGCGGGATCGTAAACCAACCCGATGCGCAGGGGTTGATTTGGTGACACGCGCGACGCGGGAAATGATCAGTCGATTTTCTTCCTATATTAAGGTAAGCCGCGACTCAACACAACCCACACCACGACTCGAGCTCTGATCGATGAACTTTTCTCGCAATTTTTCTTGCTCATTTTGTTTTTGCTATCAAGGTACGCTATTCTAACTACCTATTACTTGTTAAAACTAGCAATTAGGTGGTTAATTTTAGTGATTTATCCAAAAAAGTTCAAAACTTAGAATCGCCAATGCTAACTCATAGGGTGTTTGTTTTGCCAAATAGAGACCCTAGATGAGTTAGTCGGCACTTAGGCTACCTTGTGGTGTGATTAGATCGAGTGAAACAGGTTAAAATGCGAGTTTCAATCGGGGTTTTGCAAACAGCCGCTCGCCGCGACGCGGTGCGGTGGGGAAGAAGGACTAAAATGCAAAATTTTTTGTGGCTATGTGTTCTTTTTGTCCAGATGATGTTCAGACTAGATCATGCTTTCCTTCAGTTCCCAGAGGGACCTGCCAGCTCAGCGGAGTACATTTCGCGGAGAGACGCACTAACTGGTCGCTGGGTTCTCGAGGCGACAGCCATTGATAGGGACATTTTGAGAGACGCGGGGCTTTGAGGTGTGATCGAGCCATATTTACATCGCATCTGGACTCTCGGGGAGGCATCGTTCACATGCCGTGGCTGGGACAGGATTATGGCCACGGACGAGGACGTGGTCTACACCGAGCTGCTGCTGGAGTTTCTCTCCACTATCCACTTCGCACCTCGGGCGTCAGACCCACGTTCTCGGATTGTACGATTTCGATTGGGAGGTGCACAGAGGGAGTGCAACCTCCGGGAGTTCGGGAGGCGAGTCAGCTTATACACTCTGGCGGATCTCCAGCACCGCCACTTCACCCAGTTCTTTAGGGCTTGTAACCAGGGGCAGCCGGACAGAGCTGCCAACATGGAGGTTTGGGCACCGCTGTCCAACGTCATTTACAAGGCAGGGACCTCCCGGGAGAGCCACCTTCGCGACCCACTCCACCGCCTCATGCACCGTATCGTCTCCACCTCCATTATGCATCGGGAGGGGGCGAGAAGGTGTCAGGCGATGATATGACCTATTTCTGGGTTCTCCTGGACCCCTCCAGATTCCTCCACCTCCCATTCGCCCTCGCAGTCACCCTCTCCACTCACTCGACGGGAGCTTCCGCCACCAGTCCACTGGCCCTGGGGTATTTCATTACCCGCCTGGCCCGTTCATATGGGATCCTTACTGCCTCCGTGGCTGCTTTTTTGACCGCTCTGCCTCCGTCTCACACTACGGCGCGCACTCTAGAGAGGATGAGGCTCATCGAGCAGCAGCGTCCGGGGCAGTTCATCCGAGCACCGACAGAGCCTCCCCAGGCACCCCAGCCAGCATATGCCTAGCCGGGCCGGAGACGACAGAGGCGAGAGGTACCCGCCGAGCCAGCACTACAGCCACAGCGACAGCAGGATGACTCATCCGCCCTCCACCGGTTGGAGGTCAGAGTCGATCGGATCGAGCACCAGTTGGCATGGATTGGGGAGGTACTCCTAGATTTGGCCACTCAGCAGGGCCGACACCCTCCGCCATTCCCAGCCAGGTCCCATGATCATGAGGCTGGACCCTCCAGGCCACCTAGTGATGATTGATATACTTTTTCTTTATTTTTATTTTTTGGGATATATGTACAAAACTTATGACACCACTATCGGTATTTTGTTTATATTATATTTGTTATGTTTGTTTTTAATTTGTTTGTTGAGTTATGCATGATATACCAAATGAGAAGGAGTTGTCTTAGACAAGTGTGGGGTCACCATGCCCCCTCCACTTGTCTCGACCACCGACGTGTTCACTGTAGCGCTACAACTCCGGAATACGAGATCAAGGATCCGTTTATTCGCAATTATACCTGTGCTACTGAGCACCAAGCAATCTATCGTCCAACAGGGGTAACTCTTTCTCCCTTATGCTGAAAAATAATTTTTTGCACAACGGGGACGTTGTACGGTTTTAAATGTGGGGTGTGGACGGTCGAAAGAGTATTTTTGAATTTTTTTGCAGAAATGATCAATTTTCAAATTTTAGCAACATTTTTCAAAATTTTTAATAAATTGCAATTTTGAAACAAATGGTTTGTGATTGTGATAGCACTGGTATTTTTCAAATACTGTTTAGTTGTGATCATGCTATTAGTTAGTCAAATAAGTTGAGTTTTACGAGTTTAGAAGATTGAGCTGTTTTAGGATTGGGATTTTGGAAGGAGATGTCAATCTGTGGCCCTTGTTGTTCAAGCAAGTAGACATAAAATGGGGCCTACGGGCATTTCTACTCCTTATTACCTAAAACCAACTGGTTTGGGATAATATTGCCGAAAGCTCGTTACACGGACAACATCGAAAGTCATGGACAATTCCTTAATGGCCTTTAGAATCTAAATGAGTAAGTACACTTCATTGTGTACAGAAAATTTGTAATCAAGGGTTCTCTAGAGAGCCATGAATTCCAAAGAACAATTCAATTATGTTTTCGCGAACTATTCCACTCTAACTCATAGAGCAATAAACTTTGAAACTGAACACAGTCAAAAATTGTTTGAGTCCTTATTATAATTTGTTAAAAACTCTCTTGCTTGGGAACAAGCAAGGCACAAGTGTGGGGTGTTTGACAACGCCTAGTGATATCAAGTATTTTAGGCGTTGTTGAGCCCTGTTCTTGATGAAATTATATCAGATATATCTGGGTATTCTCACTTTTCGTGCCAGGACTTGTTTGGAAGAAAAGAATGAAGACAGGGACTAAAAGCGTGCAAAAGGAAGAAGTTTACAAAAGAATGAAAAATCAAGGAAATACGTACGCGCACTGTGGGACTCTGAAATGCGCGACGCGGGCTTAAGGCGGTGTAACATATTCAAATGCCGAAGAAACGGGAAAAGATTAGTACGCGCGCCGCGGATTCTTCATTTGCGCGGCGTGGCCTTGGGGAAATTCCAACTATAAATAGAGGCATTTCCAGCCGAAAACCCTGAGCAAAGACCGGGTGTAAAATCGACCTTGAAGCTCTTTGACTCCAAGATTTCGTTCCAGCAACTTCTCAATTGGTATTTTTATGTTTTGGATTTTATTTTCAATTAGTTAGTTAGTATTAAGCATTAGCTAGTGTCTTTGGGAGTGACACCCACTGATATTGAGCTTTAGTTTCTGTTTTAGCAACAATTGGTTACTGTTTGGATGTTTGGAATTTGGATTTGATTAATGAGAAGCATTTGGTTACTAGTAATCTTAGTTTTTCAGTGTTTTTATGCTTGTGTTTGGTTTTGATTGTTTGGATTGTGTTTGAATGTTAGTTTTGACTGTTTGGATTGTGTTTGAATGTATTATGACCTTGTTTGGAACTGCTTTCCCTTGCTGAAATCAGTAGCCAACTAGGTTCACTTAGGTATTGAACTTTGGCCAGTAACTGTTCAGTTGGACTATAGCTATTGGTTTAGGTTATATCTTGTTTTGTGTGGATGTTTTGGATGCCTTTGTTTGCTTCTGATTCAGAGATGCACTTCTGATTTCAGAAAGTAACTAGGTTTGTTTGAGTTGAGTTTAGCTTATGCTTGGCTTGACTTTGTTTGGTGATTGCTTTTGGGTAGTTGGGAACTTAGAAACTAGGTCCTCCGACTGTAGCGTGACACTACTAGTTGGTAATCTGTCATCTGGTCTAACCACGAAGCTCTTGCGGATCGACCCTGATTTCCACTGTGCTAGTGTGTGTTATGTTTCTCTTTATTTTTGACCGCACGACGACCTAGGCGTGTCAGGTAACCAATGAAAATACACTTCTCACTTCTAGCTGCTAGTTTGTCATGAGTATCTCGTCTAACAAAAGCTTCAGAACCCCAGACTTTGATATGTGCCAATGAAGGAACTTTCCCTGTCCACATTCAGTGAGGTGTTTTGGCAACCTTCTTTGTAGGGACAAGATTGAGGATGTGGGCAGCTGACTCTAAGGCATACCTCCAGAAGTGAATAGGAAGAGAAGCTCGACTCATCATGGAACGAATAATGTCTAACAGGGCTCGGTTACACCTCTCAGCCACACCATTCAATTGTGTTGTCGTAGGAGCAGTTAACTGTGAAACTATTCCACATTCCATAAGATAGTCGTGGAACTCGATACTAAAATACTCACCGCCTCTATCGGATCTAAGCATCTTTATATTCCTGCCTAATTGATTCCCAGCTTCATGCTTAAACTCTTTGAACTTTTCAAAGGTTTCTGACTTGTGCTTGATTAAGTAGATGTAGCCATATCTGTTGTAAGCATCAGTAAAAGTCACATAGAATCGATTAGCATCCCTTGGGGATGATCTGGAGCGTCTACACACATCTGTGTGTATGAGATCCAACAAACCTTCACCTCTTTCACAAGATCCTGTGAAAGGTTATTTTGTCATCTTTTCCAAAAGACAAGATTCGCATACATCATCCGACATAAGGTCGAATGATTCCAACACTCCATCCTTTTAGAGTTGGGCGATGCGTT
This sequence comes from Cichorium intybus, assembly GCA_023525715.1. Taxonomy (NCBI): domain Eukaryota; kingdom Viridiplantae; phylum Streptophyta; class Magnoliopsida; order Asterales; family Asteraceae; genus Cichorium; species Cichorium intybus. The sequence goes on along the minus strand of CM042010.1, from coordinate 102,922,444 downwards.
TCTTGTTAATGTGTCGAAGACAACAATGCCACAAGCATGCCTTGTCTATACCATTAAACGAATCAATTTGAAATACACTGTTTCCTAAATTGTCTACACACGTCACAATTTCATACACACCATTACAAGGTAAAGCTTCAAATACGAAAACACCATTTTTATAAACTGATATAGATCCATTCATATTATAAAACGAATATCTATAACCTTGTCTAAAGAATGCAGGAAAAGAAATAATATTTCGTGTCATTTCTGGTGAGTAGCAACAATTAGTCAATTCTAAACTAACATCATCACTAAGCACTAGACTATAAACTCCAATCTTGGTAACAGGAGAAGATCGCCTATTCCCCATGATCAAGTTTATCCTTCCATGCTCCACCTCCTCACTTTATCTTAGACCCAAGTACGAGAAGATGATGAGTTATTAGTAATAGTGTATATACCTGCGGATACCAATTTTATCTTGCCATCCTTGACGTCTTGCAGGTACTTCAGGCAGCTTTGTTTCCAATGCCCTTTTTGTTGTAGTAGAAGCAATCGACCTCTTTAGGATTTGAGACGAGAGGAACGTCGGAACTGGGCTTGGCCTTTGGGCCATTGCTAGATGACCCGGCATAGGCCGTGCCCTTCCAATTTTTCTTGGAGGACCTTTCCTCTTCTTCCGCTCTCCCTGTCAAATAGCTAGAATAGGAGCACTGGCAGGAGTGGAGGCTAAACCTTTAGCCTTCATTCCTGCTTCAGCGGTCTGCAGCATGTTGTGCAACTAAGCCAAGGTGGTCTCATTGTTGTTCAGATGATAAGCTAAGATAACTTGATCATAACAACCAGGCAAGAAGTTCAGCATTATATCAATAGCTTGCTCCTCATTGAAATGCACATTCAGCTTCACGAGGCGTTCCACGTATCGTTGCATTCTCTGTACGTGGGCACATACAGACTCTCCCTCTTTCATTTTTCATGCCATGAGGGCCTTAACTACTTCATAATTTTCTTGACGAGCTCGCTTATGGAACTTTTCCGTAAGGTCCTTGTTCATCTCGTATGCCCAATAGTCCTCATAAAATCTCTTCAATTCGGGGACCATAATAGCGACCATGATGCAGGCCACTTTGGTTGCATCGTCGTAGTGTTTCTTATATGAGGCATATTCCTCAGGAGTAGCTGTTTTTTGATCGATCTCAATGACTTCTTTTTCGAGAAGATACACTCTGTCCTCAAATCTAAGAGCCATGTTAATGTTTCGCATCCAGTTGTTGTAATTGGTGCCATCCAATGTCCATTCTAGCAGAGCGAAAAGATCGAAGAGAATTTATTGTTATTGTTATTGTGGGGAACAGACGGAGGAGCAGAAGCATTAGCAGAAGTAGACATCTTCTATAAAAGGAAGGTAGTTTTAATTAAATAAGAGTAATCCTTAATACTTTAACCCAAAAATTTAAATATTAAGGCTAGGACCCAACTATACAATTCACAACTTAGAAGAGGGATGTCGTAATCTAATTGTAAATTATATAACGGTAGGTAAAGGACGAGTTACCAATTCCACTGCAGAAGATAATCAAATTAAGTGAAATTCCTAGAACTTTTGAGATTCATTGAAACTATTCAATGGCATGTTTAATCTTGGATTATGATCTTCCATTTGCGACTAGGATATCGAGGATCACAAACAAGATGTGAATAACCATGCAAATGTGCTTGGTAACCTCAATGTCATTTATCATCTCAATTGATGTGCTGGTAAACCACACACGCTCCATCAACAATGATAATTTATGAGATACCGATTACCACTCTTTATAAGTCCCTATTAGTTTGCCAGTAAACCACACATGCTCCGCTAACGACTCATAAAGTGTAATGTGCAATTTCATGGGTTAGCATACTTTTCAAAATTTTCTTAAAGTAACTAGATTTGGGATTTATTAAAGGTTCTAGTACTTTCTTTAATAGCATTATACTTTTAATGAGATTAGGTTTTCCTATCAAATCCGGTGGGTGAGAGTGGACACCCATTCAACCACCATTTTATAGGCAATTTCCTTATACCCCCTTATAGATCAGCTTCGTGAATGAGGCATAGTAGTAATTTGACTGACCAGTTCTTATATATATATATATATATATATATATATATATATATATATATATATATATATAAACTTTTAATAATAATATATATAAGATGTATTTTAAACCTATTAAAATATTTGGTTGATCTATTTTGAATTTTCCAAATTAAACAATTTAATTTAAATTTAAAATTAAACCCAAATTTATTTAATGTTTATCCTTTAATTAAATGAATTAAATCAGATAAGGATTATCAAATAATTCAATCCTAATCCTTGCCCACTAAGTTTTTGAAAATAGGGTAATGGTTTCCATTTATTAGTTAATCATAATTACCAAAAATAGAAAATCGTAGAAGATCCCATGCGATTTTCGAAAATAAGGGTGGAGGCTAGGGTTTCGAAAACCGTAGCCTAAAGTCGACATCCACAGCGGCTAGGGTTTAATTTCTATAAACCCTAAAATCAATTCTACAATTATAGCTACTCAATAGAAAACAAACAAAGCTCTGATACTACTGATGGAGAATAGGTAGACAAATAAACTTAAAACTCTTAAGTTCACATGCAACCTAAGGATCAATGTTTTCTCTAATTGAATCTATAACCAAGAACCCTAAGGCATATATCAAAAATTCTAAAGAAGGGTTTAGTACGACATACCTTTTGGTGATCTCTCAGAAGCAAGTACCACAAATGTCGTGCCTCTAATGGCTCACACCCAAATACCAGCAAGCATGAAAAAACCAGAGAGAGAGGAGAGACTCCTTAGAATTGGCGCAAAATATGGGGTGTTGGCACTCCCTATTTATAGCCGAAGTTGATAAGCGATAAGACATATACACTGCCTTATTTGAATTTAGACATGATAATTATTTTATTATATAATTAAAATCCCTTATCATTACCATATATAACCATTATATATATATATATATATATATATATATATATATATATATATATATATATATATATATATATATATATATATATATATATATATATATATATATATATATATATATATATATTGCTCAACTATTGAATAATTATAATTCAGCCCCTGTACTTTTAATTACTACAATTAATCCCAAAATTAGTTCTAATTAGTTTCTAATTAATCATTAACTAAATATCACTATTTCTAATTAATATATTATATTCATAATATATTAATAAATGAATCTCTCTCTCTATAATTTATCCTGTCTAATTGCTAGGTTTTAGGGGAACTCAAAAGCATTGTTCTGCTATCAATTCAAGTACAAATATCAATTATAGTTATGGCTTAGACACCTAATCCAACATGCATACGGTGGTTTTGTTCTATCTTTATGCAACTAACTCCTATTCGTGTTCATGGCAAGGGTTTAATTTCTATAAACCCTAAAATCAATTCTACAATTATAGTTATTCAATAGAAAACAAGCAAATCTCTGATACCACTGATGGAGAATAGGCAGACAAATAAATTTAAAACTCTTAAGTTCACATGTAACCTAAGGATAAATGTTTTCTGTAATTGAATCTATAACTAAGAACCCTAAGGCATATATCAAAAATTCTAAATAAGGTTTTAGAACGACATACCTTTTGGTGATTTCTCGGAAGCAAGTACCACAAATGTCGTGCACCCAAATACCAACAAGCATGAAAAAACCAGAGAGAGAGGAGACAATCCTTAGAATTGGCGCAAAATATGGGGTGCTGGGACTCCCTATTTATAGCCGAAGTTGATAAGCGATAAGGCATATACACTGCCTTATTTGAATTCACATATGATAAGCCTTTTATTATATATTTAAAAACCATTATCATTACCATATATAACCATTACATACATATATATATTTTCGAAATTATAAGGATATAAATCCTTAATTTCGTCATATATATATATATATATATATATATATATATATATATATATATATATATATATATATATATATATATATATATATTGCTCAACTATTGAATAATTATAATTCAGCCCCAGTACTTTTAATTACTACAATTAATCCCAAAATTAATTCTGATTAGTTTCTGATTAATCATTAACTAAATATCACTATTTCGAATTAATATAGTATATTCATAATATATTAATAAATTAATCTCTCTCTCTCTCTCTCTATAATTTATCCTGTCTAATTCCTAGGTTTTAGGGGAACCCAAAAGCATTGTGCTGCTATCAATTCAAGTACAAATATCAATTATAGTTATGGCTTAAACACCTAATCTAACATGCATACGGTGGTTTGGTTCTATCTTTATGCAACCAACTCCTATTCGTGTTCATGGCATGACCTTGTTATTTAGATGTCTGCTTAAATCAAAATGTAGAAACATATAATAAATTTAGTGAAAATTGATAAAGTAAATTGTATGCATAAATTAGAATAATTAGGTTATTTGGTGAAACAAACTGATTTACTATGATTGCGAACTAATGACGTACTTACAAATTTTATGTCATCAAACAAGTTACAAGTTTTATGAGTTCATTATAGTTGTATGAGTTTAGTATAATAGACTATTAATTCCATAAGTACTTTTACTTTACTAGTGTCAAGGGTACTCCCCCCATATTATTTGGATATACATATTAAGCCAAACATTTTACTCTCTCCATCCCATAAAAGTGCAACCCTTCTTTTTCTTACTTTTTGAAAGAAAAATGTAGTGTTCCCTTTTCTAGAAAGATTACCTTGTAATATACATGTATGCCTCACAACAATCATCACATGATACTTGTGAGATAGATCGTAGTCCACAAGTTTAGTGAAATTTGTCATGTAAAGGGCAAAAAAATTTGTAGTGTTCCCTTATTCAGAAAGATTACCTTGTAATATACATGTTTGCCCCACAACAATCATCACAAGATACCGGTGAGATAGATTGTAGTCCACAAGTTTAGTGAAATTTGTCACGTAAATGGCAAATTTGGGTAATTCTTTTCATTTTTTGAACCGAGGGCCACCCCATAGTTGAAGCCTATAGGATTGGAACCTGAGCAAACCTCTTTTGGAGTGCTTAATTCTCAAGTGATCACCATTAGGTCACTTTGATGTCGGGTTGGATATTTTAGGTTACAAATAGTTTGTCAAAGATTATTTATAAACTATGTCTTAAGTCAACTGTTAGAAATTGGGGATGAACAATGGCTTGGATCCTTTGAAAATCGTGTAAAACACTTTCAAATAAAAGTATTTTGATGGTACTATCAAATATTTGATTGGATAATATTCAAAGGTTGTTCTAGAACAGAGAATGAGAGAAAATATATGATTTTCTTACACTGAAAATGACCAAAAACGGCTATAAAACCTGTCAAAAAACTGTCACTGGGCGCATTACACGGGTCGTGTAATGTAACACCAAGTACTTGTGATAAGTATTTGAAAGTTAATTCTAGCAAAAAGGGGTAAATTGGTCATTTTACCATAAAAGGGTAATTTGGTCAATTGACCAAGTGAAGGACCAATTATGTAAAAATATTGTTTACTTGTGGTACAAATGTAAGAAATGTAGCTCTTATGTGATGAAATTTGATCATGTGGCCAAAAGTTCAAGAAAAAGGACTTGAGGGGCTAAAATGAAAAACTAGAAAATATAAAAATGAGAAGTATCTCTCATTATTGTTGGCTGAACTTGAAGAGGTTACGGGAAGATCTCTTGAAGAAGAAATTTCTGGAATTCACAAGAATTGAAGTGGAAAGATGGAATTCTAGCTTGGAATTGAAGATTCCTAAGTATATAAGGTACGGGACAAATTGTTGTAGCACGTACAAAAGGGCAAGAAACAACCTGAATTTAAATGCAGCTAGTATCCAGGTGAGTAATCTCACTTATATCATATATGATATGTATTGATTGGACTGTTACAGATTGAAACAGATTTGGGGGACGAAATTTGATAGTTTACAGATGCATTGAAAAGACAATACCAGATAAGCCGTGAGTCTGTGAAAGACAAGAACGGAGCTGTGAGTCAATAATAAAAGTAAAAAGACAATACCAGATAAGCCGTGAGTCTAAGAAAGACAAGAACGGAGCTGTGAGTCAATAAAAAGACAATATCGGGTAAGCCGTGAGTCAATGAAATGACAAGAACGGAGCCGTGAGTCTAGGCAAAAGCGGGGCAAACTCGTGAGCCATAAATGATTATGGTATTGGATGTATATCCAACTGGTGCGGCCAATTTGGCTATGATAATAATGATGAAACTGTTTGGTGTGGCTTATATGGCCAGTTAATATGGTGCAGTCAAATTGTGACTACGAAATATGGGACAGAAATGGTCAGATATGATTAAACGTGCAAATAACTGACGTGATTTTATTACTTATACGTAATATGGTTCAGCCTGTAAGGCTATGAAGTAGGATGTGAAATCCTAAGAGATATACGATCAGCCAGTAAGGCTAGGAGTTTGGATCCGATATCCAAACATATATACGGTTAGCCGGAAGGGGCTATAAAATGGGACCTAGCATTGAAAAGATGAGTTAAAAGAGATTTATCATATATAGGAAATTATATATGAATGTATTTCTTCTACATATTATTTGCAGATATGATTACTCACTGAGCTTTATAGCTCACGTTATCTGTTAAATGTCCCTGCAGGTTAGCATGATCCTGATAAAGGAAAAGATAAAGTCCGTGACTAAAGAAGTGGGACTTATAGATGCTGTCAGTAGCAGCCCGGCTTCAAAGGAGATTATGGTATTTTATACTCTCCTTGATACACTTGTACCCGTTTTTAATAAAATATACCCCTCTTGTTATGGTTTTAAGTATTGAAACCGTTGTTTTAAATGAAAAATTTTCAGGGGTGTTTTTGCTTTAAAAGCCGGGTGTTACATGTAATACGACACGAGTCCTGTAATTCCTCAGACCTATTTCTGTCAAAATGCTGTTGCAATTCACACGGGCCGTGTAAGTTGTTACTTATGAAATTCAACCAATGACTAAGTGTAAACAAGTAATCCAAAGAATTGATTCAACAATATATTCAACACATCCAGAGATAGAAAAGAACAATTATGAACACAAGAATTGAGTGGAACAAGTGCCGAATGCTTTGATATTACAATTAGGGTTTTACAATGGGGTGAATATTTCGCACACTCGACATAGATGGTATCACTGATATTTATGCGTGATCAGTGCTACCAATAGTACATAAAGATATACAAAATATTCTAAATAAGTACTATCCAATAGAAATGCAGCAACATGCAACACGTAGTCTGCAAAAGGCGTGTGTAGTGGATAAGATTATTTGAAAACCTTCGGATCCTCCAGAGTATATCCTTCGGACCTTCAGGTTTGACACTCAGGCTTCGCAGTAGATCAGATCTTTAGATGGGGACAACACTTCAGCACAAATTATTCTCAACAATCTCCTCCTTTGTGTGAAGTGCATCAGAAGCTTATCGAGCAAAATGATTTTTGTACGCCTGCTTCAAAGCGTATCTAACGGCTTTCCACCAAGCTAGATGTTCTCTAATCTTCTTCTTCACTTCATAAGGATTGACTGGACATGTATTCGATGAAGTCATGATGTTGTTTATCAATGGAGAAGGGTAAAGACCCTTGTAGTCTACTTCAAAGAATTTTGTTACCACCTTTTCATCCTTAGACAATCCCTTGAACACAACACCCCAGGGCTTCTCAATTATCTGCCCATTTCTAAAATGTTCAATGTTCTAAACTGTGCATCCGAGGGGAGCAAGGGACTTTCCGAAGAATCCAGCCACTTCCATGTCACACTTGGCAAAGCAGAGCATGTAATTCCGAAGAAATGCTAGAACATGGTTTCTTGCTGCATTGAAGATGATTGGTGATTCAGCTACAAAGGCTGGAGCATCTCTCATGAGGTCAATGATCACTATAAAATCATGGGGGTTCATGATTGGAAAGTCAGCAATTGTGAATCTTGATTCCTCTTCATCCGAACCTCGAAGAACGAAGACGCTATAATTTTGAAAACCCTCGTATTCTTCTCTTGCCTTGATTGAGATGAGCCTGACAATCCTTTTCAGGCTCCATACCACCTTTGGTTCTTGTATGTACTTAGCATGAAAGGCTATCTTCTTCGCTTTAAAGGATGGTTGCTCCTCATCTGTTAAGGTTCTAACAAACTGATAGAAGGCGAAAGCTTTTGGATTGTAAGGAAGATCAAGTTGAATATCTATAGTTGTATTTATTAAGAAGCTTTTGAGAGGAAGTCTGTTGAAGACTCCAAATTCAGTAAATCCAACTGCTTCAATTGTTTCAGCAGTCCATGTTCTATTTTCTTCAGCAATGACATTGATCTAGAGCATTTTATTGTACTCTTCCTCCCTTTCTTTATGGACTCGCTCCATGTGTGGAGCGATCTACATATCCTTATCTTTAGGTTTTCAGCCAGAACCACCAGCTTCCGAAGATCCTAGGGTGGATGTTATTATTGAAAAAATAGGACCCGTGGTTGTCAAAAATGGTGGTTTTCTTAGAGAAACAGCAACATATGTTGTTGCTGTAGATGTTGCTGATGTTGTTGCTGTTGTTCTTGTTGTTGTTATCGCTGGAGAAAGGGCACTTGACCAAGAACCATTGATTTCTCCCCCTTGCGAAGGATGAACCAGAGGATCATGTTGAGCAATTGTTCTTGGTGCAGATTGGGCAGCTTGAGTGCGTTCCATGCGAATAGCAACGTTGATGAGAGGCTGCATTGTGAGTCTGAGTTTATTGACAAGATCACCAGACAAGTAGAATTTGTTCTCTGTAATTCTTCAGCAAAAGTTGCAACTGCAGATGCTGATGGAGCAACATTTAACTCTTCAATCTTCGCATTGGCTTCATCAAGTTGTTTTTCATACATGGTTTGGTACTGAAAGTTGTATGATTGAGACTCAGTCTGAAGGTCTGTTAAAGTCTTCATCAGATCTGAGTTAGAGGACTCAATCTTTTCAACAAGTTCATTTATTCTCTTTTCATTCTCCTCCTTAAGCAACTTGTGCTTCAATTTTACTTTAATAACAACCATACTCAGTTTTTGCTTAAAAATACTTTGGATCCTAACCTGCTGATCCAGTATTCGCTTTTCGGACTGTTTAATAAGCCCATCAACTCTTTCAGACAGTTCCTTCTTTGCTTCATCAATCATTTCAGTCATATCACCCTCCGTGGTTTTCTTCGGATCAAAACCAGTTTGGAGAAGGATGTCAAGATTTCTATTAAGAGTCTTGTATTGTTTAATTAGTATAAGATCTCCATCATTGAGATATTTATCAGTTTCCTGCCTTGTGATAGGAGCCATGTGATAAGCTTCAAACAATGCTTCTGAGGTTGAGGGTTGTTGGTGTGAAGTAGATGTAGACTCAAATCCAAATCCTTCTGGTAGGTCGAAGTCTAGCAATAAGGTACTCATTCCAGTAGAAGGTATGTTGAGCAAGGGATCTGAAGAGGCGATGATTGGTTGGGTAGTTTGAGTGGTGGTGAAGATTGGTGCTTCAGAAGATGTGGTGATTTGGGAACATCCGAAGATGTGGTGGTAATAGTTGAGGTGAGTGGAGTAAAAGTGGTGATGGGTTCGATGTTTATGGGAGAGGTTAGAGGAGCAGTGGTTTGTGGAGGAGAAGGTATACGTGTTTCTTTGATTGGTGAGGAATGGTGTTCTTGTTCTTCTTTTTCTTCGGCTTGTTGTCTTGAGAGATAGTGTCTTCGGAATCTGAAGATTCCTCAATAATTTGCTTTTTCGTTCGTTTAGGTGGGGTTCTTTTGACAGGTGACTGATCTGAAGCTTTTCGCTTTTTCGCTACCTTCGCAACACTTGGGCCCGCTGTCATTTTCTTCTTTCCCTTTGACTTAGTGGGAACTCTGGATTGAACTTCTTCTGTTGATGGACGAATAGGATAAGGCATGATCAGAGTGGATCGATAGGCATCGAACACATCGTTTTGGAGGGGTGCTTTTGCAAGCATCTCATGGGGAATTTGAGTACTAAACCCTGAAGTGTTCTCATCCACAGATGGTATTGTCATGTAGGAATATTTCATGAGAGTATGAGATGGGTCATATGCATACCCCGCTCTTTGATAATATTCATCAACAATGATCTCCCAGAATCTGGCGTTTGAAATCTCAATTCCCTTCAAAGGATGATTGATGTGGGAATAGAAATCGGTCCAGAGGATGGAAACGAAGTCTACCTAGACACTGTAGTAAATTCCATAAAGAAGCCCCATGAAGGTGTGACTGGCAGAGTCTAGACCTGAGGCTGTTCTGATGTTGGAGAGTTCAGGATCGTATCCTATAGCATTGAGCATCTCCACAATATGTTCTGGGGATGGTACAAAGGGCTTTTCGATGATCGGGAGTTGAAAAGCTTTGGCAAATCGAGATTTGGACAACTGAATGCGTATAGTGGTGTAATCGGCATTTGGTACCTCATATGTGACTGATTCTACGACATTCTCAGCCTTGATCACAACGATTGAGGTATAGTGAGCCCTGTGAACGAGCGTAGCCGTTATAGACGGGGTAGCAGCAAGAGCATTTCCAAGGATTGAATGTTTCAAGCATTCAACCAGGGCATCGATTAGTTTTGGGTAGAGTTTGGTGTCTGTGCGAAGAAAGAAGTTGGCAGATTGATTCTTAAGAACTGGGATTAAGATACCTTCAGGGCTTTGGGGTGAACCTTCAACAGCAGGAGTGGCCATTGTAGTTGATTAATCGGAGAAGATGATGAACAGTGCTCGTTTTAGAGAAAAGTTGCAGAGGAAGTTTGAAGATTTTGATCGCGTAAAGAATTGAACAAACAGGTATGGAAGTATTTATACTGTTTGTGGTCCCTAAGGGTATTTAATGCTCGTGTTGGAAGGTCCACTTAGAATAAGACACATTAGCACCGTAGAGTTCCACTACCCCTGTAAAAGTGGAAACGACACTATGTGAGTCATCAGGGATTTAAATTTCAACCGCCATTCAGAGAATATCTTCTTGTTATGATTTTGCAAGATTTGTTGAGTCACAGGTTTCTCTGCTGAATGGTCAATTTATTCAAAAGGAATGTTTGTATTTTGAGTGATCATAAATGTTCAAATCATTGAGCATTAACTGTCTTCGGATCACCAAAGATAGTTGTTAGACGTTTTGACATGTGACTGTTGATGTTGCATGAGTAATGCAAATCTATGGAGGATTGCAAAATTTCTTCGGATGTAGAAAGATTTTGTGAAGGAAAGTAATGCGACTTCGAAGATGATTAATTAAGCAATATAGGAAGTTTTCTCTTGGATGCATGCATTAAGATTTTGACCTTTCCTCCCTTGAAGATTATAAAATCAGGATTTGACATCTTATTTTCAAAGTCATTCGGATCATGTTGGAAGTCCATTTTTCATTTCAAAGTCTATGTGATCTAACATCAGTCAAGCTTTGGCTAAGTCTAACCACCCTAAGTTAAACTCAATTTCGTATTTTGCATAGTGGTTTGATTTTCAATTAGATGATTCAAAATTTTCTTACTTAAGGAGGTAAGCAATCACTACGTTAAAATTGAAAAGATTTTTACTTGTGGATTGAGCATCAAAAGTGATTTTGAAGTTTGAAGTTTTGGATTGGGCATTGAAAACCTTTTTGAAAAATCTATCCCATTTCATCAGTCAAGGTGTTTGGATATGCTTCCTTGATGACAAGCCTTTGGGATCCATACACTACCTCAACAATGATATTTAAGACAGACTACTTGAGATATTCATAGTCTCTAGAAGGTACTCAACTATGTTATAGGAGCTCCTTTTATTTTCATTTAAGAAAGAGATGCATGCCTTTGAGTGTGAATTCATCCTTTTCTTTGCACGCCTTCGTATTATCTTTTGCTTTTGTTGTTGTCTTTGGTTCTTTTGACACTTTTGTTTTGCTATTTTCTTTTTTGGAAATTGTTTTCTCTTTTTCAAACTTTTATATATCCGAAGATAATTCTGATGAAGATTTCACCATATACTGCATTTGATGGTGTTTTTGAAATTTTGTGCAATCCCTTTTTGAAAACTTCGTATAGCTCAATTTTGAAAAATGAAGTAAAAAGCGTTTTGAATTTTGCTATTATTTATTGCAAGTTTTACTTGTGAAGAAAGCTTTGGAACATATGCATATCCTGAGAAGCATTTAACTTCTTGATCAATGAAATGATAAAGCGAGTTGAGTCCAACAGGGAGCTTAGTAATAGACATGTTGTTAAGGATATTGAAATATCACAATTCTTCGATTTGTAAAACATCCTTAACCTCACTCCGAAGTCTGTTTTGTTACCTTTGTTGCAATTTGATTCCTAAATACCCATTAGTACAATTGAGTATGATTACCATAATATAAAATCAAAGTTTTGTCCTTTAGTCAGATTTTTCAAGAAAGAATATCAAGATTTGTCGTTTGCATTTTCGAAATTGGATTTTTGCTCTTCGTATGATATTTGTTTTGTATCACACATGTTTTATCAACAAAACGTTGGTCGTGGTTGAAATATTATCTTTGTGTGATATAAAGACAGTTGATGTTTCTCAGATTTTTGACATTTATCACATTTTATTTAGAATTAGCGTTGCTACGAAGGGTTCTGAATATTCAGAAAGCTTCGGAGAAGCATTATTCTTTATTTTGAAAATAAAAGGATAAGGCAAGAAAGTGCAAATCTAATGTTCATGTAAGAGTGGATCCATCAGTCATCCCAGTCCGCGAACGATTCTTGTGAATGAAACTTCATTTAAAGCTTTTGTGAAGATGTCTGCCAATTGTTCTTTGGTATTTACAAAGTGAACTTCTATATTCCGCTCCTCAACATGACTCCTGATGAAGTGATTGCTAAGCGCTATATGCTTCGTCTTGGAATGTTGAACAGGATTATGGCATATTCGGATAGCACTTTGGGAATCACAGAATAGTGGAACTTTTTTCATATTGATGGTGTAATCTCTCTGTTGACTATGAATACAAATTATTTGCAAAGTGCAAGCTGCAGCTGCTACATATTCGGCTTCGGCTGTGGATATAGATACACATGTCTTTTCTCCGATTGCCAGCTAATGAGTTTTCCATCTAGGAATTGACAACCCCCAGATGTTCTCTTTCGATCGATAGAACATCCACCCAAGTCGAAATCTGAATATGTTGTATGTAGAAGCCAGAGTTTGTTGGATACCAAAGACCATACGCAGGTGTATGATAAAGATATCGGAAGATTGTTTTTACCCAAGCCAAATGAGGTTCGCGTGGATCAGATTAATTACGTGCACAATTTCACACAGCGAACATGATGTCTGGACGACTGACTGTGAGATAAAGTAATGATCCGGTCATGCTTCTATAGTTTTGAAGATCCACCTCCGGCTTGTCCAACGAAGGATTCAACTAGGTACCTACGGCCATTGGAACCTTCGTATTGGAACACTTACTCATTCCAAATCGTTCGAGTATGCTTTTGGTGTATTTTTCTTGATAAATGAAAATCCATTCTGTTGATTGTTTGACTTGTAATCCAAGGAAAAAATCTTCCCCATCATACTCATCTGAAATTTGCTTTTCATTAAGTTTTCAAATTCTTTGGTTAGATTTGGGTCAGTGGATCTGAAGATAATGTCATCAACATAAATTTGAACGAATATCAAATGAGAGCCAACTTTCTTTCGAAAGAGTTTCGGATCCACTGATACTTGTTTGAAATTTGATTGCTTTAAAAACTTTGTCAAGTTTTTGTTTGAGACCATAAACAGCCTTATCTAACACATAGCAATGATCAGGGTTTTAGTTATTATCAAAACCAGGTGGTTGTTCAACAAATACTGTTTCTTCAAGATCTCCATTTAGAAAAGCACATTTGACATCCATTTGATAGACATCAAAGTTTTGTGTGCGGCATAAGCCAAAAAGATTCTTACAGATTCGAGTCTTGCAACAGGAGCAAAGGTTTCTTTGTAGTCAATTCCCTCCTATTGACAATAGCCTTTAACAACCAACCTTACTTTGTTTCTGATAACATTGCCTTCGGTGTCAAGTTTGTTCCTGTAAACCCATTTAAGACCAACTATCGAAGCATTTGCAGGTTTTGGAATAAGTCTCCAAACTTTATTTCTTTCAACTTCTTCCAATTCCATCTACATTGCTTCGATCCAGTCTGGGTGATTAAATGCATCTTTAACGTTCTTTGGTTCAACTTTTGAGATAAAAACATTGAACATGCACAACTCTGAAGTTTTGTTTAAATCTTGTTGTTTTTGATGGATTTGTGCACGTGTCATGACCTTATCTTGAACATTACCGATGACAAGTGATTGAGGATGATTTTTTGTCCATTTTTCTAAAGGTGGAAATTCTGGATCGAATTCAAGAGGGCCTTCGACATTAATTTCCTCAGTGTCCAAAGGATATCCTGAGGTGGACGGAAAATCATCATTTATTATGTTTTCCTGTAGAGTTTCGTTTGTAACATTTGTTTTAGGAGAATTGGTGTTTGAGGTCGACTGCAGCTGTTGGGGAGTTTGTTCTTCCATGATCCGCATAAATTATTCTTCCTTGATCCGAAGAATTTGTTCTTCCACGATCCGAAGAATTTTGCGTTGAGGCTTCTGTCTCCCCCTGAACATTTGGATACAAGGACATGATATGCGAAATTTCATGTGAAGGGTTGTTTTGAGTTAAGTTGTTGAGCTCCCCCTCGAAACCAGAGCGATTTTCAGATCTATAGGAAGACCCCTCCTCGACTGAAGGTGAATCTTCGGGACTTGAAGGTGAATCTTTGGGACCATCTGTAAGCTTGGAAAGTTTGGACATGTTGTTGTCTGGTGCCATAGCTTCGGAATCCATAGCTCGTACAGGTGGATCAAAAAGAAGTTGGAAATCAGCATCAAAGGATATGTTTGGCAGTGCATCCACAGCAGACTTTGGAAAGATTGATGACATTGGAAAGGCATGCTGATATTTCTTGATATAGCAGTTATCGAACTTTAGGTTGAAAGTTTCTTCAATCTTGCGTGTTCTTTTGTTCATGACTCTGTATGCTTTAGAATTTGAGGAATATCTAAGAAATATGCCTTCGTCAGTCTTGTCATTGAACTTTGACAAATGGTCTTTCAAGTTGAGAATAAAACACTAAACCGAAGATGTGAAGGAATTTGACATTTGGTTTTCTTCGGTTGATGACTTTGTAAGGTGTAATATGGTATCACTTGTGAATGTAGGATCTTTTTTGAGTAAAGTAGGCTGATGAGATAGCTTCAGCCTAAAAGTACATGGGTAGATTGGCAAAATTAAGCATTGTTCTAGCTACTTCACATAAAGAGCCATTACGACGTTCCACCACACCATTTTGTTGTGGTGTATATGGTGCGGAGAAGTTGTGTGTAATACCCTTCTTCTTCAGAAAACCATCAAGAGTTTGATTTTTGAATTCGGACCCGTTATCACTGTGCACTGTTCAGACTGTCTTGTTTAGCATTACTTCCATATTCTTGATGAAGTTGATGATTTCTTTAGCTGCATCTGTTTTATTCCTTAACAATAGTACCCATGTAAATCTTGAGAAGTCATCAACGATCACAAGAATATACTTCTTTTTCCCAATTGATTCAACTGCAGATGGACCACAAAGATCCATGTATAGAAGAGAAAGAGGTTTGGTGATCTTTGGATTTATCACAGTTGGATGCTTCTGCTTGGTTTGTTTGCCATGTTCACATGCAGAGCATAATGTATCATTATCGAATTTTAGAGCTGGCATCCCACAAACCAAGTCCATCGCAAATAACTTGTTGATACCCTTGAAGTTTAATTGAGTTAACCTTCGGTGCCATAATCAACTAATGTCTGAGTTTTCTTTGGATAAAAGACACAGCGAAGGTCCTCCAGTTATAGGCTTTACATTTAAGGGAAACATTGATTCCTCTCTTTTAGACTTCAGCAACACTTCCTTCATTGCTTCCTTTATGATGATACTTCCTTGATTGCCCGTTCCAACAACCAATTAAGAAATACTAAGCAGTTATGCTTTAATCCTTCAAAAATGCCACTCGATTTATTGTGAATTGTCCATTCGTAATTTTGCCATAACCACGAATGGGACATGTTTTATTATTACCAAAACGTACATTCCCTACATCATCTAATGTTCTATAATCCCTGAGATACTCCTTCTTTCCAGTCATATGTCTTGAGCAGCCACTGTCCATGTACCATTTAGAATCATACTGCTCACATAACATAACCTGCAATCAGTCAATAAGAAGTTGGTACTTGGGTCCTCAGGGTAAGCGAAGGATTCTTGAATCCATTTTTCAACAGCTTCTTCGGTTATTTCGTTTGCAGTTAGGTTTATCATGTTTTCAGATGTTTCGTGAGAGTAACAAGATGAACCAGAAAATGAATCTGAAGAGCTTTCTGTAAGTATTGATGAGTCCGAAGAAGTGGATTTTAAAATGCTTCTAATCTTCGGAACCCAAACTTGTTTGGATGATTTAGAATTTTTGCTTTGTTGGGTTTTCTTTGTTTTTGTTGTTTTCGAAGATTTTGATGACTTAGAAGATTTTGATTTTGGAGTAATATTTTCATTCAAGTCATCCATTTTCCAATTTGGTTTTGATTTGTCAATTGTGGATTTCCTTGACAAAGAACTACATAGTGTAGAAGTACACATGTATTTTTCGTAGGCCAGTTTAAAATCATTCAATGTAAGATTTTTAATCTTTGAACAAGTCCAAATTTTTGTCTAGCCATGTGTGGAATGTATCTATCAGGTTGTTTCCTTTTGAAAAGGTTTTCTTCGAAGGTTTTTGATATTTTGGGTTTGGAAAGTTTGGTTTTGTTGGTACGAAGGTGGGTTTTGAATGTGTATTTGTTTTAGGATTAAAAACCTTCGTATCATCTGTTTTTTTCCTGATGTTGAGGCCTTTGTATCAGCAGATTTTGTTGGTACGAAGATTGATTTTGTTTTCAAGAGAGAAATGGAATGATTTCCTTTCGAAATCACAGTTGTTGGTTTAGGTTTTGTTTTTGAAATCATAATAGCTGGTTTTGATTTTGAAGTAGAGACTAGTTTTTGAGAGTTTTTCAAGATCATGAGTTTTTACGCCATCGGTTTGGAAGTTTTGTTTTTGGATTTTGAAATCTCATTTTTGATGGTTTTCACAAGAGGAACACATTCGTTTGATTCCATAAGTTCGAAAACATCCATCTTCGGTTTCACAGTCTCAGGCATGATTTGAATTTGTTTGTAATTTTTCTCCGAAGAATTTTCAGTTTTATCATTAAGAAGATGATTCAATTGTTTTGGAATTTTGTCTTGTTCATAGCACAAATGATTATAAATGTTATGACCATACAAATCCTGTTTTCTGACATTAATTTTTACTTCCAAGTGTTCGTTTAAATTGTTTCCAATGATTTTTAAGCATGAGAAAAATCCTTCCTCAGTAACTATGGAATTATCCTTCTCAACAATTATAACTAGATCATTGTCAACTAAAAGCGATGCACCAGGTCGTACAAAAATTGAGTTTTTGAAATAAGAAACCTTCGGGTAAACACATGCCACATGTACTAGTCTTTTTGAATCGTCTTTGAGATAATATTCATAAGAAACACATTCATCTGAAACTTGTGTTTTAGTTTTCACTAATTCTTTGTTTTCATTTGAAATTTCAGTTTTTTTCATTTTTACAATCAATTTTTGCAAACAATCAATTTTTGCTTTGCCTTTGTCATCCGAAAATAATTGTGAGATACCTTCGGAAGGTGATGCAGATGCAGAGGAAGGTTTTAATACAACCAAAGAAGAACAATCTACTTCCTTCATATCGTACTCACAATCAGATTCATTTTCAATTTCAACTGTAACATCTGGTTCATTTTCAATTTGAGGAATTGATTTCTTAAGAATTGCATTAGGCAACAATTTAACTGATCATTAGCATTCAAATAGTTTTCTACACAAATTAAACCAGGCTTGTAAAAAGTATTAGGATCTTCTGATCTAGAAACAATCGATTCACATTCATAAGAAATATTGTCTACATCCTTCAAATCAAACTCTATAAAAGGTAAAAGTTGCTTGTGCTGAATATTACAAACGTCAGCTGAGTGATAGATTCGAGTAATATGTGAGTACAATATCTTCGAAGTTTCACAAAATATGTACGCTGTTTTAAGATTACATCACCATTATTTAAGTACTTCTCCCTATTCTCCTCTAACACTAAGATTCTTAAGTTGGCCTTTTCTAGGGATAGCTTCAAGTTTTCGATAGATTCGAGTAATATGTGAGTACAATCTCTTTGCAGTTTCACAAAATATGTTACGCTGGTTTAAGATTACATCACCATTATTTAAGTACTTCTCTCTATTCTCCTCTAACACTAAGATTCTTAAGTTGGCATTTTCTAAGGATAACTTCAAGTTTTCTACTCTCCCCCTCAACTGAAGAATCTCCCGCTCACTGACATTCACCCTATTTTTAACATCAATCAACATTTTATTCATCACAGAACAATCACGGGTTATTTCAATAATATCAACATTATATTTAGATGCAGGAATTTTAAAAGATGAAAGAAGTTTTGATACCTGTTCCGGAATGGTTGGGCAGGCATCCTTGGCTATCAAACAGTATCTTCATCATCTGAATAATCTCCATCCCATACCTTTGCATCATCCAACACCTTTGCATCCTGCACCTGTAGACCTTTGCATCCCTCTTCACCTTCATCTTCATTCTATTCGGAAGCACCTTTCCGGAAGCTCTTACCAGCATCAATAGTAACAAAAGCACTATGAGTTGGCTTCCATACTTCATCGTCATCAGAGTCTGAAGATCACACCTGGTACGTTTCCATGTTGTCTTCCGAAGCCATCAGAGTGAGATCTTTTGTCTTCTCTCTTGCCTCATCTAATTTCCTTGCATAGTAGGCTTCGTCCTTCACCTGTGATTGCTTTTCGTTCTTTTATGAAGCATACAGTCCTTCGCGGAGTGATTCTTCCCATGTTAGTAATTACAATCATACCCTGAGTCACCAGCAATATTCTTCTCTTTGGTTTTCTCTTTGGGAGCTTCAGAAGGCTTTATTTCTGAAGTCTTCGAAATTGAAGATTTGGTGTTTTCTTCCTTAGGGTTGTGGATCTCAAGTTTGGGTTTAGGTGTGTATGAGGGTTTGTTAAACGTTTTGACAAATGGTTTTCTAGAGTTGGATTTGTTCATAAATGGCTTTTGGAATCTTCGGTTGTTTGCTGTACACAAAGCAACCGTCTCTCCACTGTCATTAACCATGTAGCCATCATGCTCATCTTCGTTTTCTTCTTCTTCTACCTTTGATAGAAGAGCTAAGGTTCCTGCATTCTCACTTTGTCTTCCAACAATGTCAGGCTCATATGATTTGATCAGATTATATAGTGCTGCGAGCTGATACTCTTTGATGTTTTTGTGGGATTTGACCATTAGCATGATTGGTCTCCATTCCTTCCGCAGGCTGTACAAGAATTTGATGTTGATCTCTTGCATACTCCGAACTTCTCCATATTTTTCCAGAATGTAGATCATACTGCTGTAGCATTCATAATCTTGTTCTAGAGATTCGTTCTCTTGTTGTTTAAAATTTCCAAAATCAGCAAGAACATCTTGAACTATGCTTGATTGAAGAGTATTATCATCAGCAAATCTTATTGCCAGGCGATCCCATATTTCCTTAGCTGATTTGGCACCAGAAATGTGGTGTCTAACATCAGGACCAAGTCCACTACGTAGTTCTCTCATAGCTCTTTCAATGTGTTTGATTTTCCTCAGATCAGCAGCTGTAAGAATTTCAGCATCTTCGCCTTCAGCTACAACAAAACGACCTTCGATGTCTGTATGAGGTCCATCTGACACCGATATCCACAGATCTACATCCAATCCAACTAAATAATCTTTCATTCGGTTTGACCAATAATCATAGTATGTTGGAACGAGAACTGGTGCCTTTATGGATGAACCAATGAGATTTGCGTAGTTCAGCATATTCGCGTAGGTTGCTGTTGAATCCGTCATTGTGATTGTGTTTTTCAAATGGATCTTTGCAGAAAAACAAGTAATAGATTTCTAATACAATTACGAAACCTAGATCTAGGAATCGATCTAGATCTAGAACTGTAAGAATGAAAATAAGATTTCTATCAACAGGTTTTCGAGTTGAACCTGCTCTGATACCACGTGTTAGTTATGAAATTCAACCAATGACTAAGTGTAAACAAGTGATCCGAAGAATTGATTCAACAATATATTCAACACATTCAGAGATAGCAAAGAACAATTATGAACACAAGAATTGAGTAGAACAAGTGTCGAATGCTTTGATATTACGACTAGGGTTTTACAATGGGGTGAATATTTCGGACACTCGACACAGATGGTATCACTGATATTTATACGTGATCAGTGATACCAATAGTACATAAAGATATATAAAATATTCTAAGTAAGTACTATCCAATAGAAATGCAGCAACGTGCAACACGTAGTCTACAAAAGGCGTGTGCAGTGGATAAGGTTTGTTATTTGAAAACCTTCAGATCCTACAGAGTATATCCTTCAAACCTTCAGGTGTGAGACTCAGGCTTCGCAGTAGATCAGATCTTCGGATGGGGACAACAGTTCAACACAAATTATTCTCAACATAAATATTACACGGGTCGTGTCAGCAAGTACATGAGTCGAGTAAATTTACACGGGTCGAGTAAATTTACACGAGTCGTGTACTTCCTCAGAAACGTTTATGTCAAAATGCCCTTGCAATTTACAATGGTGGTGTAAATTTTACACGGGCTGTGTCAGGACATTTCTTGGAAAAATGGATTTCTAATTGGAAGTATAGTTTGAATCTTGATCAAATTCAAACAAGTGTGTACTCCACACCTTCCTTACTTGTTTAATATTTGTCAAGATCACATTTGGTCAACAAATTAATCTATTCACTTAAATACATATTAGTGATATACAATCACCAACAAACCTCTGCCATTTAAGTGTAATCTTGATTAACCTAAAAGAAAACATAACATTAACAAACAGATGCATAAATGAAATATCATGATGATTGAATTTCATATTAGTGTATTACACATTCCAAATATTTGAATATTAGGGTGTCACTAAGGATTAAACCCTTTTTATTCATAGTGAATACATGAAGATAATAACACACACCAGTTTACATTCTCATAAGTTCTAACTTGACACTATTTTTATTGGCTTGTGTCCTATCCTTCAATAAGTATATCAAAGCTAAGTCCCAAGCTTCTTGAAGCAACTAAACTTCATGCTGATATAGGTAGTTATTTTATTCTTGCACCTGTATATGCAATTTTTCAAAGAACTATTAAGAAATTTAATTTCAACCTCCTTCACTTGCAGTACTGAACACATACCTTGGGATGACAAAATAATAATGTGTTCCAATCTTCAAATATTCAGCTTTCCACATTGAATTCTGCATTTAATATTATAATAGATGGGAATTAGGTATCTTATTATAGAAGAATTTAGGTGGGCTTCAAACCCATCCCTATAGCCGGCTTGTGTACAAGATCTCTCACTAACCCTTTGGTTAAATGATCTGCTAAATTTGACTTACTTCTCACAGACTTTACAGATATCACAACATTCGTTATGAGTTCATGAATCATACTATGTCTAACATCTAAATGTCTAGACTTCCCATTATACACTTGACTATAAACCTTCGCCAAAGTTGCAGCACTATCACATCTGATAAAATTGGTAGATAATGGTTTAGGCCATAATGTAATTTCATATATCAAATTCCTTAGCCACTCTGCTTCTTTGCCAGCAGTAGCCAATGCTATAAATTCAGATTATATGGTTGAACTTGTAATACAAGTTTGTTTCTTGGATGCCCAAGAAATCGCACCTCCTCCAAGAAGGAATACCTAACCACTTGTGGAGGAGTGATCCTCCAAATTGTTAATGATTTCTTTAACTTGCGAACCTTGTTTTCATTATACCGTACAATGATTTCTTTAACTTGCAACCTTGTTTGCATTTCCAGACATCACAAACCCTTCAGGTTGTTTCATGTAAATCTCCTCATCTAATTCACCATTCAAGAATGCAGTTTTCACCTCCATTTGGTGAATTATAAGATTATGTATAGCTGGAAGAGCTAACAGTAATCTAATGGTAGATATTCTAGCCACAGGAGCATAAGTATCAAAGGATTCAATACCTTCCTTTTGCTTAAAGCCTTGGATAACCAATCTGGCTTTATACTTATCTATTGTGCCATCTACTTTCATCTTCCTTTTAAGGATCCATTTACATTCTAATGACTTGTATCAATGAGGTAGATCAGCTAATACCAAAGTATTGTTATGCATGATGAACTCCATTTCATCTTGAATTGCTTCTTTCCAGAAATGAACATCCCTTGAAGCCATAGATTTACTAAAAGTCTTTGGATCCTCCTCAATAATAAAACAATATTGATGTTCAGAGACGGTCTCATCTTTTGTTCCTTCAACTAAATAAAGTTGAAAATCATATCTAAAAGACTTAGCTTTTCTTGTCCTAGTACTCCTCTTAGGTTCAGGTACAGAATTTGTACCACCAGTAACAACATCAGTAACATCATCACCTTGAGTTGTGTTCTTGCTGGAAGATTATTGAATCATGTCCTTGGTTTAGGTATAGAAGCAAATATCTGTTCATAAAAGATAGCATCTTTTGACTCTATAACCGTGTTCACAGACACTGAGTCATTCGAATCTATAACATAAAATATATATGCCTTGGAATTCTCAGCATACCCAATGAAGATACAATCTATACCCTTATCTCTAAAGTTTTTTCATTTTTGGTTTAGTGAGTCTTACAACAGCTCTACAACCCCAAACCTTGAGATAAATCAAATTTGGCACATTTTTATGCCAAAGTTCATAAGAAGTAGCCTTACTTCTTTTGTTTGGAGTTCTATTCAAAATTCAGCAGGCTGTTAACATAACCTCACCCTAAAATCCTTCACTAAGACTAGAATAAGATAACATTGAATTAACCATTTCCTTTAAAGTCCTATTCTTCCTTTCAGCTACACCATTTTGTTGTGGTGTATAAGGAGCAATGGTTTGATGTATTATTCTGGTAGATTCAAAATAAACCAAATCATAATACTCACCACCTCTATCCGTATGTAAAACCTTTATTAACTTATTCTTATGCAGCTCTACTTGTTGTTTATAAATTTTAAATTATCAAGAGCTTCATCATTAGAATGAAACAAATGGACATGATAATATCTAGATGCACCATCGATAAAAGTAACAACATACTTTTTGTTTCCTAGAGAAGGTGTTGCATGGAAATCACACAAGTCACTATGTATGAGTTCCAACACCTTCCTTTCCCTAACAACATCTTTGAAAGGTTGTTTAGTGATTTTGGGTAACATACAAGTTTTACATTTTTCAGTAGTCATATCAAAAGCAGGAATCATACTCATTTTAGATATGTATTTTAATCTATTGTAATGAATATGTCCTAGTCTAGCATGCCATAAATGTAATTTATTCAAATTATTTCTAGTACTAGTTGAAGCCACACAAATCGAATTATCATAAGAAGGATAATTAAGATTGAGCCTAATCATACCATGTATAACCGAATCCTACAAAAGCACCATATCTGGACAAGATATACTTGTCAATTTCTAATACTTGTTTATAACCACACTTAGTTAATACAATTTCAGATAAGAGGTTCTTTTGAATCCCCGGTACATACAAAACATTGTCTAAAGATAAACATTTGTCAGAAGTAAAGTTTAATAAAATAGATCCTAAGCCATAGATTGGGTCGGTAGCAACATTCCCCATCTTTACAACAGCTCCATCTTCAATTGGTTGATAGTCTTTAAACCAACTAAGATCCTTGCAAACATGATTTGTTCCACCCGAATCAACCCACCATGCAACATCATCATCCTACACATAAAATGCTTTAAAAACCATAGAAACATAATTCTGCACATATTTAAGATTTTGAATAAAATCATATTTCTGACCTTGTTGCTTGTTCGGATCCTTAGATCCATTAGGACCCACATCCTTATCCTTGTTCACCTTATGAAGGCGACAATCTTTCTTGAGATGACCTGGTTTGTTACAACCCCAAAAAAGCATTTTTGTTTGAAGACTTGTCATCCTTCCCTTTAAACTTCTGTTTGCCTTTAAACTTATTGGAATTCTTAGACCCTTCACCTTACACCATGTTAACAGAAGAATAACCAACTTGGTTCTTGACTTTAGGATTATTATCGAGTTCTTGAGTCTTTAAAGATTCCTCAATCCGTAAATGGCTTCCAAGTTGAACCAAAGTCAACTCTTCCTTCTTGTGTTTTAGAGTGTGTTTAAAATATTTCCAGGATGGGGGAAATTTGACAATGATGACAGCCACAGAAATGGCTTCATCTATTTTCAAATTATGTTGAGCAAATTATCCCAAGATCCTTAGCATTTCATGGTATTGTCCCATAATAGTCCTGGAATCAGTCATCTTATACCCCATGAAATTGCTAACAAGAAACTTCTTACTAGAAGCATCTTCAGCCATGTATTTTGATTCTAAAGAATCCTATAGTTCTTTTGCGGATTCGACATTTTGATAGATATCAAACAGAGAATCAGACATACCATTGCGAATGTGACCACGACATATGTAATCATCGTTCTCCTAATTTGATCTCCTTCTTGCTGCCTCCAGAGGTTCGTCTTCAAAAACTTCGGGCATGGGAGTACTAAGAACATACGCCACTTTGAGGGTTGTGGGAAGAAAGTGCATCTTCTTTTGCCATCTCCGGATATCTTATCCTTCAAACTTGGTTAACTTGGCAAACTTGCTTGTCATATCTTTCACAGAAGTTTCATTCGCCATTGTTGCAGAAAATACTTTGATTTTGTGTTAGAAATTGGGGATGAACAATGGATCGGATCCTTTGAATATCATGTATAACACTTTCAAATCAAAGTATTTTGATGGTACTGTCAAATCTTTGATTGGATAATATTCAAAGGTTGTTCTAGAACAGAGAATGAGAGAAAAGATATGATTTGCATACCCTGAAATGACCAAAAACAGCTATAAAACTTGTCAAAAACTGTCACTGGACGCGTTCCACGGGTCGTGTAATATGACGTAGGTCCTGTAATTCCTCAGAACTATTTCTGTCAAAATGCTATTGCAATTCACACGGGTCGTGTCAGCAAGTACACGGTTTGAGTAAATCTACACGGGTCGTGTACTTCCTCAAAAAAGTTTATGTCAAAATGCCCTTGCAATTTACACGGGTCATGTAAATTTTACACGGGCAGTGTCAAGACATTTCTAAGAAAAATGAATTTCTAACTGACAGTATACTTTGAATGTTGATCAAATTCAAACAAGTGTGTACTCCACACATTCCTTACTTGTTTAATATTTTTCAAGATCACATTTGGTCAACAAATTAATCCATTACACTTAAATACATATTGGTGATATACAATCACCAACATCAACATCACATTTATTCAAGACAAAGACCCTCAAATGTTTTAACCTGTCAGACATCTCTTGAGCTCTCTTAGACGGGATTAAATTAACCTGTCAGACAAAGACCCTCAAATGTTTTGGTCAACAAATTAATCCAACATACACAAATGTTGGTTGTGCCATCTATTTAAATTAATCGATCAATATTCGATTACTAATCATGTGATCCAGTCACTCCCAGATTTTCACTCATAGATTTGGGCACTCCCACTATTTGACGACCATATACTTTCTCTTAAAGATATCATTTAACCTCTTTAATCAATGCAAAACTACCTGATTTCAGACTATATAGTTGGAAATATATTTTATATTTGCATGGGTGTTCAACTCATTGATAATTGAATCAATTTGTTTCCAGGGATCATACAAAAATGGTTTTTTTCAAGATCTTTCAGGTTTAGAATCCAAGGTTTACTATGCTTTGTTATATTTGCGAAAATTGAAAAAATCAAATATATACTTTACACCCACCACCAATATAAGCAATGTACTTTAGGTTTAACCTAATTTATTTACCCATAATAACAATAATACTTTCATTTTTGTACCAATAGTAGCAATATGTAAACATTAATCTTGTAAAAGGCTTACAACCCTTGGATTACATATTGCTAGCATCAGTTATGAAATGTAAGTATGTTGTTATTATGGTAAAGAAATATAAGTATGTTTCTATTACAATTAAATAAATATATGTACGTTGTTATTATGGGTAATATATAAAATACATTTTCTAAGTTTCATGTTACTATTGCTATTATTGGTACATAATTGAAAGTGTTACTATAAATAGAAAATGTTGGTGCATTTTCATAATGGGTAAAGAATAAAAAAGCATTGGCTACAATGGTGACGAGAATACATATATTGCTATTTTATACATTTTTCCTTACATTTACTTTTTTAATCACAATGTTTCTTGTAGAAGTACCCTAAAAACACTCAACCCATATGTTCATTTTTGTTTATATTTACTCTCTTTTAAGGATTCCTTCGAAAAAGGAAATGTGACACTTAAATCTAGAATAAAGATATAGTAATTTGAGAAATGTTTATTCATGTCTTCTTGGTTATTTAGTTAGCAGAGCTTCTGTTCTTCTTGTTGAAGCTTGGGGTGTATACTTTGGTTGGGTTGAAGTTAGTGTACAAAAGAGATTAAATAGTGTGGTTAGTATCTTATAGCAGACATTGTAGCCGCTACTCTTTCACAAGAAACATTGAGAGTATCTATATAATTGCATGATTGCCAGTTTTCAGGAAAGGGAAAACTTTAAAAAGTAGCAACTTACTTTACTCTTTTTACTAATACAGGAACTTTTACTTAATTTTCGTAACCATGTGATAGTAAAACACTTGGATATTTTACCGATAATAGCAATATGTAAGTTGAAACTTGTAAGATGAAATTAAATGTTTTCCTACAGTAGCAATTTTTACATTTTTGTACATATATCAACAACATTCTTACAATAGTTTGCCCATAATTGCGACGTACTTATATTTCTATACTAACATTAGCAATATGCAACGAATAAAGTACATTCCCTATTTCCCCATAATGGCAGAAAATTCCCCATAATGGCAGAAAAACGCAGGTATGTTTTTATTATGGATTAAAAATAAAGTACATTATCCATATTGGTAGCGAGAGTAAAGTTCATTGCTATTTTTTTATGATCTACCCTTTAAGACAAGGTTCTTGACAATTGACACATTCTGAAAATATGTTGAAATGCTATATTTGATGTTAAATCACTGGTGGTTCTACCATTAGGTTTTAAAATTCAAATTGGGTCTCTCAAATGAAATTTAAATGAAAATGACGATAAAAATGTTTGGTAACTTCTCCCTTTCGGTTTAGCAAGCATGTCTTATTAATGGAAGCCAAGGGTAAATCTATGATGACCCAATGGAAGCAACACCTGTGGGTTATATTAAAGGATTCTACACCAAGGTAACTAAATTTATGTTAAAAGAAACAAATTGTTTACTAAGTTAAAGATACATGTGGGTTATATTAGGGGCTTCCATACCAAGGTAACTAAATTTATGTTAAACGAAAAACAAACTATCTACTAAATTCATGATTCTTTTATTCACTTTGCAGTAAAGGATTTTCATTATTCACCTTGTGGTCTATTAGAAATTGGCCGGGTTACAAGAAATTCAGCCAAGGATAATCCCAAGGGGACACTTTCGAATCTAGGCACAGAAACGTAAGCCAAATTGCTATGGAAATCTAAGTTCATATGAAGAAGTGAGACCTAAAAAGTGTATATGCTCCTCAAAGAGGAGAGTCGTTTTTATAATAAACGAGTAATAGGGTTTCGTCTAGGGTTAGCCATCATGGGCTTAGGGTTGTCGTCTTCGGTTTCTTTGGGAACAAGTCAAGAATTAATGTTGTAATTGTTGGAATACGATAACATAAAACAAACGCAGCGGAAACAGAAATCTAAATCGCATTCAACCAGAATCACAGAATCATGCACACTTTTGTAACTATAAAATCAAGAGGGTTCAAGACATACCTTTTAAATCTCAGATCTGATTTTGTTAGGATGACGAGAGCCCAAAGTAGAACTCCTCTAATGTAATCGCATCCAAGACAACGATCCAACACCCGTTGATGTAGTATATACCTTTGCTTGAAGTTTTAGCACGTAATACCTAGGGTTTTGAAAGAAATCGGCCGTATACCGAGGGGTGGGAGGAGGGTGACGAAAATTAGGGTTTTGGCCGCCTCTACAACTCAGATCTAGGGTTGTATTTATAGTGCTCCTCATCCTTATCCCCTCCCTTGTGGATATTTCACTTTAGTCATTTATCCTTATTAAGTTTCTAATTAATATACCTTTACTTTGGTATATTAATAAACTTAACCCCTCAAGTTTATTTTCGATCTCTTTTAGCTAAATCGTCTCTTGCGTGTAACCCAAAAGGACCCTACTAGTTATAATAATATTACCAACTTGTTATAACGATGGGCATATAACCAACAGTCTCCCACTTGCACTTGTTATAACAACTGTATGGTCTAATATTCATTAACCTAGTAAGGTGTATGTCATCCTAGACAAATGTCGTGTTCATCTAATGAAACAGCCCTTAGGCAAGTGATCTAATATTCCTTTGTTCTACAAGATATCTATATGAACGTCTGACATGGAATTCTGTCAGTCTCAAACATTCAAGATTATGTTTCCCGATAGAGATTTGTGATGACCACATCAAACTGCACTTATTGATTCTATATCAATTCAGTTCGAGTACGGCCGTACATTTGCTGTCAACACCAAATCATCGAGGGGCCCACGGATATCGCTTCTCCTGTTAGGGCAGAAGGAACAAATAAACTTTGACTACACGGATCTCGCCCACTCATCATGTCATATCTGGACATTCTCCGTATGGTTGCCAGTTACGGACAACGTTGGAGAAAACCAAGACATAACAGACTGCAGGACTAAGAATCAATGCGTTTCCGCTTGAAGAATATAAGATATTACCATCTTAGAATTACTCGTGACACATTCCATGAAGTAATCTCTAAGTACAGGTTACTCCAATACTTAATCCCTATTAAGTACACATGAGAATTAGCGCATCTCTATGCTATGTCCATCTCTATGGACAATTTACTAATTCCTCATGTCAGTCTTGAATCAATACTTACTCCCAAAAGTATGACCGACTGTGGACGTTTTGAATAATAAAATAATTATTCAGGAAGTCAATAAAACATGAAAAATTGGAACACAATGATAAACTAATGAAATGATTGCCTTCATGCATATATTAAGTTCTCCACATAATAATCTTCAAAACAAATAGAGTTTCACATTGCTTGAGTTCCAAACACAAATCAAACTAAATTAAATACACTTAAACCAACTCATTTGCAAATCTAATGCCTATCGACCTAGTATGAGAATCATGCTTGGCCTGAGATAACGGTTTAGTGAATGGATCAGCAAGATTATCTTCTGATGTAACTCTACTAATCGTGATGTCTCCTTCTTCAATGAGCCTCCGGATATAATGGTACTTCCGGTGTATATGCCTTGTGCGCTTGTGAGCTCTGGGTTCTTTCGCCAAGGCGACTGCACCCTCATTGTCACAGAAGATCTCAACTGGACCATCAATGTTAGGAACAACACCGAGATCCCTGATGAACTTCTTCATCCACATAGCTTCCTTTGCAGCTTCATTAACTGCAATATACTCAGCCTCCGTTGTCGAATCAGCTACTGTTTCTTGCTTGGTACTCTTCCAAGTTACTGCCCCACCATTCAGTAAGAACACGAATCCTGACTGCGAACAGGAGTCGTCTCTATCGGTTTGGAAGCTAGCATCACTATAACCACTTACAGTGAGTTCTTCCACGTCCCCATAGACCAAGAACACTTCCTTCGTCCTCCGAAGATACTTAAGAATGTTCTTGACTGCGGTCCAATGATTTTCACCAGGATTGGCCTGATAACGACTCGTCATACTCAAGGCACAAGAGACGTCAGGCCTTGTACATAACATGGCATACATGATCGATCCCATTGCTGAAGCATATGGGATTCGACTCATTCTCTCTCGTTCATCACTAGAACTAGGACATTGGTCTCTACTCAATGTCATACCACGTTGCATAGGCACGAATCCTTTCTTGGAATCCTGCATCTTGAACCTTTTCAAGATTTTGTCTATGTATGTACTCTGGCTTAAACCAATGAGTCGCCTAGATCTATCTCTATAGATCTTTATACCAAGTATGTATGCCGCTTCTCCCAAGTCTTTCATAGCGAAACAATCCCCAAGCCAAGTTTTAACACTTTGCAACATTGGGACATTGTTTCCTATGAGTAGTATGTCATCAATATACAGCACAAGGAAGACAACAGCACTCCCACTAGCTCTGACATATACACATGGCTCATCTTCACTTCTCGAAAATCCAAATTCTTTGATTTTCTCATCGAAGCAGATATTCCAGCTGCGAGATGCTTGTTTGAGTCCATAAATCGACTTCACAAGTTTACACACTCTATTGGGATATTTGGACTGTACAAAACCCTCTGGTTGTGTCATATACACATCCTCTGAAAGTTTTCCGTTAAGGAAAGCGGTTTTTACATCCATTTGCCATATTTCGTAGTCATAAAATGCTGCGATGGCAACCAATATCCTAATAGATTTAATCATTGCCACTGGTGAAAAAGTTTCCTCATAATCAATCCCTTGGGTTTGAGTATAACCCTTTGCCACCAGTCTGGCTTTATATGTGTGTACTTTTCCATCCATGTCTGTCTTCTTCTTGAAGACCCATTTACACCCAACTGTTTTAAGGCCAGGTGTTTGATCAACCAAGTTCCAAACTTGGTTATCATCCATGGATTTCATCTCGCTCTCCATAGCCTCCTTCCATTTGGTAGCATCTGGGCTTGCCATTGCTTCCTGATAGCTGGTAGGTTCATCGTCATCTACCATTGACTCATCACCTTCAGTAATATGTAAACCATAAAATTCAGGTGCATGACGTACTCTATCAGATCTCCGGACAGGAGGTGGAGGTATGTCAGATTCCCCAGCTGTACTTGGCTGAGGCTCAACAGGTTTTTCAACCTCTGATTGAGAGCTAGTGCCAACATCAGGTCCTTTATTGGTTGGTTCTTGAATCTCCTCAAGATCAATTTGGCTCCCACTGGCCTCTTGGTGTATCAGCTCCCTCTCTCGGAAGACTGCCCTTCGTGCAACAATCACCTTGTTTTCAGAAGGTTTGTAAAACAAATACCCAAAAGAACTAGCAGGATAACCAATAAAGTAACACCTCTCTGATCTGGGTTCTAGTTTGTCGATGGCTTCACGACGGACGTAAGCCTCACAACCCCAGACTTTCAAATGCGCCAATGAGGGTTTAGTCCCATTCCATATTTCAGAGGGTGTCTTGCTGACCTTCTTAGTTGGTACAAGGTTTAGGACTTTTGCTGTAGTCTCCAAGGCATAGCCCCAGAAACTGATTGGAAGCGTAGCACGACTCATCATGGACCGAACCATATCAAGTAATGTTCAGTTCCTCCTCTCAGTTACACCATTATGTTGTGGTGTTCCAGGAGGAGTCAACTGTGAAACAATTCCATAGTTCCCCAGATGATCGTAGAATTCTTGACTAAGATATTCTCCACCCCTGTCGGATCGAAGGATCTTAATCCTTTTGCCCCGTTGATTCTCTACTTCGTTCTGAAACCTTTTGAACACCTCGAAGGTTTCAGACTTATGTTTAATCAAATAAACATACCTATATCTGCTGAAGTCATCAGTAAATGTGACGAAGTACCTTTCTCCATGTCTTGTGGCTGCGGTCCACACACATCAGTGTGTATGAGGTCCAACAGATCCTTGCCTCTTTCAAAGTTCCCTGTGAATGGCGCTTTTGTCATCTTGCCTAATAAACAAGACTCACATACATCATCAGACTTGATGTCGAATGATTCCAAAATCCCATCCTCTTGGAGTTTGGCGATGCGTTTCTTGTTTATATGGCCAAGTCGACAATGCCATAGACATGATTTATCCAATACACTTTTGGATGTATCTGAATCAACATTTAAGATTAAGCTATTATTTCTTCTAATGCTCACGATAGTTTCATAAATACCATTTGTAGGACATGCTTTAAAGTAAAGACAATCATTTTTGAAAACCAAAATATTTCCATTATCAAAACCAAAATCAAAACCGTCTCGATACAAAGCACTAAAAGAAATAATGTTTCTAGCCATTTCTGGCGAATAGCAACAATCTAATAAATTAATAGAAAATCCAGTAGAAAGCACGAGCTCGTAATCCCCAATCCTCTTGACAGCAGCCGTATGTCTGTTGCCCATGATCAGGTCAAGCTCCCCATGCCTTAACTTCTTACTTCTTCTTAATCCCTGCACATCAGAGCAAATGTGAGTACCACATCCTGTGTCTAGGACCCATGAATTAGTAGTAGAAGTATTATGGAGTTCTATCATGTATATACCTGAGGTACCAGACACTTTAGGCTTGATCTTCTTGATCTCCTCCAGGTATTTAGGACAGGTTCGCTTCCAGTGTCCCTTTTCTCCGCTGTGGAAACAAATGGCCTCATCGGGGTTTGGTGACGGCACTATCATAGAACCAGCCTTGCCCTTGTTGCTAGGGTTGGAGTTGGGGTTACCAACTTGACCCTTCCCTTTGCCTTTAGGCTTCTTGGCTTTCCTTTTCTTGATTGCCCCTTCCCTGATTGCCAATACCGGAGCCGTGGAGCTGGAGTTCTTAGACTTAGACATATTTGCCTCGGCAGTTTTTAGCATGCCGTGTAACTCCATTATGGTCTTTTCCAATCCATTCATATTAAAATTCAGTGTGAACTGACTGAATGTACTGCTCAGCGAGTGGAGGATGATATCCGTAACCAATTGCTGAGCGATCGGAAATCCAAGTCGCTCCAATCTGTCAACGTACGCTTTCATCTTAAGCACGTGTGCACTGACAGCGGTTCCCTCCTGCTGCTTGCAATCTAGTAGGGAGATCATAGTGTCATATCGTTCCTGTCTAGCCTGCTCTTGGAACATTTCCTTGAGCTGGTCGGCCATGTCGAACGCCCCAGCGGTCTCGAAACTCTTTTGGAGTTCCGGAACCATGGTCGCCAACATGAGACAAGCAACCTCACCCGACTGATCTTTATGCTTTTGCCAAGCATCCCTAACAGCTCTAGTTGCATCATCAGCTGGAGCCTCAGGAAGAGCTGTGTCCAGGACCCATTCTTTCTTATCATACCGGAGGGCGATCCGAAGGGAACGCATCCAGTCCAAGTAGTTTGATCCGGTCAGCTTATCCTTAGAGAGGAGTTGCATTAGTGAGATATTTGTAGCCGAATTCGAATTTCCATTTGTGTTTGGAGCCATCTATATGAAAAGTAGATTTAATTAGTTTGATTAATCCTTAAAAAATTAATTACCCAAAACAATAATTTTACTTAAGGCTAGAATCCATATTTGACTTCTGGTGGTGAAGAGGTATGCCGTAGTCACCCCCAAAAGTTATTTAGGTAGGCAATACTCTTTGCCAACTTCAATCTCTATGAAGCTTCTAGATCTTTTGGGATTCATTGAATCTGATCAATGGCAAGTTTAATCCCATCATGCTCATCCTCTCTCTCGTGACGGGTATGCCGCGGATCACGAGTTTGGATGGTAAATCGACCACGAAGGACCCACGTGACACCCGGCCCATGATTCATGATTTATCGCGAGTATCACATCATTTTGGCCGAGTCCAATCCGACGCGTTGGCTATGGCACTTCCCACGCCGGAAGGGCCCGGTTAAATGTGTGGTTCTTTGTGGGTAGCATGAGATTTACATTTTCATAAAACGGGATTTTGTTTCGTTTTTGTTAAAACATTTTAACCTTTTAATTGGCATAAGGGTCAATTTAAACTTTTAAAACCGGTTTGAAATTGCCAATTTGACTTTTGAAAAAAAAAACTATTAACTTTTAACAAATTTTTCTTACTTGTGTATTTTCAGTAATACTTTTATCTTGAAACACTGTTCTATCAAACCCTTTCGGTAACTCCACTCAATAAAATGTGACAGGCGGTGAGGGTGGTAAGTAATGAATGCTATTTAAAAACCGACCTCATTAGGAATCAAAGAGACCTCCTTCAACCTTCTACACATTTAGAGTAGGTGAGCCTAGTCACGGTCTGACCAATGTTTTTATTTGAAGTTATACATATAGATACAATTCTAATATATATATCATTTAAAATTTAAAGTATTCTTTGAAAATTATGTTTAACTATTAATTCTATTAAACACGCAAGGATGCAATGTTAACAATTAATTTAAACAATCATCCATTAAATTTTGAAGCATTTTAAACTTTGTGTTTAGCTATTAATCCTATTGAGCATGCAAGTATTCTATGTCAATGATTAATCTAAACAATCATACAATACTAAAATCACCATTTTATAACAAGAAATCTGACTTCAGAAAAATAAAACATCACGACCGCCGCGGCGCGTAACACGAGAAAACGCGACATGGTAATCAAAAGAAACCGATCATGACAAGAACGACGTGGCGCAGAACACTAGGAAGCGCGACGCGGCAAAACCCTAATGATCGTAACTTTAGAAAAACCCGCGACGCGATATTTCTAGTACCGCGGCGCGGACGTCGATCAGATTCGATAAATCAGAAAAAAACGATTTTTAACAATTTTAATCGAATCAAAACAGTACAAAATCATGATAAAGCGGCTCTGATACCACTGTTGGAATACGATAACATAAAACAAACGCAACGGAAACAGAAATCTAAATCGCATTCAATCCAAAATCACAGAATCATGCACACTTTTGTAACTGTAAAATCAAGAGGGTTCAAGACATACCTTTTAAATCTCAGATCTGATTTTGTTAGGATGACGAGAGCCCAAAGTAGAACTCCTCTAATGTAATCGCACCCAAGACAACGATCCAGCACCCGTTGATGTAGTATATACCTTTGCTTGAAGTTTTAGCACGTAATACCTAGGGTTTTGAAAGAAATCGGCCGTATACCGAGGGGTGGGAGGAGGGTGACGAAAATTAGGGTTTTGGCCGCCTCTACAACTCAGATCTAGGGTTGTATTTATAGTGCTCCTCATCCTTATCCCCTCCCTTGTGGATATTTCACTTTAGTCCTTTATCCTTATTAAGTTTCTAATTAATATACCTTTACTTTGGTATATTAATAAACTTAACCCCTCAAGTTTATTTTCGATCTCTTTTAGCTAAATCGTCTCTTGCGTGTAACCCAAAAGGACCCTACTAGTTATAATAATATTACCAACTTGTTATAACGATGGGCATATAACCAACAGTAATGTATGTTGCTTTTTTCATATAATGTTGTAATGTTTGTTGCTTTTTTTGTATTGTTATTAACTAGTGTTTATTATTGCACAGGTTTATGATGGATTACAACCAAAAATTATTGCTCGTAATTCTTATGTATTTGTATCATCATTTTTTTTGGAAGAAAAATTTGAAGCGAAAACGGGATAACACTTCGCTAATGTCCAGACATCAACTCACATTGGACTTATTACAAGGTAATAATACACAATGTCTTGAGCTACTACGCATGTCTCGTGACTCTTTCATTCGATTATGCGCACATTTTAGAACAAATTATTCCTTAAAAGGATAGCAAACATGTATCAGTTGAAGAAAAAATGGCAATGTTTTTTATGATGATCGGCCACAATCAACGATATGTTGTCATCAAGCGGAGATTTCAACACTCAAATCAAACAATTCATAAATTTTTTATGAAGTGTTGGATAGAATGATGGGTTTTGCAAAAGATATGATAGTACCAACTTCTTTTAATCCGAATCCAAATATTTCGGGACATAATAAAAGGCTACGACGAGTCTTTAAAGGAGCGGTTGGTGCACTTGATGGAACGTTGGTACATGCTGTTATCCCTGCTAGCAGACAAGATTTATATAGGTGAAGGGGAAAAGGTGATTGCTATCAAAATGTATTGGGAGTTTGGGACTTCAATATGATTTTCACGTATGTTATGGCTGGTTGGGAAGGGATAGCACATGATTCAATAATATTATCAGAGACATTAGCAGATGCGGGTGCACATTTCCCGGTTCCACCGCCAGGTATGTTTATGGATCCATTTATTTTTTATTTTGCTATTTTAATCGTTAATGGTTTGTTTATATTTGCAGATAAATATTATCTTTGCGATGCCGCGTATGCACACACTCGAGGGTTTATGGCTCCATATCGTAATATTAGGTATTGGCTTGGAGATTTTCGTCGTAGACCTGAATTGACCGATAAAGAAAAATTTAACCATGCACATGCAAAACTTCGGAACGTCATTGAGCGTGCTTATGGTGTCTTGAAAGCACGGTTTCCTATTTTGAAGAGAATGACACCATTTCTATTTGTTACACAAAGGTGCTGTTTGTTTTTGAAGAGGTAAAAGGTATGCAGTTTGCGGACCACATCTGCAGACATCTGTAGCAAAAGAGGTGGACCAAATGTCTGCAGTCTGCAAAAAGAAGAGTGTTTGTTTTTTAAAGTCTACAAACTGTAAAATAAACTGAAATTTAAATAAACTGAATTTTTTAAACATAATAGTTTTCAACATTGAAATTTAAACAATTCTAGTGCAAGAACATCGAAATATAAGTCATACAACATCAAAAACAATGTTTTTTTTTAAAGTATTCATTCCCTAATTTGCATTAATTGCTCTGCAATTTCATCACGTAAATTCACCATATAATCCCGGTCCGCTGCATTACCATGTTCTTGAACCTCTTCATAATCACCAACGAGCGTACATTTATTCCCAAGCGACATATCGGGTTGATCGTATTGAGCAAAGAGCTTGTCGCTCAAACCCTCTTTCCGTATAAAATTATGAAGCGCAAAGCATGCTATGGTGATGTTTCTTTGGGTGTTTTTGTTTTTTATAAAAAGAGCTTCAAAACTCTTTTGTCTTCAGCCTCGTAGACGCGCGTAGACGTTTTGATCCCGTAGAGTGTTTTTTTTGCAGCCTGCAGACCTCAAAAGGTCTGCGTGTCCTCTTTTACTAGAAGTGATAAAACACCCACTTTTAACCTCTGCCAAAATTAAAAACTCGTTTGTGCCCTAAAGAAAAAAAACGCGTCTTCTCCTCTCGATATGCATCAGGTCGCCGCCGCCTGATCTTTCCTGCTCCCTTCGGCGCACCTCCGACGCACGTCGTTGCCTCCCGTCGCTGCACACCTCCGGCGCACCTTCGTTTCTCTGGCGCACGCAACTGTCATAGGTATGGCGCACCTTCTTTTCTCCTATGTTTCTCCTACGCATATGCTGTCAAATTTCTGAGATTCTTGTTGTTCTTGAAATTACTTCACATCTACTGTCACGCATCTTTATGATTGAACCTTCTATTGCTTCACATTTCTGATTTCGGAATTTGATCCTCAAATTGCTTCTTGTTCCTGATTTGTTGCTGAAATTCTTGTTGATTAGGGCTAAAATTGTTGTTGAATTTGATCCTGATTTCGAAATTCTTGTAGTTTAGGGCTGAAATTGTTGCTAAAATTCTTGTTGTTTAGGGCTGATTTTAGAATTAATGAGTTATTCGTTGTTGAATTTGATCCTGAAATTGGCTGCCACGATTTGTATCTTGTTTTGTTGCTGAAATTGGCTTCCTTTTAGGTTTTTGTTGTTGTTTATCGGTGGTTTGTTGCTGATTTTGTGCTTCTAATTGCTGAAATTGTTGCTGAAATTCTTGTTGTTTAGGTTTTTGTTGTTATTTATTGATGGTTTTTTCGTTGCTGAATTTGGTTTATTTGGATTATATGTAGCTTATTTAAATGGCTGAAAAGCATCAATGGACTAACGCGCAACTAAAATGCTTGTTAGACACGTGCATTGAAGAAGTGACTAGGGTGGGTAGGAAAGGATTAAGTTTGCACAAAGAATCATGGAATAAGTTAGGGAACGTTCTACAAGAACGGTTTGGTCTTGAATTAAATAAAAAAAAATGAAAAATGCTTACGACAATCTAAAAGCCAAGTATGTAGGATGGGCTTATTTGAGAAACAAAACGGAAAACATCTACAATTCTCAAACAAACACTTTTACCTTAACCAACGAGGAGAAGAATTTAAAAAGGTATGTTTATGTCTAATTTTTAATCGGTTAACTCCCATATTGGAACATATTCTTATATTAGTTTATAAATTTTGGTTTAGGGACATCCGAAACCCGCATCATTAAAAACACACCCATTGGTTTATCCAAAACTTTGTGCAACTTTGTTTGATGGTCGTAGTGCTACCGGTAGCTACAGGTACACCCCGGCCCAAACCACCACTAGTACAAAATTGCACATTGGTCACACCGAAAAAACGTGACCATATGCGTTTGGTGACAAGTTTTTTTTCCACTGAAAGTGTTGCCATAGGCTTTGCGATATTAGGTTTCATATGGTCACTTTATAATATTGTGTCCGTATGCCATGAAAAAGTGTGGCGGTATCATACAAGTGTGACCATTGACTCGACAAATTTGTTCCAAAATCAATCAATTTTGTCTAATATTGTGGCGTTAAAGCGTAAGTAGACACACAATTTCAATATTGTAGTAACTGTATATAATGAATGGTGACATACAAGTACATTCAATGAAGCATTATACTAGTAATTGGTCACACAATTAGAAGATTGTTGACGCTATTGGGTTATGTTTGGTGACAAATATTTACCAAGAACATAACCATGTTTACTAAATGGTGACATGTATGTAATTTAAAAAGTGACAATTTGGTAGCATCTAGTCATACAGACAATATATGTAATGTGACCAATAGTAGTTTATAGAGACACACTATTACAATATTGTAGTGACTGCCTATAATGAATGGTGACATACATGTACATTCAATGAAGCATTATAATAGCAATTTGTCACACAAATAGAAGATTGTTAAGACTATTGGGTATGTTTGCAGACAATTATTTAGCATGAACATGACCATGTTTACTAAATGGTGACATGTATGTAATTTTAAAAGTGACAATTTGGTAGCATCTAGTCATACAGTCAATATATGTAATGTGACCAATTGTAGTTTATAGAGACACACTATTTAAATATTGTAGTGACTATATATAAAGAATGGTGACATACAAGTAAATTCTATGAAACGTTATACTAGTAATTTGTCACACAATTAGAGGATTGTTAAGACTATTGGGTATGTTTGGTGACAATTAATTACGATGAACATGACCATGTTTACTAAATGGTGACATGTATGTAATTTTAAAAGTGACAATTTGGTAGCATCTAGTCATATAGACAATATATCTAATGTGACCAATACAAGTTTATAGAGACATACAATGTCAATATTGTAGTGATTATATATAAAGAATGGTGACATACAAGTAAATTCTATGAAACGTTATACTAGTAATTTGTCACACAATTAGAGGATTGTTAAGACTATTGGGTATGTTTGGTGACAATTAATTACGATGAACATGACCATGTTTACTAAATGGTGTCATGTATGTAATTTTAAAAGTGATAATTTGGTAGCATCTAGTCATACAGACAATATATCTAATGTGACCAATACAAGTTTATAGAGACATACAATGTCAATATTGTAGTGACTATATATAAAGAATGGTGACATACAAGTAAATTCTATGAAACGTTATACTAGTAATTTGTCACATAATTAAAGGATTGTGAAGACTATTGGGTATGTTTGGTGACAATTAATTACGATGAACATGACCATGTTTACTAAATGGTGACATGTATGTAATTTTAAAAGTGACAATTTGGTAGCATCTAGTCATACAGACAATATATCTAATGTGACCAAAACTAGTTTATAGAGACATATATGCAATACCACTAAAAGTAACCATAAACCAAAAGGCAAGGATAATAAAAAAGAATATGATATTATAAATAATTCAAATGACATTCTGTACATTAGATACCCAAATAAAATAACTAAACATAAGTGTTTGTAACAACCATTGTAATAAATACTTAATTGAAACTAGTCTTTCATGTTGAGGGAACGCATCCTTGTTTTCTTGGCAA
Organism: Cichorium intybus; assembly: GCA_023525715.1. Taxonomy (NCBI): domain Eukaryota; kingdom Viridiplantae; phylum Streptophyta; class Magnoliopsida; order Asterales; family Asteraceae; genus Cichorium; species Cichorium intybus. The sequence goes on along the minus strand of CM042010.1, from coordinate 102,882,094 downwards.
GCATCCCATTGGGTATGTAATTCTTGCGCTTCTATGAGCTTTGAAGTACATTCTCTTTATCTGGTTTGACACCTGATTTGCAAGACTTTTTGACAACATCTTTGGCAACTGGTATATCTTGAGCTGGTGTGTCATCTGTTTTGGCAGCTTCTTTCACAACAGACTTCAAAACAGTTGTCTCTTCAGATGGTTGCACAACGGTTAGATTAACTTTAACTGGAAAAACATTTGGTTCCTATATCAACAACATTGTAACAAAACGGATTATGTACAGAACTTGTTAGAGTATTTTATGAAGGAAATGGTATAGTAATATACAAACAAGTTTAGTGAATAAACTAACCTTTGCAGCAGGTTTTCACAAGGTCTTTTGGCCATGGGACAAAAGATTTATATGCATCCTCAACTGTTTTCATGTTAGCAGTTTCATTAGGTAATTATGAATCCTTTTTGACCATTTCTAAAATCGACACTTTGTAACAGTCTTGTTGCAAAGGCACCCCATGAATTGTTTGTGGTTGTTTTGATAAGTGAATTTCACCACGAGCAACAATGTTCCTCTTATCAGGATACGATAGAGAACACTTGATTGGCTGCAATAATTATTGACATGAGTACTAGTAAATAAAAAACAGAATTGTAGACAATGTGTAAAATTTATTACCTCAAAATTGAATTATTTTTTGAAATTGCTGGTAATTCAGGATTTGTTGTTGAACTTTTTGGGGCAGTAACTCTTTTGGTGTTTTTAAGAATTGCCTAAAAAACCAAATTATGTTAGATATGGCAAAGATAATCAAAATAGTACATGATATATGATACATACTGGTGTTGAAGTTGGTGATGGTGTATAAGCAATTGCAGACATATCGTTATTCTCACTAGGTTGTTTACTTGTCTTTGTAATTGGCTGAAAAAACAGAAGTTCCAAATTATTTAATAAATAATGTTACAGACAAAGTGTATAATGGGATTAAATTGATGATTAATGGCATACAGGTGTTAATGGTTCATGTCTTGGTTGTTGAGATCTGTTGATGTCAGCAGTTACTTGAGATTCAGCCACATTGTCAATTGAAACATCCTAGGCAAGATTATGTAAAAGTGATAATTAATATGACAAAAGGAGATTAAAAATACATTGAAACTGATGTAGTTATGGGAGTTGACTTACAGATGTTTTAGGCAGATCTGGAAGCTTGACTCCTGTGGCAGCAAGATGAGCTAAAACAAGCTGCATTTGTTTTGATTGTTCATCAACCTTTGTATATAAAGCCTTGACTTCAACATCTTTCTTCTCAATTGCAATTTTCCCAGCATGCACTGCATTTTTTAGGCTCTTAATTTCCTCCTTAGCAGATCCTTTGTTGCGAGGAACATTATAATATGTAGTGGCAGTCACTCCTGTTCCCACACCCTTTAAAAAGCGACCCTTTTCCGAGCCAAAAACTAAGGTCATCGCATCTGTACCCGGTTCAAGGATTACATTTCCATCTTTTATCTCCTTTTCATGTTCCATCTGAAGACAAAGTTTGTATACATAAAGTAATTATAATATAGATGACAGAAATTAAAATACTATAAGTATCATAAAAAATATAAAACTTACTAGTTGATCCGCCTTCTTCTTCACGTTATCATCCGGAATTTCGCCTTTTTTATCTTCACGACCTTTATGCCACATTAATGATCTTGGGGGCTCTTCATCTTTTGCAATGACATTGTTTGCAACCTTGGTGAAGAAATAAATTTTATGTTATAAACAATATTTACCAATACTTGTGTACCATACCATAACATATATGTATAAAAGATGAACCTTACCAGCTTCTCTCTTAAAGTGGTATATCCCCCTCTTCCCATCCGATGAGTATATTTGGAATTCTTTCGTGCTTCAGTCGTCCTTTGTGACAAATCCTGCAAGTAACAATTTTTTCCATATGATATAATTAGCATACTTGGAAAGTAAAGGATAATTAGATGTATAATAAAAGGTATAGGAGTTTAACATTAAAGTTTTTAGATTGTGTGTGATTAACGAAGTTGTCCCAAGCATCTTGTTCCTTTATTAGGGTACGATAACATATGGGGATTTTTGCTAGCTTCCTAGGATTTTGTAAGTTAGGCTTTATGTAGTTTACATACAGTTTCCTTCTGAAATTTCGTAGAAGCATACCCATCCTATTCATCACAAAGTTTCTTCGAGTCTCCTCAACATCAAAAAAACGCTACAATGAGTAGTTACATATTGTTAGTGGTGGATATAAATCATTAGGAGGGATAAAAAAGTAGTATATCAAATATAAAGTAAGTAAGATAATTTGTTAACTGTAATCTCTTCCCATAGTTTGTTCCTGACTTCTGGGGTTACATCCTTCCACGAATAGACACTTATTACCACCTTCTGTCGGACAAGATCTCCCAAGTAGCTAACAAACAATTGCCTATTCCTCCCATATAACCTACCCATTGCATCAAACTTTACATGTTTTCTTTTTCCACCAGATCTGCTGTACTCTGTGCGTAGCTTTGGCAATCGTGTCATGCCCCTCTTCCTATCTGGCCTTGGAGGACGTGGGAGTTGGATTTCATTCTCAGAGTCTGTGTTGCAATTGTAGTCAGCACTGCTATCCGATCCAACATCATGGTCTGCATCCATCCCTTCTCCAACTTCAGGGAGAGTGTTGTTGTCTTCTCCACCATTAGAGTCCGTAGTGTATTCTTCTCCACCTTCTTGTTCAGAATGATAAATAAATTCCTCATCATCATGATGAAGTTCATCATCAAAATGATGTGTATCTTCAGGCACTAAGTTGTTGACATCTATTTCGCTTCACTTAACATGCAATTAAAATCATGAAATTCATTAGTAAATGACCAGTATTAAGGTAATTGTAAATACACATAGAAAATAGCCATTAGAATTTCATCAAACAGTTGGAGATCAACATGATCAACGTATGGTAAAAAGTTGTGTTTTTTTCAGTAGCATTTCAACAAACAGTTAGTGTGCAACAAGCCCACTTATTCTTTATGTAAAAAAACATGCAATTTGTGAGAATCGCCAATCATAGCAATAAGAAAGATTCACATTATAAACAAAAGCAATAATTAATATAAGAAAACATTACACTTATAGCAGATTGAGAGCAGGAATTACCAGATAAAATAAGTATGAAGCCAAATTCGCCGGAAAGAATATAAATTCGATACAATGGTGGAATGAATTGCAGTTTGTTACCCAATATCTCGGAAATAAAAGGATCGACGGCATAAGAATTTCGAGTTTTGGCGGTCACAATGATAAACACTTCCCGCCTTGATTTGGAACAAAAAAACCCTTCCAAAGATGAGACTGGAATCCATGGTAGCCCCGAAAATCAAGGTCATTACTCGAATTTCTGGGGAAGGTTGATCTGCATGATCCATTCATGATCTGCACCTTCCATATACGTATTAGGTATTTAGGTTTAGACGTAGAAGTTCGAAAGGGCCGGGTAAATTGAATTGTGAGAGGAGGTGATCCGACCCAAATCTGAAATAGGTAAAAATATATAAGTAAAAGTGTCATAATATGAGTATATATACAAGTTAATTAATATAAATCATATTAATTATATAAGAAGAAAATATGTATCATATATTATTAAAAAAATAATTGACTTTCTATAGACCTGATTTATGTTGCACGGTTGTCTACCAAATATTGTATTTTAATTGAAATCCATTTATTTGTATAGGGTAGATGGGTTATGGTCAACCAGGTAGGGTTGTGATGGGTTATGGTCAACCATGAAGGGTTGTGATGGGTTATGGTCAACCAGGTAGGGTTGTGATGGGTTATGGTCAACCATGAAGGGTTGTGATGGGTTATGGTCAACCAGGTAGGGTTGTGATGGGTTATGGTCAACCATGAAGGGTTGTGATGGGTTATGGTCAACCAGGTAGGGTTGTGATGGGTTATGGTTAACCAGGTAGGGTTGTGATGGGTTATGGTCAACCATGAAGGGTTGTGATGGGTTATGGTCAACCATGTAGGGTTGTGATGGGTTATGGTCAACCTGGTAGGGTTGTGATGGGTTATGGTCAACCATGAAGGGTTGTGATGGGTTATGGTCAACCAGATAGGGTTGTGATGGGTTATGGTCAACCATGAAGGGTTGTGATGGGTTATGGTCAACCAGGTAGGATTATGATGGGTTATGGTCAACCAGGTAGGGTTGTGATGGGTTATGGTCAACCATGAAGGGTTGTGATGGGTTATGGTTAACCAGGTAGGGTTGTGATGGGTTATGGTCAACCAGGTAGGGTTATGATGGGTAATGGTCAACCATGAAGGGTTGTGATGGGTTATGGTCAACCATGTAGGGTTGTGATGGGTTATGGTCAACCAGGTAGGGTTGTGATGGGTTATGGTCAACCATGAAGGGTTGTGATGGGTTATGGTCAACCAGGTAGGGTTGTGATGGGTTATGGTCAACCATGAAGGGTTGTGATGGGTTATGGTCAACCAGGTAGGGTTGTGATGGGTTATGGTCAACCAGGTAGGGTTGTGATGGGTTATGGTCAACCATGAAGGGTTGTGATGGGTTATGGTCAACCAGGTAGGGTTGTGATGGGTTATGGTTAACCAGGTAGGGTTGTGATGGGTTATGGTCAACCATGAAGGGTTGTGATGGGTTATGGTCAACCATGTAGGGTTGTGATGGGTTATGGTCAACCTGGTAGGGTTGTGATGGGTTATGGTCAACCATGAAGGGTTGTGATGGGTTATGGTCAACCATGTAGGGTTGTGATGGGTTATGGTCAACCTGGTAGGGTTGTGATGGGTTATGGTCAACCATGAAGGGTTGTGATGGGTTATGGTCAACCAGATAGGGTTGTGATGGGTTATGGTCAACCATGAAGGGTTGTGATGGGTTATGGTCAACCAGGTAGGATTATGATGGGTTATGGTCAACCAGGTAGGGTTGTGATGGGTTATGGTCAACCATGAAGGGTTGTGATGGGTTATGGTTAACCAGGTAGGGTTGTGATGGGTTATGGTCAACCAGGTAGGGTTATGATGGGTAATGGTCAACCATGAAGGGTTGTGATGGGTTATGGTCAACCATGTAGGGTTGTGATGGGTTATGGTCAACCAGGTAGGGTTGTGATGGGTTATGGTCAACCATGAAGGGTTGTGATGGGTTATGGTCAACCAGGTAGGGTTGTGATGGGTTATGGTCAACCATGAAGGGTTGTGATGGGTTATGGTCAACCAGGTAGGGTTGTGATGGGTTATGGTCAACCAGGTAGGGTTGTGATGGGTTATGGTCAACCATGAAGGGTTGTGATGGGTTATGGTCAACCAGGTAGGGTTGTGATGGGTTATGGTTAACCAGGTAGGGTTGTGATGGGTTATGGTCAACCATGAAGGGTTGTGATGGGTTATGGTCAACCATGTAGGGTTGTGATGGGTTATGGTCAACCTGGTAGGGTTGTGATGGGTTATGGTCAACCATGAAGGGTTGTGATGGGTTATGGTCAACCAGGTAGGGTTGTGATGGGTTATGGTCAACCATGAAGGGTTGTGATGGGTTATGGTCAACCAGGTAGGGTTGTGATGGGTTATGGTCAACCATGAAGGGTTGTGATGGGTTATGGTCAACCAGGTAGGGTTGTGATGGGTTATGGTTAACCAGGTAGGGTTGTGATGGGTTATGGTCAACCATGAAGGGTTGTGATGGGTTATGGTCAACCATGTAGGGTTGTGATGGGTTATGGTCAACCTGGTAGGGTTGTGATGGGTTATGGTCAACCATGAAGGGTTGTGATGGGTTATGGTCAACCAGATAGGGTTGTGATGGGTTATGGTCAACCATGAAGGGTTGTGATGGGTTATGGTCAACCAGGTAGGATTATGATGGGTTATGGTCAACCAGGTAGGGTTGTGATGGGTTATGGTCAACCATGAAGGGTTGTGATTGGTTATGGTTAACCAGGTAGGGTTGTGATGGGTTATGGTCAACCAGGTAGGGTTATGATGGGTAATGGTCAACCATGAAGGGTTGTGATGGGTTATGGTCAACCATGTAGGGTTGTGATGGGTTATGGTCAACCAGGTAGGGTTGTGATGGGTTATGGTCAACCATGAAGGGTTGTGATGGGTTATGGTCAACCAGGTAGGGTTGTGATGGGTTATGGTCAACCATGAAGGGTTGTGATGGGTTATGGTCAACCAGGTAGGGTTGTGATGGGTTATGGTCAACCAGGTAGGGTTGTGATGGGTTATGGTCAACCATGAAGGGTTGTGATGGGTTATGGTCAACCAGGTTGGGTTGTGATGGGTTATGGTCAACCAGGTAGGGTTGTGATGGGTTATGGTCAACCAGATAGGGTTGTGGTGGGTTATGGTCAACCATGAAGGGTTGTGATGGGTTATGGTCAACCATGAAGGGTTGTGATGGGTTATGGTCAACCATGAAGGGTTGTGATGGGTTATGGTCAACCAGGTAGGGTTGTGATGGGTTATGCTCAACCATGAAGGGTTGTGATGGGTTATGGTCAACCAGGTAGGGGTGTGATGGGTTATGGTCAACCAGGTAGGGTTGTGATGGGTTATGGTCAACCAGGTAGGCCCGAATATGTTAATTTCAGTCCATGTTTGCATATTTTAACATATTTGGTCCCTGTTTTTATATCTTTTAGTAGATTTGAGTTGCATTTAACATGTTTGGTCCATTGTAGGTCCGAATATGTTAATTTCAGTCCATGTTTGCATATTTTAACATATTTGGTCCCTGTTTTTATATCTTTTAGTAGATTTGAGTTGCATTTAACATGTTTGGTCCATTGTAGGCCCGAATATGTTAATTTCAGTCCATGTTTGCATATTTTAACTTATATCACAGCTTATATTTGTAACAAAATTGGTCCTTAAGGAATTCATACTGATCGTATTCCATACGTATGCATTGTGCCCTGCGGCTGGTTGCCTTACCCCATTTTTCTTTAATAATTTTGTTAATGAAAAAGATCAAACATCGAGAATAACGTTTGTATACAATCAAACATCAAATTAACAATGAAAATCGACATAAGCATAATATATTAGATAATAGTTATAGGGAAGCCCTACCGAATATTACCCTTTTACCCTCACATGATGGAAAACAATTGTGGACCTAATTTGAAATATAATATGGTAATAGCTAAAGTTGTAAAAAATTAAACAAAGTTCATAAAAATAATTAAAAAATGGAAGGCGCCATGTAGTAGACTTCAAAAAAAAAAAATAAGTGAAGGCAGGCTCGAACTTGCGACCTATGGTAAGATTACGCACGCATACGTCAGCCTCCCCCTTATCAAATAAACATTGCAACGATCTAAACCTAACTGAATACTATGTTCGTAATCCCTTGTCCACACTTATTTCATTGTACTCCAAGGATTCTCCTTTAATCATCGTCGTAGGACGTTTCGAATACAATTGCATCTGGAAATTTTATTGCAACAGGTAAAGCTCTCCCATATGCAATTTCGTTTAACTAGACTAACTACACGATTGGAAATACATTTACAATTAACCTGCAACACACAAATGTATGTAATTGGTGATTATTCGGAAACTTATGTACACGCTTTATTCAAATTAAACGTGGATTACAGTTACATATCATTCATTTAATTGTTTACAATTGGTTTGTGTATGCACACCAACTGCTCGACAGAACGCCTCTTTTAACAATGCATAAAGAAAAACAAATGACACATTCAACAACTATGATATCAGTTAATGGGTTTATTTAAAGCACCTGATGTATTGTATATCTAACTCAATTTACGTTTTCTTGTCACTTTCTGTGAATCGATGATAGTAATAGTTTGAGGCATCATGATGGAAAAGTCTTGGATGGGAGCCAAAAGAAATACATCACGTTATATAAGTGGAGTTAAAGCATTCTTGGAATATGCAGTAAACAACTAATATATTAGTAAAAACATCGATCCTTTACATGCCAAAAAAACCATAAAAATTCCATGTCCATGTATACAATGTGTCAACCACATCCCTCATTCTGTGCGAGTGGTAGATGACCACTTATTCCCTCATGGAATTGATGAAACATACACAAACTGGACATATCATGGAGAAAAAGAAGAACCACCTTTACCTTATATTGTTGATGAAGACTTTGGCATGGACACTACATACCTTGAGGATTCCATGGATACAACAAACCAAAACCCAACAGATGCTGCAGAAACTAAAGAGTTGGTTCAAGCTGCAGAAGAAAATTTTATGGACGACCCTACCAAGTTTAGAGAAATGCTACAAGATGCCGAAAAGCCACTATATGAAGGGTGTCCGAACTTCACAAAGTTATCTGCTATCATACAACTGCTCAACCTAAAGAGTAAGTATGGAGTTTCAGATAAATACTTTAACGAATTATTAGCTTTGCTCAAACGTATGTTACCAGAAGGAAACGAAATGTATAGTTGTACATACGAGGCCAAGAAAGCATTGAAACAAATGAGTTCAGGGTATGAGAAAATACATTCATGTGTAAACAGGTGTATGTTTTACAGGCACGAGTATGAACAATTGACAGAATGTCCAAATTGTGGTAAATCTAGGTGGAAGGTGGATGAACAAAAAAATAAAATTTACAAAAACGTACTGGCAAATGTAATGTGGTACTTTCCAATTATTCCACGAATGAAACGACTGTTTCAATCTAAAAATACAGCGAAAGAATTAACATGGCACGCAACCGAAAGAAAGGTGGAACCCGGTGTTATGCGTCACCCGGCAGATTCAACCGCATGGGCTGCCTTAGATGACAAATTTCCCGACTTTGGGATCGAACCAAGAAATCTAAGGCTAGGCATTTCCGTTGACGGGGTCGATGTGAATAGCGGAACTAGACATCATAGTGTATGGCCTGTTCTATCTGTCATCTACAACCTACCACCATGGTTGTGTATGAAAAAAAAGTTTATAATGCTTTCTTTATTGATATCAGGATCACCATGAAACGATATTGATGTTTTCCTAGCCCCTTTGATCGATGATCTGCAAATATTATTCGATCGGGGAGTCGAGACTTATGATGCATATGCACAAGAGAAGTTTACTCTACGTGTGGCTGTGTTATGGACGATTAACGACTACCCTGCTCTCGGTACGTTAAGTGGTTGTCCTCATAGTGGATTCAGGGGTTGTGTTGTGTGTGGAGAACAAACTCACTATATTAGACTTCCAGAATCAAATAAGCAATGTTACGCCGGGCACAGGCGATATCTTCCGTATGATCACCCGTTTAGAAAACAAAAAAAGGCATTGGCGCTACAATTTGTAATTAATAAATGGGGAAATATATAACAAGGTAAAATTTGTAATTAATAAATGGGGAAGGGTAACTAATAGTAAGGATCGGGAAGTCCAACATACTTCGAGCGGTAGGGGTGGGAAGATAAAAAAAAGAAAGAGAAAAGCAAAGCACGTAGATAGTTCGGAGCTTTCCCAACAACAAGACCCTTACTGGAAGAAATTTAATATATGGTATAGATGTCTTAGGTATTGGCGCTACAATTCGATCCAACATTGCATAGATTTTATGCATATTGAAAAGAATGTGGCGGAAAGTATAATTGGAACATTGTTGGACGTTCCAAATAAGACGAAAGATGGTCACAAAGCACGTTTGGATTTGGTCCATTTTAATTTAAAACCAGAGTTACATCCTAATAAAGAAGGGAATAATACCACACTTCCCCCAGCAGCATGCACACTGACGAAAGACGAAAAAGACAAGTTTTGTGAAACTTTATACAACTTGAAAGTTCCACAGGGGTATTGTTCTAATTTTTCTAGTTTGGTCAGTTTGAAGGACAGGAAGCTGATCGGACTTAAGTCACATGACTATCACATGCTCATGCAACAATTTCTGCCTGTAGCAATTAGACCTATGAAGGATGCACCAACAAGAATTGCTATTACCAGGTTTTGTTTCTTTTTCAAAACAATATGTAGCAAAGAAATAAAAGTGGATGAACTCCAAAGGTTGCAAGAAGAATTATGTGTGACCTTATGCCTTCTTGAGAAACACTTTCCACCAGCATTTTTTGATGTGATGATTCATCTAACCGTACACCTTACTAGGGAAGTTAAATTATGTGGTCCAATTTTGTTTCGTTGGATGTACCCATTCGAAAGGTTTATGAAGGTTATAAAGGGACACGTACGAAACAGAAATAGACCGGAAGGATGCATTGCGGAAGGGAATGTTGCCGAAGAGACGATTGCATTTTTTAGTGAATTCTTTAAAAGCATGGATACGGTCGGTATACCACATGACACACATAACACATGTGGACTTCATGATGATACTATTTTTCCAATAGACGGCACTCCTATATCGGCTCCTAAATCAACAGAAGTTTGTCCAGACCTCTTCGAGAAAGCACATTTCTTTGTGTTGCAAAATACATCTGAAGTGGAACCGTACATCATGTAAGTTTTTATTTTGTCTATGCTTACATACTTTTTTGTAGTTTTACACTAAAGCTTTAAACTTTTTTCCAGGAGACACATGCAATTTTTGCAAAACAAATACCCTAGTAAACAACAAAATCATCTCCAGCAAGAGCACACTAAAACGTTTGCTAGTTGGTTACAGCACGAGGTACATTGTTTTTTTATGTATGCGTTACATTTTATAGCAATGTACTATGCATGTTGGATGCAGCACCCGAACCTTTTCTTTACCTGTTATAGCAATGTACTATGCATGTTGTAGGTATTTGCCAATTTTGGGCAGTTTTGGTAGGAATTTTGTGACAGTGTTTATCTGTACAAATTAAGTGTAGCTATTTACTACCCACCTTCTTCTAATTTTCAGGTATATAGAGAGTCACAAGTTTGCAAAGATAGTGTACCAGCGACTGTTGATTGGCTTTCAAATAAACCAAACATCAATGTACTGAAATATGATGTATATGCTATCAATGGATACACATTTCGTACAAACAGTCGAGAATGTAACGGTTACCAAGACAGTGGTGTTAGCGTTGTTGCAACAGACACACACATTTCCAAAGATGTTGTTACCCATGTTAAAAACACTTATTATGGTGTTTTACAAGAGATATGGGTATTAGATTATAATTTCAGAAGAATTCCTATTTTCAAGTGTGATTGGGTAGATAGTAGAAATGGGGTGAAGAAGGATAAACTAGGGTACACACTTGTGGAACTAAAAAGGTTGGGCCATAAGGATGATCCCTTCATATTAGCGTCACAAGCACAACAAAGTCTTTTACGTGGAAGACCCAATCGATCAAAAAAAATCTATTGTCTTCGAAACCTTCCAAGAATTACATAAATGCGTACGATGATGTAGATGAAGAATTTAGTACTACAGTTTGTCCTAAAAATGACAATATATTGCCACGTCTACAACCAGTTGACTTGCATAAGGAAAATGATTATTTTCGTACTGATTTTCAGGGTATTGTTATACGTAAGGTATGTGTACCTTCATCATAGCCTAATGTTTACATATATAAGATATCAACTCTACATTTGTATAAAATTCATGCTTTAAACAATTACTTTTGTTTGTAGAAGGAGAAGGCAAAGGGCAAACAAGTTGATGCAGGGGACACGTAATCCATTCACTTGCAGAAAATACATTACACAATTTCTTACAAGTTCCCTTGATTGTGCATGCTATTAACTAATCCATATGGTGACTACACACCAACTTGACAGAATTACCCCTTTTCTTTAAACATTTTCGTTAATTGTACTACATACAACAATTTTCTAGTATTTTCTATGTAATAAAATTCATCTACTTAGCCATTGCTTGTTGGTTTGTGTGCTCATAATACCAATGGAGCCCTTTAAAGTTTAATGTTATTGTTGGTATTTTGTGTGATCATAATACCAATGGAGACCTTTGGACATAACATAAAACATAACACATGGCAATTACATATCAACAGTCACACTTTCAATGAACATAAAATATGTATAATACCCATTAGTCACCATTACATACCTACATAAACATTTTAAATTTTTATGATTACCATTTTTTACCTTTGGACATAACATAACACAAAACACATGGCAATTACATATCTATAGTCACACTTTCAATGAACATAAAATATGTATAATACCCATTAGTCACCATTACATACCTACATAAACATTTTAAATTTTTATGATGACAATTTTTTACCTTTGGACATAACATAACACAAAACACATGGCAATTACATATCAATAGCTATGCAGTTATCGCGGTCAAAATCGTAATCGCGGTAACCTACCGATATTTAATTTTGCGGTTCTCGCTGTGGTATAGCGGTGATATAGCGGTTTTCTAGTAATATGTAGAATTTATATATTAGACTATTACTAGTAGAATTAATATCATAAAAGTCATTTTCTTTCAAGCATTTCATCAAACACCTTGAATGCATATAGTTTCATCCATTTTTGCTATATAGGTTCTTGATATAGCTTCATCCATTATAGCAAGAATGTGAATATAAATGATAAAGACCATAATTACAACACAATTATAACACAATTAAACAAATATAACAATCAAACTAATCACTAATTCAGTTGACGGTTCTTAATCTCGTGACATCTTACAACACAACAAAATTAATCTCATAGTTCCTGAATATCTTTGTTGATTCAGTCGTAATTGATGAAGGAGAACCAACTAATCCTTGTTGAATATCCATTGTCAAAGTTAACGAAATAAACTTGCAATCCATTGTCAAAGTCGTTTTATGCAATCGTTGGATAGAATCAATTGAACCTGTACCAACCTGTAAGCTTCAGAACTGTAATCGGTGCCACTTTGATCGAAACTTTAAGCTTCAAAACTGCAGTCGGGACCTAAAGGAATCGAACCTGAATTGAAGGAATCAAATCCTCGATAACTTGGCGAGTAAAGTGTAAGCTTCAAAACTGCAGTCGGGACCTGAAGGAATCGAAACTGTAAGCTTCAAAACTGCAGTTGGAATTGAATTGAAGGAATCAAATCCTCGATAACTTGGCGAGTCGGTATCGAACCAGCAATCGGAATTGAAGGAATCGAACCTGATTTAACCTGAACTTGGAATTGAATCTCGAACATGGAATTGAATATCGAATTGATTTAACCTGAACTTGGAATTGAATCTCGAAATTGAAGTCGGTATCGAATTGATTTAACCTGAACTTTGAATTGAATCTGTCGAGGAATGAAGTCGGGATTAAACGAAGCATGTATCAGTCGATTACGAACCATGTCGCAAGTGCAATCGGACCTGTACCAAACTGTCGAGGAATGAAGGCGGGATAGTTTTGGGACTGTTAAGCGATACCATCCCACATCGCTTAGAAATAGAGCATTGACATCCCCCTCTTCTTATAAATAAGAAGCTTGGTTAAGAGTCTCACCTATTGAGCTAAACTTAACCGGGTTCAAACCTTGTTCAACATAGCTTAGTCATTGGGAGTACCTTTGGTGAACCCTTTTGTAAATATTCAAAATTTTTAATAGCTGGCTAAAATTGCTATAGCGGTTGGCTAAAATGCGGTAAATCACGTTAAATAGCGCCGATAATAGCGGTTTCGCTATTTTGTATCGCTAAACTAGTTTTTGTAGCGGTTGATGGGCGATAACCGCGATACCACCGCTATACCGCCGGTATAGCGGCGCGATTGACTGCCCAGATCAATAGTCACACTTTCAATGAACATAAAATACGTAGACTACCCAAACAATGGTTTTCTTATTCAACTATATTTACCTATGGACACGCTTTTTAATTCTATCCTCACCAAATCATACATGCAGTCACACATATTTAAATTTTCCAATACAATTGATAATATTTTGACACATGTAATAAAAATGCATATGACAATAAACCACTTAAACCGACTTCTTTTCTTACTTTTAATATGTAACCAATAAACAACATCCTATGGACACACGACTATTTTATGTGGCCATATTTGTTATCTTTTTTGACACATTAAATTTGATGTGGCCATATTTGTTATATTTTTGGACACATTATATTTGATGTGGCCATATTTGTTATGTTTTTTGACACATTAGATTTGATGTGTCCAACATTCAACAATCACACAGTCACATGTACAATTTTCTTATGTGACCATTACGTATCTATAATCTCTAATAAAATAAATGTCACATTCTTAAAACGGTAAATGTGGGTGATTGTATCATTTAGTCACATTTAATTCCAGTGTAACGAATGAGTGTCACATTTTTGTAAATAAGTGTGGTCATTGTTTTGTTTCTCCATAATATGGTCACACAAACTAATTTACATGTAGCCATAAACGTTCTCGAAATTTCATCAGTGCCCTATGGCCACACTTTTTTTTAAAAATGTCGCAGGCATTTTTCGATCAAGTGTGACCAATGTGCGATTTTGTACTAGTGCACATCGGCGGCTAGGTCATCTTCTTGTCATCGTGTCCCACTCCTAGTTCTTCATATTACAGACAACTCTTCGATAACATGAAAGATGATGGAACTTCCAACCATCCAACCGACCCAACTCATGGGCATTATGTTGATCCACATCCCAATGATACAATTGATCCAACCCCCGTGACTTCTCTAAATATTTCTAGACCGAGTAAGAAGGCTAAAACCACAAAAACTTCTATCAATCATGGTGACTTGGCAAGAGACATGCAAAAAGCTTTGCAAATATTGATTAAAGGCAATGACCGGCCAACAATTGATGCATGTCACGAGAAGTTAAAGATACTTGAATTAGACCCAACTGACCCTTTATTACTAACTACGTTTCACATATTCTCTGGGTCTAAGAATACGCGAGAAGCATGGATGGCATTGCCCGCTATACCCAATGTGCTAAAAGGATGGCTCAAGTTCACTGGGACGCATGCAGGAGTATTCAAATAGAGATGACGTTGTTGGCTTTTTTGAGTAGTATGTTGGAAACTTTGTTGCCTTTTTGCATAGTATTTTGGAAACTTTGTTGTCTTTTTTGAGTAGTATGTTGGAAACTTTGTTGTCTTTTTTGAGTAGTATGTTGGAAACTGTGTTCCTTTTTTTGAATAGTATGTTGGAAATTTTGTTGATTTTTTTTGCGTATAATGTTGGTTGCTTTTTTTGAATAGTATGTTGGAATGTTGGTTGCTTTTTTGCGTATAATGTTGTAATGTATGTTGCTTTTTTTCATATAATGTTGTAATGTTTGTTGCTTTTTTTGTATTGTTATTAACTAGTGTTTATTATTGCACAGGTTTATGATGAATTACAACCAAAAATTATTGCTCGTAATTCTTATGTATTTGTATCATCAGTTTTTTTGGAAGAAAAATTTTAAGCGAAAACGGGATAACACTTTGCTAATGTCCGGACATCAATTCACTTTGGAGTTATTACAAGGTAATAACACACAATGTGTTGAGCTACTACGCATGTCTCGTGACTCTTTATTCGATTATGCGCATATTTTAGAACAAATTATTCCTTAAAGGATAGCAAACATGTATCCGTTGAAGAAAAAATGGCAATGTTTTTGATGATGATCGGCCACAATCAACGATATGTTGTCATCAATCAGAGATTTCAACACTCAAAGCAAACAATTCATAAATTTTTTTTATGAAGTGTTGGATAGAATGTTGGTTTTCACAAAAGATATGATAGTACCAATTTCTTTTAATCTGAATCCAAATATTTCGGGACATAATAAAAGGCTATGACGAGTCTTTAAAGGAGCGGTTGGTGCACTTGATGGAACGTTGGTACATGCTATTATCCCTGCTAGCAGACAAGATTTATATAGGGGAAGGGGAAAAGGTGAATGTATTGGGAGTTTGTGACTTTAATTTGATTTTCACATATGTTATGGCTGGTTGGGAAGGGATAACACATGATTCAAGAATATTATCATAAACATTAGCAGATGCGGGTGCACATTTCCCGGTTCCACCGCCAGGTATGTTTATGGATCCATTTATTTTTTATTTTGTTATTTTAATCATTAATGGTTTGTTTATATTTGAAGATAAATATTATCTTTTTTCATATAATGTCGTAGACCGATAAAGAAAAATTTAACCATGCACATGCAAAACTTCGGAACGTCATTGAGCGTGCTTATGGTGTCTTGAAAGCACGGTTTCCTATTTTGAAGAGAATGACACCATTTCCATTTGTTATACAAAGAAACATCAACATAGCATGCTTTGCGCTTCATAATTTTATACGGAAAGAGGTTCTGAGCGACGAGCTCTTTGCTCAATACGATCAACCCGATATGCTGCTTGGGAATAACAGTGCGCCCATTGGTGATTATGAAGAGGTTCAAGAACATGGTAATGCAGCGGACCGAGATTATATGGTGAATTTACGTGATGAAATTGCAGAGCAATTAATGCAAATTAAGGAATGAATACTTTCAAAAAAATTGTTTTTGATGTTGTTGTTGGATTAGGTGTCTAAGCCATGACTAATAATTAGTATTTACCTAATTAATAGTATCACAGTCCATTTGGGTTGCCCTCATAGCTGGAGGTTTGGTAGAAAATTCGGTAGAGAGAAAGGTTGATTTATTATGGGATTAATAAATCAACAGGAATTAAATTTATGGTTTATTAATATATTAAAGTCATAATATATTAATTAGAAACTATATTAATTAATTAGGAATTAATCCAGAATTAATTGGATTTAATTTGGGGATTAATTTAATTAATTAAAGGTGCAGGGACTGAAACTGTAATTATTCAATAGTTGAGTAAGTGACAGTGGGAGTGACCAGTGTGGAAATCGAAATCTATATAAGGTAATATAGATTTTCGATTTTGGATATTAAAAGATAAATAAGGAGTTTGAATTATAAGATAAAAGGTTTATCTTATTTCAATTCAAAAGGGTTTATCCTTAAGGCTTATCAACTGGTCATCTGGAAAAGTATAAATAGGGGTCCCTGGGCACCATATGAATTCGCCAATTTCATTATAACCTCTCTCTGGAATTTTCGATCCATATACCTCTCAGCTAGGGTGTGACTTTCATTTGAAGCAGGATACTTTTGCTGCTCAGCTTCCAAGAAACTTAAGGTTGGTTTTTCTATTTTAATCTTTAGTTTTTATTATTGGCATTTAGGAAGCTTGTTATATGTTCAATAGTAGAAAAATAGATCCTCATAGGTTGCATGTGAACTTAGGTTATTTAGTTCATAGTTTGCAGAAAACCTTTCAGTGGTATCAGAGCCTGTTTTGTTTTCTTGTTGAATTGATATAACTGGCTTAGGGTTTAAAGCTTCTAAACCCTAATATCTATATGGATCGATTTCTTGGATTAGGGTTTTGGAAACCCTAATCCCCCCTTGGTAAATTTCGATTAAGCCTATAGGGTTTTAGGAGGTTTTCTATTTTTGGTAACTTTAATTGGTTAATTAAATGGATAACCTTAAACCTTTTTCTTGAAATCGAAATTTAGGGGTTTAAGGATAGGTTTTAATTAATTTGATTAATTTGGATAAACCTATCTTCAATTGAATTAATTTAATTAATTGTTAATTAAAAGATAATTCAAAGGGATTAAATTAATTTTAAAATATGCGAAATTAATAGAAAAATCCGTAAAAATATTTTAAAATGTTTAAAATATTAAGATTTAATTATTTTAATTAATTGTCAATTAAAGGATAATTAAATTGATTTTTAAGGTTTAATTTAATTTTAATATTTAATAGTTAAATTGGTAAAATTAAAAGATAAACCTGGAATATTTTAAAGAGTTTTAAAATACATCTTATATATGTTATTAATTGTTAATATTATATGTATAAGATAAAATTGGTCAGTTAATTCAATAGTAGGCCTCATTCACGAAGCTGATCTATAAAGTGGGTTATAAGGAGGCTGCCTATAAAATGGCGGTCTAATGGGTGAACACTCTCGCCCACCGCTCGCCTGATCAGTGGAGGGTCGTTAGCCGAACAGTTTTGATAGGACCGCTTAATCATTAAAAGTATCATGATCAAAGTAATAGAACCATTTACAAAATCCTAATCTAGTTACTTTAGGGAAAAATATGAATTTGATGCTAACCCATGAAATTGCACATTGCACTTTATGAAACGTTGGTGGAGCGTGTGTGGTTTACCGGCACACCAATGGGGGTTCATAAAGAGTGGCAATAGGTGTCTCGGGTGTTATCATTATTGATGTAGTGTGTGTGGTTTACCGGCACCTCAATTTGAGATGGTAATGGACCCCGAGAGTACCAAGCTAATTTGCATGGTTATTCACACCCGGTTTGTGATCCTCGGCATCCCAGTCACAAACGGTGGGGCATATCTGAGATTAAACATGCTATTGAACAGTTCAATAAATCTCAAAAGAAACTAGGAATTCCATTTATAATAAGATTATATTTTCCACAGTGGAATTGGCTGAATCGTCATTCGCCTACCTTTATAAAATTTGCTTATAGATTACGGCATCCCTATTCTATGTTGCAAATTGTTATAGTTGGATCCTCGCCTTATTTTATATTGGGTTATTATAAGGACCGACAAGTATCTAATTAAACTTACCTTCTTTTATAGATATCTTCTGCTGATCAATCCGCTCCCCACTTAAACTCCAGTGTTCCCTCTATCCACTCACTGTGTTCCAAGGTTCAATTGAACGGGACAAACTACAATGACTGGATTAGAAATATCAAGATGGCTCTGAGGTACGAGAACAAAGAGTATGTTCTCGAGACCGAGCTTGTCGATATTGACCCTGAAACTGCTACTCCCGAGGAAATTGCCTCGTACCAAAAACATTATGATGATGCGACCAAAGTGGCCTGCATCATGATCGCCACAATGAACCCCGAATTGCAAAGGATATACGAAGACTACTTGCCCTTCGAGATGCACAAGGAGCTTGCGGAAAAGTTCCATAAGCAATAGCGCATCGAGAGGTGCGAGGTGGTCAAGGACTTCACGAACAGAAAACCCAAATATGGAGAGTCCATCTGCACTCATGTGCAAAGAATGCAAGGTTACGTGGAGCGGCTTAGGAAGCTTGCGATGCCTGTAAACGAGGAGTTGGCCGTTGACATTGTGCTTAACTCCTTGCCAAGTTCTTATGACCAGTTCAAGCTGGCTTACCATTTGAACAACAATCAGGCTAACCTGACTGAATTGCATCGTATGCATCGGACTTCTGAGGACGGGATGAAGGGTAAAAGTGTACCCTCGGTTAATCAGCCCGTCTTAGCCATTGGAAGTGGCAAAGGAAAGAAACGGAAGGGCCCTCCTAAACAAAATTGAAGGGAAAGGTTCAGGTCGGGTCATCCAGCAATAGCTCGAGAACCAAGTCTTCCCACATTCCTTGTGTGGCCAACCCCAATGTGCCCGACTGTTTTTATTGCAAAGAGAAGGGCCATTGGAAGAGAAGCTGCCCCAAATACTTGCAGGATGTCAAGGATGGGAAAGTAAAGCCATCGACAGCAGGTATATACACTATCTTTAAAAACTCACCATCTTCTAATTCTTGGGTCCTTGATACAGGATGTGGTTTTCACATTTGTTCTGATCTGCAGGGCCTAAAGGAAGGCAGGGAGGTGGAGCACGGTAGACTGAACCTGATCATGGGCAATAGGAGATCGTCCCCTGTTACCAAGATCGGCGTTTATAGTTTAGTGCTTAGTAGTGATGTTAGCTTAGAGTTATTTAATTGTTGCTATTCGCCAGAAATGGCAAGAAACATTATTTCATTTCACACATTGTTCAGAAAAGGATTTCATTTTTTTGATAATAAAATTGGTTCGATTTCTGTTCTCAAAAATGGTATTTTGATTTTTACTGCTTATCCTTGTGATGGTGTGTATGAAACTGTTGAATGTGTTAATAATTTAGGACATAGTGTAAATTATATTGATTCTACTAGTGGTGTAGAAAAGGCATGTCTGTGGCATAGTCGGCTCGGGCACATCAGCAAGAAACGCATCGCCCAACTCCAAAAGGATGGAGTGTTAGAATCATTCGACCTCAGGTCGGATGATGTATGCGAATCTTGTCTGTTGGGAAAGATGACTAAATCACCTTTCAAAGGGTCTTTTGAAAGAGGTGAGGGTCTTCTAGACATCATTCACACGGATGTGTATGGTCTATTCAGATCAACCATAAAGGATGGCACGCGGTTCTACGTAACCTTTATTGACGATTTTAGTAGATACGGTTATATCTACTTAATCAAGCATAAGTCAGACACCTTTGAAAAGTTCAAAGAGTTTAAGAACGAGGTAGAGAATCAATTAGGTAGGAAGATAAAGATGCTCAGGTCCGTCAGAGGCGGAGAGTATCTAAGTATCGAGTTCCTAGACTATCTAAAGGAATGCGGAATAGTTTAGCAGTTGACACCTCCCAGGACACCACAGTTGAACGGTGTTGCGGAGAGGCGCAACCGAACCCTGTTGGACATGGTTCGTTCCATGATGAGTCAAGCTTCACTTCCCATTCACTTCTGGGGGTATGCCTTAGAGACTGCCGCCCATATCCTCAATCTTGTCCCTACTAAGAAGGTTGCTAAAACACCTCATGAAATGTGGACGGAGAAAGTTCCCTCGTTGGCACATATCAAAGTCTGGGGTTGTGAGGCTTTCGTTAGACGAGAGACTCAAGACAAACTCGCAGAAAGAAGTGAAAGGTGTTTCTTCCTTGGTTATCCCAAACAGTCCTTTGGATATCTATTCTACAGACCGAGCGAGGACGTGGTCTTTGTAGCTAGACGAGCAGTCTTTCGAGAGAGAGAGCTCATATTCAAAGAGGACAGTGGGAGTACCATTGATCTTGAAGAGATTCAAGAGTCATCAGATGATGCAACCTTAGGAGAAACTAGCAACCAACATGAGGAAGAAGTTCCTGTTGGTCCGACTGATGTATCCTTACCTCTTAGGCGCTCCGGTAGGGTTAGCATGCCACCCGAGTTTTATGGTTTCCATATAACTTCGGATGGGGACACGTTTGTCAGTGATAGGACACTGATAAATTTGGATGAACCAGCTAACTACCAGGAAGCAGTGGCGGGCCCCTGAGTCTGCCAAGTGGAAAGAGGCCATGGATAGCGAGATCAAGTCCATGTATGACAATCAAGTTTGGAACTTGGTTGACAACGTACCGGGTCGAAAGACAGTCGGGTGCAAATGGATCTTTAAGAAGAAGACCGACATGGACGGAAAGGTACACACTTTCAAGGCAAGACTGGTTGCGAAGGGCTTTACTCAAACCCCAGGGGTTGACTATGACGAGACCTTCTCACCAGTAGCCAAGATAAAGTCTATTAGGATAATGCTAGCCATAGCTGCATTTCATGACTATGAAATTTGGCAGATGGACGTCAAAACTGCTTTCCTTAATGGGAAGTTAACTGAGGATGTTTACATGAATCAGCCAGAGGGTTTTGTCGATGCAAAGTATCCCAATAAGGTGTGTAAGCTTGAGAGATCGATCTACGGATTGAAGCAAGCTTCTCGCAGTTGGAATCTTTGTTTCCATGAGAAAGTCAAAGAGTTTGGCTTCTCTAGGAGCGAGGATGAGTCCTGCGTATATGTCAAGGCTAGTGGGAGTATAGTCACCCATCTGGTGTTGTATGTCGATGACATACTGCTCATGGGAAACGATATTCCAACCTTGCAAGATGTCAAGGCTTGGCTTGGGAAATGTTTCGCCATGAAGGACCTAGGAGAGGCTGCCTATATTCTCGGGATAAGAATATTAAGAGATAGGAAGAAGAGACTAATTGGGCTTAGTCAGGGTACATACTTGGAAAAGATACTAAAGAGGTTTAGTATGGAAAATTCCAAGAAGGGAGAGCTGCCAATCCAAAGTAATGCAAAAATTGAGTAAGACTCAAAGTCCGAGTAAAGACGAGGAAATAGCTAAAATGAGTCGGGTACCTTACGCTTCGGCTGTAGGATTGATCATATACGCTATGACGTGTACTCGCCCTGACATGGCTTTTGCTTTGAGCATGGTCAGTCGGTACCAGGGTTACCCTGGAAGGGCGCATTGGATAGCTGTGAAAAATATACTCAAGTATCTGCGAAGGACAAAGAACATGGTGTTAGTCCTCGGTGGCAGTGATACCTTGAGAGTTGAAGGATATACAGATGCCAGTTTTTAGACGGATAGAGACAGTGGTCAGTCTCAGTCGGGCTGGGTATTCCTCTTGAACGGTGGAGCAGTTACTTGGAAGAGTTCCAAGCAAGAAACAGTGGCTGATTCTACGTGCGAATCAGAGTACATAGCAGCAAGTGAAGCATCAAAGGAAGCAGCTTGGCTGAAGAACTTTATCGGTGACCTTGGAGTAGTCCTGAGTATTCAGGAGCCCTTGGAACTATTCAGCGATAACGAAGGTGCGGTCGCCTTGACAAAGGAACCGCAAGACCATGGAAAGTCCAGGCATATCGACAGAAAGTACCACTACATAAGACATAGAGTAGAAGAAGGTCACCTCCTTGTAAAGAGGGTATCATCAGAAGATAATCCTGTAGATCCCTTGACAAAGGCTCTGAGTAGGATTAAGCATAATCAGCATGCATGCTAGGAGCATTGGATTAAGAGATGATATAAGTTTTTGTAATTAGATAGGTTTTGAAACTTGTAACAATGTTATTGTATTTGACTTTTGTGATTTAATAATGGAGATTTATTAATGAGTAATGGTTTACTAATTTTTTCAATGCTTTATCATTGTGTTTCATTTCGCATGTTTTACTTCCTGAATAATTCGATTATTCAAATATCCACAGTCGCTTATGCTTTTAGGGAGTAAGTATGAAGTAAGACTGTCATGAATTAGTTGTAGATTGTCTAAGGAGTTAGACATTGCAATAAGATTGCTGCAACATTCATGAGTACTTGGAAATGGAGATTTGAGTATTGGATAAACCCGCGCTCAATGGATTGCTTCATGGATTACATCACGAGCAATATTGAGACGATAATATCTTTTGATCTTTAAGCTAAGACATATGAGTTATGATTTACTAGGCGGTTGTTCATTGATAATACGAAAACGCATCGGTAACTCGGTGTTATAAAACGTGTTGTTGTGAATAATTTGTCTGGTAAAAGACATAAGTATATGAGTCGAAGTTTATTCGTCCCTTGACCCTAATGGGGAACAGATATCTGTAGGCCTCTCAATGAATTTGAAGTTGACTAAAATGGTTGGCCAACCGGGACTAAATTGGTAGTCTAAGAGTCATATGCAAATCGGAAATCGAGGAACAGTGAATCAGACCAGATTGATTTTATCCATTTCTTGAGTCTGAAAAATATCTTGTTGGATGGAGGATCATCTGATCACTTATCTTTGGACAGAACTGACTAGGTCAGAGTTTCGCAGTAGTTTCTAGGAAGCTTAAGGTGCTGGTTAATTAGAGGCTAAATTGGTAATTATAGTCATAGACTTATCCAAGTGGGAGACTGTTGGATTAGGTGTCTAAGCCATGACTAATAATTAGTATTTACCTAATTAGTAGTAGCACAGTCCATTTGGGTTGCCCTCATAGCTGGAGGTTTGGTAGAAAATTCGGTAGAGAAAAAGGTTGATTTATTATGGGATTAATAAATCAACAGGAATTAAATTTATGGTTTATTAATATATTAAAGTCATAATATATTAATTAGAAACTATATTAATTAATTAGGAATTAATCCATAATTAATTGGATTTAATTTAGAGATTAATTTAATTAATTAAAGGTGCAGGGACTGAAACTGTAATTATTCAATAGTTGAGTAAGTGACAGTGGGAGTGACCAGTGTGGAAATCGAAATCTATATAAGGTAATATAGATTTTCGATTTTGGATATTAAAGGATAAATAAAGAGTTTGAATTATAAGATAAAAGGTTTATCTTATTTGAATTCAAAAGGTTTATCCTTAAGGCTTATCAACTGGTCATCTGGAAAAGTATAAATAGGGGTCTCTGGGCACCATATGAATTCGCCAATTTCATTATAATCTCTCTCTGGAATTTTCGATCCATATACCTCTCAGCTAGGGTGTGACTTTCATTTGAGGCAGAATACTTTTGCTGCTCAGCTTCCAAGAAACTTAAGGTTGGTTTTTCTATTTTAATCTTTAGTTTTTATTATTGGCCTTTAGGAAGCTCGTTATATGTTCAATAGTAGAAAACATAGATCCTCATAGGTTGCATGTGAACTTAGGTTATTTAGTTCATAGTTTGTAGAAAACCTTTCAGTTGTATGACTTATATTTCGATGTTCTTGCACTAGAATTGCTTAAATTTCAATGTTGAAAACTATTATGTTTAAAAAATTCAGTTTATTTAAATTTTAGTTTATTTTACAGTTTGCAGACTTTAAAAAACAAACAGTCTTCTTGTTGCAGACTGCAGACATTTGGTCCACCTCTTCTGCTATAGATGTTTGCAGATGCGGTCCGCAGACTGCAGACCTTTTTTTTTTTGGGTAAAGAGGACGGTATCTCTGGAAAATTTTATTAATAAAAAGAATAAATACAATTGAAGGCTGGGGACTCCCCACCTAAGAAACAACAAAAACCCATTGGGACATGCCCCAATGGACAACAAGGCTATACTAGGAACCAAAACAGATTTTGGAACCAGAAAACATAACAGGAAACATAAAAAGAAAACATCCTGCAAAAAAAAAACAATACAAGCAGAGAAAAATATAGTAGAAAAGATGGGATAGGAGAGAATAATGGTCCACAGTGGAAAATAGGATGTACATCTCTCAACGTTAGGGGAGGGACCAGACCCTTTTAGCCAAAATAACATTTGGGGAAGGTTTCATAGACAGACTCACCAGTCTACAACAGACATCATCAATAATAGACTTGACAACAGCATGATACGAGCTTCTCTTATTTTTTAAAATCCGGTTATTTCTTTCCTACCAAATGTGGTAGATAGCTCCCGCAAGCACAAGTCTTCGGATAACGGACCAGACGTTTTTACCCTTAAAGATGGGCTTGAGAAGATTAATGATATCCGACCAGCAATTTGTGGGGAAGGTGAGGTTCATAACATGCTGAAGATCATGCCAAACCATAGAAGGGAAAGAACATTCAAAGAAAAGATGAGGAAGGGAATCGGAACAGTCGCCGCAGAAGGCACAAACGAGGTTGGGAGAACCAAACAACTCCCAGCTTCTGATTTTATCATAGGTCTTGAGTCGATCTTTGAGAGCAACCCAGAGAATGAAGGCATGCCTAGGGATATTCTGGGAGAACCAAACAAGATGATACCAGTCGACAGGCTGCTCCGAAGGGCGCATAGATTGCCAGACAGAATGTACCGAAAAAGGATAGACCTTACCGTCGCAAGATCTCTAGAGGAGTTTATCGAGAACGGATGTGGAAAGAGAAGGGGGGTTATGAGAAAGGAGAACCGGGTGGTAGTGCTGCCAGCAATGGGGGCGCACCCAACACCCGTTGAGGACAATGTCAGCAACCTTAGAATCAGGAGTGAATCCCGCATTATGGATGTTACGGGCAGATAAGAACTGACAGAGGGGACCATCAGGATGCCAGTTATCGAACCAAGCAGACGTAGAGCAGCCATCACCAACCTTGGAGACAATAAAGTCCCTGATCTTACCCCGCATGTCAAGGATATTACGCCAGGCATAGCCCGTACCGCGCTTCTTGGGGGCATCCCAGAAGTTATTCAAAAACAAACAACACCTTAGTAAGTGAAACATATATTTATAACGATGAAAGCAGTTAGTTATTCATATCTGGCATTGTTTTCTTCAGTTCAAACATCTATTTATAACTATGAAACTACTTTACTATTCATATCTATTATTGTTTTTAATCCAGTTTCTTATTTTTAAATAGACATCAAATAAATTTGAGAACTAGGTTATATGTATTACTTTATCTAATCTTTTTAGAGGAACAAAATCAAAGAAGCACACCTACATAGTTGTTAAAATTTTGGAATACTTTTGACTGCGTTTGCATGTAGTCGTCAAAACTTCAGAAGGCATTTTAGGTTGGGGTGACTTGGTGGATTCAACACATAAAAACATAATACATCACAACCACCGACATAGCTACCCTATCACGATGTATGCAACATAATCTTTGTAAAATAAAAAATTAATAAATATCATTTACATGTTATCATTTTACAAATTCCTGTAAGGGGAATTAGCAATCATGTATACTAATTTTATTATCTGAATTAGTATTTAATCAATAAAAAACACTTCTGCACCAACATGATGGTAACATTTACATATTTAGCACTCTTACAATCAAATCAACATTATAAATATTAGTTAGAAGCAGGAAGCAACCTTTAGTGAAATTCAACTGTGGATATGTGTAAGAGAGAAATGGAAATGTTAAGAAAACATATTCATTTGAAAAAATTTAGTACAGAAAATACATTTTTAGTAAATACCCAGAGTATAATGCCCTTTCCGCTAATATAATTTCCTCAAAATAATTACTAACTCTTTGTCCCTTTTAAATCTCATCCATCGTATACCAGAAAAAGAAACACTAGATGATAACAAATGTCCCTTTATGATTATATCCAATCTAGTTTAATCAGTCGATCAACTAGAGTCCAACCTATGTTAACGAAGCACACCAAAATGGTTGTTCCCAAAATGCTATATCTTACGCCTAAAACAACGATTCACAAAAAATTATTCTAACTGCATCCACCATGACTTATCATCTTCTGTTAGATTCGTTCCCCTCTAAATCCTAGGATATATTTTTGACAAAAATAAAGTCTTACCAAGTACAATGCTTATAGTGCAAATATAACACTTCAATTAACCCGTTGAAGTCAAATGGAACAATTTAGTGAGACACGTAAAATAGAAATGCAATCATACAAAAACATGTATCACCAAATCCCAAAGTCATCACTTGTAACCGCACATAAATCGTATCACCGCATCAAAAATCACATCGGGTGAGCCATAGGTAACCACTGTTGTCATTATACTTAGGGCTCCCCTTGGAAAAATGAGAGAAGGGTTCTTTCACTCATAAAAAGTCACATAACTTAGAGGCACCACTATGAACTTTAACCGCATAATTGTTATTTAACATTAGTTTTTCATAATATATTCTTATACAAAATGCCAAAATACATCAATTTTCACTAATATACTGAATAATCTTTCCATCATATTTGATATTTTGTGATACAACAGACACATGCAAATAGGTACCCCCCACCACAAAAACCCATGATCAATTTCAGTTTCAGGTTGCCTCTATCACTTGGGCTTCTAATCTCTCACCCAAGGGCCTAAATTCCTGCAGAACATGTATACCTCAGTACAATGATGTTAAAGATCAAGAATTGCAGATGGATCTTACTTGAAACAGTGTAGATGAAATGCAACAGTCAACAGATGCAGCAGCAGGATGGTGCAAGAGCCGTACCAGCAGCAGTACCAGTATTACAAAGAAAATCCAAATAGCATAAAACCAAATCCAACAAAAATTCAATACACGGTAATCTAATCTAACAAAATTTTCTTGTACAAATACCAAATCCAACTAAAATTTAAAAATCACAACCTATTTTACAAATGCATACAAATATAAAATCCAAATAGCATAAAACCAAAGCACAGTAGCAGTATTACAAAGAAAATAATTATTCATACATATATTTAAAAAAACTCGTCCATGGTTTCCTCAACAAACGTAAAACCCTTTTGCCTCTACTGCTTCTTGAAGACGAATGCCCCAAAAACCCTATTGCAAAACCACACATTACATCCATGTAAAACCATACCTTCTGCCATACATTCACCGGCTCATCAGCTGCTTTGTATTTCTTGTTACTTGTTGTTGTTGGGATTTCCTGACTTGAGCAATTCTTTGGCAATCGAGCACCACACAGATCTTTGTTCCCAGAGTATAT
The DNA here is from genome assembly GCA_023525715.1 of Cichorium intybus. Lineage (NCBI taxonomy): Eukaryota > Viridiplantae > Streptophyta > Magnoliopsida > Asterales > Asteraceae > Cichorium > Cichorium intybus. The sequence goes on along the minus strand of CM042010.1, from coordinate 102,854,111 downwards.
TGATGGATCAGTAAGGGTCAGCAACTGACGACCTGCTGGAATTCGTCCCCACAAGTTGTTGTTTGACAAATTCAAATGGCGCAAAAATGTCAAATCTTCCATGTTTCGAGGGATCATCCCAGTCAACTGGTTTCCAGATAAATCGAGAGATTCTAACTTTCTCAGGTTTCCAATGCTCTCTGGAATAACCCCACTCAGATTATTATTAGATAAATTGAGACCCACCAGCATAGAAAGTGCAGTTAGCTCGATCGGTATCTCTCCTACAAGTTTGTTGCTTGAAAGATCCATATTAAAAACCATACCCAAAGTATACGAATATTCAAGATCAACACCTTTCAGGACCTGGATCACAATCTCATTGGGATACAAATATCCATACGAATGTACTAGGCGACCATTAACCATGGCATTCAACTCTCGTAAACAATGAGGGATGCTTCCTGTCAACTTGTTGTATGCAACATCCAAAATTCGAAGTTTTGAAGTTTTGCACAAAGACACAGGAATCTTTCCCAGCAAGTTGTTCTTGTGTAACCTAAAAACCTCCAAAGATACAAGTCCTTCTCCAATCAGTTACGGTATATATCCAGACAACTTATTCTCACCTAAATCTAAGACATGTAAATCTTCTAAAGTTCCAAGTTCTGGAGGAATGACACCAGACAGTTGATTTGAGCTAAATAACATGACAGCCAAACTTTGTATATTCCCAAGACACTTGGGAATTTTCCCAGTTAACCTATTTCTAGAAAGATCAAGGAACTCCAAATCTGTCCTTCTGCACAATGACCTTGGAATCGACTCATTGAAAAGGTTATTTTCCAGATATAATGCCCTTCTACCTCCATATACAAATACATCCCTGTTAGGAAGGTTTGTCAAAGGTCCGCTCAGTTTGTTGTGAGAGAGATTTAAGAAAGCAATGATGGGCATCTTCCGCAACCATGTGGGCAGAGGTCCTGAAATTGTAGCATTCGACAATTCTAACCTTTCAAGTTTCCTTTGATTTCGAAGCCATTGTGGGAATCCATTTGCAATGGTACAAGAACTAAGTCCAAGACTTACCAATTAGAATGGAGGTATCCACTCACATGAAATATTGAATGTCAACTTAGTGTTAGAAGCATCTAAATACTTCAACATGGAAAGGTTAGCAAAATGGGATTCAGAAACTACTCCTTCTAAAGAATTGTAAGAGATACCCAGAGAATGGAGGTTGGTAAGTTGCCAAACTGAAACCGGAATAGTCCCAATTAACTGATTATTGGATAGATACAGAGACTTTAAAGCAGTTAATTTTCCAAAGGATTCTGGAATTGAACCATCCAGTTGATTACCAGATAGATCTAAGGCTTCTAAATATTGTAATCTTCCTAGAGACTCTGGGATTCTACCTGTCAAACTGCTGTTCCATAGATCTAAGCTTCTTAGGGAAGTGATGTTTGTTAAAACATATGGAAATTTCCCTTCAATCGAATTGGAGCTAAGATCCAGGTGTTTGATGTTAGAAAGTGTGCTGAAGTTAAGATGAGGGGAAGTTAGATGCATCTTATCAAGCCCACACTCTGACAAATGAAGCGCCGATAAAGAAGAAGGGATCATGTCTAGAAAGTTTGCAAAGTTCGACAATAAACTAAGATTAAAGTATGAAAGATCCAAGAATTGAAGGGAGGTCATGTTTTGGAAAAATCTGGGGAGTGGACCTTTGAAAGAGTTGAAGCCAAGATCAAGGTGTTTGATGTTGGAAAGTATTCTACTCGAATTAAGAGAAGAACCAAGATTAAGATTAGAAAGTCCACACCCATGCAAACTTAACTCTTTTAACAAAGGAAACATGTAAAGGTCCATGTCCCAACCACTAAGATTCAACCGACTCAAGCCGAGATGCTCGAGTGATGGAAGGCTCAAAGTCCTTATCATATCATCTGCTATCAGGCCTTCATTTGAATTGAGATCAAGAGCCTTTAAAGTAGAAAGGTTGCCAATGTGAGAAGGAATAATACCTTGAAAACCATAATATGAGAGGTTGAGGTAGGTCAGCTGTTTGAAGGATCCAATGAAGTCAGGGATCCGGCTTCCTTCAAAATCATTATGTCTCAGGTCTAAGTACTTGAGATGCCTCAACTTTGCCAAAGAAGAGTTCACCTCCTTACCAACTAAGTAGCTCTGTCCTTCACCACCATAGTAATAGTAAGAATAATTTCCTGTGAGATGAAGGCTTTGGACGGTTCCAGTGAGAGCATGATAGTGGATTCTTTCCCACTGGCAGCAGTCATTGCCAACCCATGATGACAACATTCCACCAACATCTTTCACGCTCTCTTTGAACCTCAGAAGAGCAAGTCGCTCTTTCTGAGGGCAAAGGACAGTGACATTTTCATCACCAAAACAAGTATATGTGGTTGCAACCAAACAAACACATATGAAAATGAGATAGAGCCCCAAACCCCTTGAATTCCCCATTATCAACCCTAACACCTGTTGAGTGTGAAGCCACTCTTGTGGTTTGTCAAAGTAGCTGCATCAAAGCTTGAAGTTGGTGAAGGTTTTTTTCAACGGAAGTTGGCAGCCTCTTATGTTGAAGGCAAAATTTCTTTTGTTCACATTGACTTATTTCACACTCAAATGCATATATAAAGGATGCATTGGCTAGTTAGAAAATGCACCACACAACACCATGTAACACAGAGAGAGTGCAGAGTAGCACCAAGAAATAAAACTCCTAGTTACCCACCGTGGACGTAGGTCATTTTTGGATCGAACCACGTTAAATTATTGTGTTCTTAATTTGTGAGCTGAGTGTGTGAGTTTCGTGTTCGTATGCTAAGTGTCTCGATCCTAACAAGTGGTATCAGAGCCTTGGTATAGCTCCAGAGGGTGATTTTCTGTTTTTGGTCGAAAATTTTTTGTCTCAAAAACGATTTTGGTGTACGCCGTTGGAAATGTCTCGTTCCAACGATTCCGAAAATATAATTTTTGGATTTTTTTCGACCATCGGAAGACCTCCAAATCATCGGTCAAACGTTCGCCGGAATAGTGACCGAAGAAACCAGATCGCCGGAGAAGACGACACTGTAGCGCCTGAGTTATCCGGAGAAGACGACACTGTAGCGCCGGAGTCCGCCGGAGAAGACGACACTGTAGCAGTTCACTGTAGCGGTTCATGTAGCAGCACTGTAGCATATTTTCAGTAAATTGCAAAACAGGTCCTTGAACTTCCAGAAATTGCAAAACAGGCCCTGAAATTTCAGAAAAGTGCAGTTTAGCCCCTGAACTTCAGAAAAATTGCAGTTTGGTCCCTGAACTTCAAAAAAATTGCAGTTTGGTCCCTCAACTTTGTCAAAGTCGCAAAACAGTCACTCAAACATTTGTTTTGGGCAGTTTAGCCAGAAAATAATTTGGGTGGGGATTATATTTTGCAAATAACGAGCCAAGAACAGTTGAATCAAAATTCTATTTAATCGGTGAAGAACAGTTGAACTCATAAGAAATTTAAAGAAATCGAAAACCAGTGCCAACAGCGTATGTCGGGTTTTATCGATTCAGTTTAAAATTTCAGTTTCTGATTCTCAGTTCGGTATTCCGCTGTAGTTTAAATAGGTTGATTATTTAACAGAGTTCAGAAGAACAGTCGTTAAGTTCAGACAAGGCTTCGTTTAGTGAAGATTGAAAAGTTGGTGGAAGACGCAGATTGAGGCTTTATGTGTCAGAAAGTTCAAGATGTGGTATTGGTAAACGGAGAAAATTAGAGAATTACAGAAGATCAGACGTTCAGACAAATCCAGCGATGATCAGAGTTTCAGGGGTTCAAGAACAGATCATGGGATGAACAGATCAAATAATTAAGAGAAAATCCGTTTTCGGTAGATCCAGTAGTGATTAGAAAGTCAGCAGACTTACGTGTAATCACGGGATCAGAAAGTTCGGTGTTATTCATGACGTTGAGGTGTAGACATTCTTTAGAGTCGATGTCTAAATAGAGGAAATTCTGCTTCTGAGAATGTGTCTGGGTTTGATGCATTGGGACTCAGTGGAAGGCAGTGAACACTCTTGGGTCAAGAATTCTGGTGCTTCATTTCACGCTACCCACAGCAGTGAAGCACTGCAGAATCTGAAAGTTAGAGACTTTGGAAATGTAAGACTTGTGAACGATGAATGTTCGCTGTATATGGTCGGATTACCGTCTGATGGAGTGACCGTCCCAGTTCAGAAGAGAAACAAAGTCCGGTTCACAGAATCTCATGGGCAGAAGAGGGTGACCTTTTGCAAGTAGGAAGCCTAGAGCTACAAGGAAGATTCAGGTTGAACGAGCATGGAAAGGTTCAGAAAAATCAGTCGAAGGATATTGTGGCAATAAGAGCACAGAGTATTGTTTCAGTTGCAGGGTTTTGCAACAGTGGGAGCATAGGTCGTGTTTCAATCATAGGTCCAGGACGACAGTGGATTTAGAACCAGTTTTCAGCTGTAAAAGTCTCTCCGTTTTTGATAACTTGCTAAATATGGAGAGTGTTGTTGTTTGTTCTCAGATTGTTCCAGGATTCGGTAGTTCGTTTTCAGTGGGAGCCGATAGGGACAGAGAACGGGTCAAGGGCAGTTTAAGTCATGACGAACATAGTTGAAACTCTTGGGAGTTTTAACGGGCCTTTCAGGTTAACTGATGAGAAGGCCGGGATAACTAAGAAGGAGCTAAGATCGAAAGTGTTTTTTTGGAATTCACAGTTGAAGCACGGGTGAAGATTGTTTCGTGGCTTCAAGTGGGAGATTGTTGAGTGTGAAGCCACTCTTGTGGTTTGTCAAAGTAGCTGCATCAAAGCTTGAAGTTGGTGAAGGTTTTTTTCAAAGGAAGTTGGCAGCCTCTTATGTTGAAGGCAAAATTTCTTTTGTTCACATTGACTTATTTCACACTCAAATCCATATATAAAGGATGCATTGGCTAGTTAGAAAATGCACCACACAACACCATGTAACACAGAGAGAGTGCAGAGTAGCACCAAGAAATAAAACTCCTAGTTACCCACCGTGGACGTAGGTCAGTTTTGGATCGAACCATGTTAAATTATTGTTTTCTTAATTTGTGAGCTGAGTGTGTGAGTTTCGTGTTCGTATGCTAAGTGTCTCGATCCTAACAACACCTAATGCCCGGACTGAATCTAAGTTATTCTACTCAGCTTAATTTAGAAGAAAGTTGAAGTGGAAAGATGGGTTGTTTTGATGAAGAAACAAGTTAAATTTATAATGCCATAAATGAAGAAAAAAGTGGTTTATGGCCAAGTCTATTCCCCATAGCAGACGCAATTGTATGTGGAAACAATTCTTTAAAAATATATAAATTAATTGGAACACAATATTTGACAAACAGGCATTTAGATTTTCTAGAAATCCAGGATGACTTGTAATCTTGTGTAAACAGTAGCTGTAAATTATAAACTTAATTTTGATGTTCAATGATTTTACAAAACTAACTACAAGAAAATTAGTTGTTATTATTTGACTTAACAATGTTGATGTGCCAATTTTGTAATTCCAAATTCAAGATTTCACATCATCTTTGATAAAAAAAAATGTAGTCAACTAGTCATGTCAAATGCATTACGATTTATTATGATAAAAAAATGTACTTTTGTCAAACGCATAATGTTTTCATTGGACATGACAATTTCAACCCATTTACCTGGAAGTGACATAAATATTTTATTTTTAAATGGTCCAACAGGTAAAATTTAGAAGCTTGGCTACAAGTGAAAGGGTGGGATAAATGCATCAAAATTTGATCAAGATGAAAGCCAATGCTTAAAAAGACTTGTTTAAAGATTACAAGCTAGTTTGTTCATAGGTAATGATACATAAGAGGTTTATTTGGTTTAATTATGGACCTTACATATCAAAGTAGCCCCCCAAAGTTCATGTATTTGCTTTATTATTATTTATTACCACTGACCCATAAAATGGTTTGGAGGATAAAAGTCGCAATCAAGAAAAGCTTTGTTGACTGAATTGGAAAGCGTGTGTGTTGAAAACATTTCTGATTGATGCCTGAAAATGACCTAAGAAACAAAACAAATAAAGCAGCAAGGTTATTCATGAAACAATATAAAAAAAACTAAACACATAATAAAGTATTAAAGGGGATGGATCAAGAGAAAAAATTAAAAATACATGGAAAGCATCACAACCCATGAGATAATGAATATATATGAGCTTTCTAATGTTTCCAGGGTCAGACAAACAAAAATATAATCAGCGATAATTGCAAGAAATAACAAAATTTGATTTATTTGTGTACTATAGACTCTCACTTTCATTTATTGTACTAGAACATTGTATTTCCATTTTTTTTCTTATTACGACATTGAACTTTCAAAAATCCGCCAAATAAATCAGTTAGAATTGGTGCTTGGTATTTGGATGAAATTGCTATGATCAGGTTGTTCTTTCAAAATGCAATTAGGTAGCGAGTTTTACACAATGTTCAAACCAGATACAAAATGCAAATTAAACTTGTTGATCCATGTGTAATATAACCAACTTAGAAAAGGCTTTTAACAAAAAGAATGCTCATGGAAGACATGGAAATGAAATGATAATTAATATCCACAAACTTCTAAATTGGGTCTTGGGCTATTTTTCGTTTTCTTTGGATCAAAGTAAGTGGTTTTCAGCCAAGTCTATTCCCCATGGCAGAAGCAAGTAATTTTGACCACAAATCTTTAACAAAAAATGAATTGAATATAAAAAGTATTTGACAAGTAGCATTTGCATTCAAGATTACTTGTCAATTAGAAGTCGTTGTAGAAGACTTGGAAGTCAATTGACAAATTGTACCCACAAACTGGTATGCTGTGGATCTGGATTGATTTGTTTTTTCTTGTGGAATTTGAGTCAAGAAAATATACCCCCCAAATAACACGGACACACAAAAATAGTGCCATGATTAATGCACCAACAATCTTTCTTGTGGAAATTTCCATGCAACTTTTCCCTAACAAATAAATTCCTAGAATACCACTTTTCAAAGAATTTCCAACATTAACCCTCAACTTTCGTTTTATCATCACTTGGTCCTCTAAGTTACTTTTTCATGAAATTAAATACGGTATGATTTAGAGGTTATAATCCAAACCGACTTACATGTAAATGGACTGATCTGCATCATTCAATTCAAAGCTTTCGCATTCTAAAAATGCCACAAATTAAATACAATAAAAGAGAGAAAATTAAAAACAAACTTGATGTCCTTAACCAATGCCACAAATTATGAAGATTGTCATAATAGATACTTTCATCTCATAGAATACCACTTCTCAAAGAATTTCCACGTTAACAATCAGCTTTCATTTTATCCTTATTTGGTCCTCTAAGTTACTTCTTCATACAAGTAAATATCCTATGATTTAGAGGTGGCAATTCCAACCCATTTTACAGGTAAATGGATTGATTGGGTCATCCGTTATTTCTATTTGGTCAAATAGGTCAACCCAAGTTTCAAAACTTATCTTATGCATTAAACCTTCTGAACTATGTTATTAACAAATTAATATTTTACTTTTAAAATACATTTGTAATAAGTTTTCTTTTTTCATTTACTAACTAAAATAAGATATCCATTTATATCTTCATAAAAAGCTTTTATAAAACCCATTACTGAACCAATAAAAAATAAGATACAAAAATTGGTTTATCTATTTTTGTTTAATTTGATGGAACGAAGTCATAGAAAATAAACTATCATATTTAAAACGATGTTATAACAAATTTTCATGATTATACATATAATGTGAAGCTGAGTAAAATTATACATACATAAATATATAACAATTTCAATTGTAGAAACTGGTTTCATAGCATACAAAGAAGAACCAATTTCAAATATACCAGCATTCCAAATTTTTTTTTTCAATTTTCTCAAACACTCCAATAGGTTCTTTACCAAATTTACAGTTGTTAAATTGGGATAACTATTGTTCCATACTAGAACTCACATCTTTGAAGTTTTAAGTACTTGACAACTAGCCGTTGTATACAAGATTACTTGTCAATTACAAGTCACTTTCCAAGACATGGAAGTCAACAGACAGTTGGTACCACAAACCGGTACGCTTTGGATTTGGAGTATTTTTTTTTTTTTTTGTGGAATTTGAGTCAACAAAGTAAACCCCCAAATTATAGTCACACAAAAATAGTGCCATGATTGATGATGCAACAAGAATCTTTCTTGTGGAAATTTCCATGCAACTTCTTCTTAACAAATAAATTCCTAGAATACCACTTTTCAAAGAATTTCCACATAAACCCTCGACTTTCATTTTATCCTCACTTGGTCCTCTAAGTTACTTCTTCAAGAAATTAATTCGGTATGATTTAGAGGTAACAATTCCAACCCACTTATAGGTAAACGGACTGATCTAGGCTTTATTTCTAATGGGTCAAATAGGTCAACTGGGTTCCAAAATCTACTTAAATGCATTTAACCTTGTGAACTATTTTATTAAAATTTTAAAGGTTAATATTTTACATTTTTTAAATAAATTTTGTAATAAATTTCCTGGAAGTATTTACCAACTAAAATAGGATATCCATATATATTCATACATAAAGCTTTTATAAATTCCATTATTGAACCAATGAAAATAACATTATACAAACATTGATTTATTTTTTCTTGTTTAAGTCGATGAAACAATAATTCAATGGAAAAAAAGTGATAAAAAAGAAATCACAAACATTGATATTTATCAATTTAATTTCATTTAAATGTCATTGTACACAAACTAAACAGCAAGCTTGAATAATTCATTTCGATCCCACAAACCAACGAAACATGATAGTGAAAAGATAATGATCTATCTTATGGGAATAGTCTCTAAATTACTTTCTTCATTCATTTATTTGTGATTCCATCCGAGAGTATACCATGCCGGTTGGTTTCAAGAAAGAATCCATGGAAGACTTGGAAGTCAATGAAAAGTTTGTGTCGAGACATATGCCCCACTAGACCCTATGGTACACGTAAATGTCTTAGGCCACAAGTTTTAATTCAATGACTTTGAAGTCAACAAAAAACTATAAATTTAATTTTGATGTTAATAGGTTTACCAAACTAAATTGCAAGAAAGAAGTTTTTGGCTATTCGACTTTAATGAGATTGATGTTTCAAGCCCAATAAAACACAAGTTTTATAACTTTGAATCCAAATTTTCATTTTTTAACATTTCAGCCTTTGGGTATAGTTTATGCCCATGGAGAAGATGAGCAGATTTGGTGAAATTTGTAATCCAAATGAAAATAGTGAGGATAAGCAAATTTGGCAATAAAGATCTAGCAAATTGGTTATTTAATTGGGACCCTTTGGATATAGTCTATGCCCCAAGGTAGACGTAATGGTATTTGGCCACAAGCTTTCACACAATGATTTCAACCTCAACAACCTAAATTATTAAACTCCATGACACGTACATACAAAAGTAGTCCCATAATCCACAAAGCTTCTTTCTTGTGAAATTCTCCATGCAACTTATCCCTAACGAACGCCTCTGCAAATATCTTGGAAAATAACATCACTTTTATACATTTAAATGACATAGAACTTCTTCATTCTTTAGCATTGATAATGAATAAAGAACTGATATATTAAGAGAAATATCCATAAAATTACTTTTCAAAAATAATTTTCAGAAATATAACGGACTACATAAAACATCAGTTTTTCAAATTTGAAAAAATCTCTTGTTCTTCACTTTCAAAATAATTTTCTAACACAAAAGAATATGAACAATATGCCTCAAGAAAATTCAATACAATCATAGTTCAATAAAAACTCCAAAACCTATTTGACGGGAACGATTTAAAAACTCTGAATGCTCAAATAAAAAACTGGAGGTCTGCACCGGTACCGCTCGTAGGTGAAAGCTAGGGTGATCAATATATTTTTAGAACATTGCCAGAATTGTGTCTGTGTCAGGTATTTCTTCTATGAAAGGATTAAATCAAAATAACATCTTATAAGATACACAATGCAATTCAAAAATTAAAAAATATAAGGAGCACATAAAGAAAGGAAAATCGTATGATCATTTTTAGTGTGGTTTGGAGTTTGGACACCATGTCCTATCCACAAATCCATACATGTAAGAATGCTGCCTCACATTCACCAAACTTAACAACTAATTTAATGAAAAATGCTATCTAAAAAAAAAGTTCATTGTTCAAAGGATACCTTTGATTCTTCTATGACTAATATAACGAATTCCACATATTGCCCTTTCTCATAATCAGATCATATCATTCTTGATCTAAGATCCTTAAGATGGATGTTTCCTATATACATCAATGTGAAGGATGTTTAGAATTCTTCACATTGCCTGTCGGTATTAACAATAATCTCTTTCATATTTCTTTCTATTTTTCTTTCTGCTATCTATTTTTGTATAAAAATAGAGCATATTTCCCAATATATTGAGGTTTTGGGCCAATCACTATGCTGACTTAGTACTACCATGCTCAAGAGAAAGAAAGATGAGTGTACCACATCCATGTGTGTATATGTATTTTAGCCTCCCTCCCTCTTTGCATGTGTGTGAGTATATATAAAAACTTGTATGTGCATCAATGAATATGTAATTGTCCATAATAGATCCTACAAACATGTTTAAGACACACATTTCATAAAGGAACAACATAACATGTGAAGTGTACTAACCTTTAGAAGGCACTTCAATCAGCATAAATGCTTAATACAATCAGTGAGACATCCAATATGATCAACAAGTCACCTGAAACACCACAAATGCAATCAGCAAATATAAATGCTTAATACCACAAGTGTCCAATCACGAAACTCAACAAAAATAATTACCAGCAACCTGGTAAACATCCTCTAAGGTTTACCAAACCGTAAGAGCATTGACTATTTGGCATTGTTTGTCTTTCTATCTGACCTGTTTACTCTTTTTGCAATAAGGTTATTAGCTAGGGGTATTTTGGTCAATAAATTGCATACATCATTACATCCTAATTGGAAGAAATCAGTTCACTTTCTTGAAAACCATGATAAACAAACAAGCTTTTTCATGCTAATCAAATACCAAGTTCATTCTATTAGATATATAATCTCAACTTTCGTGAACGTGTTCAAAGCAACACGAAAGAAGAAATGCACATAAAACATCACTGCAAAAGTTAACTGGAAGCACAAGTTTAAGGACACCAGAAAACATATGAAGTACATGGTGATCTAGCACATGTGCAACTATGCATATAGCAACCAAGAATCATCACTGCAGAAATTACCCAGAAGAAGCAATATATAACAATTTCAATTGTAGAAACTACTTTCACAACATGTGAAGAAGAATTAATTCCAAATATAACAGAATTACAAAAATATGTTTTTTAAATCAATTTTCTCATAGTAATCAGATGCAAGAGAAAATAGAGATGCCTTTCATGAGCATGGGCCACAAATTTAAGTACCAAAGGGTCTACTGAGAAGCAGGGGAAATGATTGAGTTTTAAGCATTTCCTCCCTTAGGTTTCACATTAATTCTACCATTAGGAGCTACAAGTGAGGTGCAAACAGAGGCTATCACCTTCAGCTTATATGCATCGTGTTAAACAGCTATAAATTTCTATATTCTTTGGTTACAGGTCCGAATTTGAGTTAGAGATAGAATTTGTGAGACATAGGTGGATCATTTTCCCAAAACGATATATCTACTTTAATGCAATTGGATTATTTTACGCATAAAGACGTAAAAGAAACGTTTTCAACAACGCTAAATTATTATCTTCTTTGTCTTATAGGTCCCAATTTGTGTGTTTTGTAGCATATTCAGAATTTTGAGAAAAGAAAATAAAGCAAGTTCATGAAATCTAAAGAATTCGGTCAATCACAAGAAGGAATAGGAAAACTTACCAAGTGAGCACATGACTCAGGAATCGAAAAGACGAATTGGCAATGTAGACTTCGCCTTTTCCCCATACTAGACTACTTACCGGCAGCGAGGGATGATGGTGAGAGAAAGCGATGGGAGAAATTCTTTAAAGTAAATTACAAGTCTGGTCCCCTTGGTATACTCAAGATGTCAGTTTTATCAGGTTTCATTTTTGTTACATGTTTGTCCTCATGGTTTCTTTTGTTGCTGATATGGTCCATTTAATAAATGTATGCTAAATCACATATACAAGATGAGTTTGACAGTGAGCTTTTTAGAACTTTAGCTTTTAACGTTTAAAGGAAATCCTAAATTGAAGAAAAAAAGTACGAGTTTAAAGCTTTTATATTAGGGCAAATATCATAAAAACCCAACATATTTTTATTAAATTCTTAAAAAAAACACTATATTATTTATAAGTACATTAAAACCCTTATATTTTTGAAAATGTCTAATTTAAGATTTTAGATCGATAAAATACTAGACAACCACAAATGCTATTTAACCGAATCTTAAGTGTTTGATGATTACAATCTATTAGATTAGACAATTTCAAAAAATATAAGAGTTTTAACGCACTAAAGAAAGAAAAAATAGATAATGAATAAGAAAAATAATTTGTTTTGGACAATAAATGTCTTTCACATCTAACTATAACAATGATTTTTAAATGGCAGTTCCAAAAAAATGTATTTCTATATTGGGAATTGAACGTCTTATTCTTTTGAGTGGCCTATGTGAATATGAGCCAAGAGCAAGGATTCCTGAAAGTGAATTCCAGTCTTCTTTTCTCTTTTGAGTCTTCGGTAAAGTCTCCCAACTATATTTGAATATGAATTGGTTATCCATAAAGTCCTGTAGTTCCACTTCTTGCTCTAAAAATTAGGAAAGACTTGTTGAAATCGCCGGTTGGCTTGGTACGACCAAGAAAGGCATGGGACTCCTTACATACCTACCCTTAATTAATTAAAGAAAAAGAGTCCAAATTCCAATGATTACACAGGTTAGGTCGCTCCGCTACTCTGCTCGCTCTGACGATTTTACATACCGGCTGGAAAGATAAAGATATCTTCTTAACCCGAAATGGTTGGGGAGAGCAAATGTTCCTTTTATTAGGGCACTCCTGGGAACAAAGGAATCCGCCCGAGGAAGGGCTTACATTTGATTAGCTAGGCAAAGGATGGCTTAGGAGCAGGAGGGTCTCCCGAAGGAGATGGGGGCAGCCAAGGCTAATATAATGGTTTTTCTAATGGTTGGATGAAAATATGTTGGATTTTTCTATATCAGAAAACTTAAATTTGACATTTCAAAAAATATAGGGGTTTTAATGTATTAAAAAATAATATAGTTGTTTTTTTTAAGAATTTGATGAAAATATGTTGGGTTTTTTCTGATATTTGCCCTTTATTTTAAAACAAAAGCTCTTAATTCAAAAGTTATCTTTTATATTTTATGTGATTTTACATCTTTTGAAAACTTAAAACTACTACTGTCAAACACTTTTACACAAATAAGAACTACACTTCCAACTATTTTTCTAAATTTACTCATGGTCCTAATATCATATCAAGAACTATGATTTTCATCTATAGAACTACTTCTTCACTCAGACTATTCCTGTGTAACATCCATCCTCATAATGAGGTCACAATAATAGAAGCTAATTTAAAAAAAGAAGTAATGTTCGGTTACCACAGATGAAAAATATGATAAATTTATAAATATTTGGGTTTATTCTATGATCTTTATTTGTAATCGTTTTATTAAATTTTGAGATTCGTAGTAACTTAATAAATAAAAGAATATTAGGTTAAAAACTAGGATAATAATGCAAAACGTTGGGACCAAAATGAAAGTTTTGGAAATTATTGACCAATACCAATTAATGAAATAAAAAACAAGGTCAAATTTCTTTTTTTAAGCTTGAGGGTACCCATCAGACATGACCAAACAAAACAAAATAGACATGCACATACCTCTTGTGTGTGCGCGCTTTCAATACTAACGAGGAACTATCGAGAAAGTTGAAATTAAGATGTAAATGAAAATGAAATGGAAAATGAAATGAAATAAAGTGGTGTCAAGGAGGAGAATAATAATTTGATATTTTGGTGACAATGGTGATGGTATGCATCAACATTGGTTTAGTTAGTGGTGATTTCGCCTATGTGGTGGTCGGAGGCAGTAGTGGTCAATTACTCAAACCTTTTAAATTCTTTAATGTGCATCAAAGTTTGATGGTGGCATTCCATATAAATATTTTCTAATTGATTAATTTTCTATTTAGGTTGCAAGTTAAAAACGAGGACCGAAATTAATTGGAAATGTAGTCTGTGTCCCCATATCCAAACCCCAATTCTCATACATGCATGTGTCCCCACCTCATCCAATCTCTAATGGGTTCGTGGAAGAATTACAATAAGAATTACATGGAAAATTTTGTGTACCCATTTGATAAAAAGTTTCAAACATTAAGCATTCGTAAATCTTAAAATCATAAAAACAATATAAACAATAACCATGAGAATTATAAAGTCCAATTATTCACTTTCATACGTGAAAAATAAGAAAATAAGATTATCAACAAAGTTTGCTTATTAATTCTCATGTTCATTAAGAAACTAGAACAAATAAAAATTATAATTTTCACTTTCTCATATTATTGTTTAAAAATTCTTTCTTCATCATCATCAATCATCATTAGGTCTTCATAATTGAAGTATGGAAATCCACAAAAAATCTGCATTGTTACTTAAGATGATTCCAAATTGTAGTAATCAATTTTTTTTTCTTGTTTCAGCAGCCTCACAATCTACATTTGGTTGGCTTGTTAATGATGGAACGTGAGAATTGATATATCTAGATATTGATGGTGTAGAGCCATTACTTTCAAAAATCATAGAAGGAACATCATCAATAACATTTTGTACAGAATGCTCTTCGGTCTTGCTACAAAGTATAAGTAGTTAACTATCAACTAAAAGTAAACATATCAAATAAACAATTAGTGATTGATCATATAAAATAACTTACAAATCATCAAAAATATTAGTCTGATTTTTCGGTTTTCACATTAGCATTAAACTGATCAAATAAACTAAATGTTAATAAGTAACTAAGTAGTTTAAGTTAAGGTAGTTAGTATCAGATGTGTGCACCAAACCATACAACCACCCACGCCGCACCATATAATACAATTTTAAAACTTCGTTGTGCGGTTTACAGTTTGTAATTTTTGTAAACCGCACTATGGGATGCGGTTTGCGGTTTATAGTCACAAAACCGCAGTTTAAACTGCACCGCACTATATATATATATATATATATATATATATATATATATATATATATATATATATATATAATAATAATAATAATAATAATAATAATAATAATAATAAAATGAGAGTGCTTAAAAGGTTGAGAATGCAAAGACATATCACAGTCGTCTAAATTGCCATATCTTAAGCTAGGATCAATGTGTCATATATGTCAATTATAGAACTAACTGAGCCAACTTGTAAATTTAAAATATATATCAAGGGTGTTAAGGGAATTACAATGATTGTTTTGCATTAAATTAACATATTAAATATAGCATTGATGGGAACAAATTAACCTTCTCTTTACTTAATGTAAAGTCTCTCTCTGTCCTCTCAAATATCTTTATCCCTCTTTCATAAACTATCTTTCTCTCTCTCTTTAATCACCACTAAGCCATCTAGGGCTTTTGATAATCATCTCGCCCATTCACCATCATTATAACATCATGCCAATTACATCATGAAAATCAGTAGCCCTTGATCACAAATCATCTGTCACAACCACCAACAACACCGTAATACCACTATCATCGCCCCACCTTCACCTGCCTTTTGTTTTCCACTTCTTGTGATTTGGATTTGATTCTTCAATTTACAAATGAAAAGCAGAATTTTGAAGAGTTGAGATGGGTGCAACCGATATCTTTTTTTTACACAATCGAGTACTAATTTTGTGGTTCGAGAATATCCAAGAGTAAGAAAAATTGATGTTGGCTTTCTGGTAAATATCCTAGGTTGTTTGTGACCTCGATGAGCAATTGATTATACTATTCTCATTATCAATCTTTTTGATTTTATAGAAATAAAACATTATGTATCTTTCTCACAATCTCTCATGAAATTAGGCATTTGTTGCCTCATTATTCTTCTAATTTGAACCTAATCAGCTAGAATGAATGTGATTCTGTTCAACAAGAGCTTAAACAAGGTTGATATATATTCAACTTGAAGTATCCTCCATGGTTGAAGATCCCTACTCGAATAGGCTGGCAGATTTATCATCGACACAAGGTATGCTTTTTAATACTAAAGATTCTCTGGATATGGACTGTTTTCTTTTTCGTATGGAATTTGAGTCAAGAAAATAAATCCCCAAATAACATGCACACACAAAAATAGTGTCGTGATTGATGCACCAAGAATCTTTCTTGTGGGATTTTCCATGAAATTCTCTAAACAAATAAATTCCTAGAATACCACTGTTCAAATAATTTCCACATAAACCCTCAACTTTCACTTTATCCTCACTCGGTCCTCTAAAAGTTACTTTTTCATGAAATTAAATACAATATTATTTAGAGTTGACAATCCCAACCCACTTATAGGTAAATGGACTCATATGTGTCATTCTTTATTTCCAATGGGTCAAATAGGTTAATCGGGTTCCAAAACTTATTTAAATGCATTAACCTCATGAACTGTTTTATTAAAATTTTAAACATGACACTGAAATGATAATAATCTATCTTATGGGCATGGTCTACATTATTTTCTTCATTCATTTATTTGTATTTCAATTCGAGAGCATACCGTGCTGTGCTGGTCGGTTTCAAGAAGGGGAGATCAAGAAATAATCAATGAGTTTGAAGTCAACAAAAAACTATAAAACTTGATTTTGACATTAACATGCTTACAAAACTAACTTGCAAGAAAACAAGTTTTTGGTTATGCGAGTTTAACAAGCCTGATGTTTCAAGCGCAATAAAACACAAGTTCTATAACTATAAATTCAAATTTTCATATTTTAACATTTTAGCATTTAGGTATAGTTTATGCCCTTGCCCCACGAAGAGGATGAGGAGATTTGGTGAAATTTGTAATGAAGACAAAAGCAGTCCCATAATGCACAAAGCATCTTTCTTGTGAAATTCTCCATGCAACTTATCACTAACAACGTCTCTGCATATATCTTACACAATGCATCCTTTTTATACATGTAAATTCCATTGAATTTCTTCATTCTTTAGCATTGATGATGAATGAAGAACTGATATATTAAGAGAGATAGCCATAAAATTATTTTTAAAAACTAATTTTCAGAAAAATAACGGACGACACAAAACTTCAGTTTTTCAAATTTGAAAAAAAAAGATTTTGTTCTTCAATTTTGAAATACTTTTATAATACAAAATAATATGAACATTATGCCTCTAGAAAAATCAATACAATCATTGTTCAACGAAAACTTCAAAACCTGTTTGACGGAAAGATTTAAAATCTTTGAAACCTCAAATAAAAAACTAGAGGCGTGCACTAGTACCGATGGTAGGTGAAAGCTAGGGTGATGAATAGATTTGTAAAACTTTTTTATATTCATGTTCGGTATTTCTTCTATTAAATGATTAAATCAAAATAACAACTTAGATTGATTTACAAAATATAAGGAGTACATAAAAAAAGAAGTTGTATTATCATTGTTCTAATGAGATATAGACACATATTTCATGAAGGACCAACATAACATGTCAAGTGTATGTTCTATAACATACAATTGTTTAATTATTTACTGAATTTTAATTCTAAAGGCGTCCAAACCGCTATTTATTCTTGTTTAATATGATAGAAAGAAAATTTAAGAAAAGAAACTATCACATTTAAAGGTATGTTGTGTAACAATTTTCATGATTAATGATAAAATCAATTTAGAAGAAGCCTTGAGATGAAGAATATATATTTGTGCAACTGCTAGTTAAATATGTAGAAATAAGTTAGCGTGTGAATTTATTATACGTCTTTATTTGGTGCACTCTCTCTATTAGAACTATTGTTAATTTCTCTTAAATGGTAATTTTGTTATTTATCAGCTTAATTTCATTTAAACATCTATATTTACAAAGTAAGCAACAACTCAAATAATTCATTTCTATAACCACCCAAACCGGATAGTGAAATGATAATGAAGAAAGTGGGTTCATCCAAGAACATAACGTGTGGGTTGGTTTGAAGAAAGTGGTGACCAAGAAAGCAATACATATAAAAATAATAAATGGAAAGTAACCTTGTGGGGTTGGTTTGAAGAAACTGGGTTCATCCAAGAACATAACATGTGGGTTTGTTTGAAGAAAGTTGGGACCAAGAAATCAATACATATAAAAAACAATAAATGGAAAGCAATCTTGAAAGACTTGGAAGTCAATGGAAAGTTTGTCACAACAAAATTAAACTCATGTAATCCCCAAAGTGGGTTCATCCAAGAAGATAGCGTGTGGGTTGGTTTGAAGAAAGTGGGGACCAAGAAAGCAATACATATAAAAACAATAAATGGAAAGCAAACTTGTGGGGTTGGTTTATAGAAGGCGGGGACCAAGAAATAAATGCATATAAAAAACAATAAATGGAAAGCAACCTTGAAAGACTTGGAAGTCAATGGAAAGTTTGTCACCACAAACTTAAACTCATGTAGTCCCCAAAGTGGGTTCATCCAAGAACATAACGTGTGGGTTGGTTTGAAGAAAGTGGGGACCAAGAAATAAATACATATAAAAAAACAATAAATGGAAGGCAACCTTGAAAGACTTGGAAGTCAATGGAAAGTTTGTCACCACAAACTTAAACTCATGTAGTCCCTATGGCACATGCAAATATTTTAGGCCACATGTTTTCATTCAATGACTTTAAAGTCAACAAAAAACTATAAACTTCATTTTAACTGTTTAAGTTTTATAACCAAGATAATAACTTTTTGATTAACCGAGTTTAACAAAGTTGATGTTTCGCAAAGGTGGCCTCAGTTCACCATATTAGCAAAAAAGTTCTCATCCAGTGAGATATTCAATCACATCAACAAGTCACTTGAAACACTACATAAGCAATCAACATAAATACATAAGACCACTAGGTGTCCAATTCACCAAACTCAATGAGAACAATAACCCTAAAGTGCATATACAAAGTAAGTAACAACTCAAATAATTCATTTCTATAACCACCCAAACCGGATAGTGAAATGATAATGAAGAAAGTGGGTTCATCCAAGAACATAACGTGCGAGTTGGTTTGGAGAAAATGGGGACCAAGAAAGCAATACATATAAAAAAAATAAATGGAAAGCAACCTTGTGGGGTTGGTTTGAAGAAAGTGGGTTCATCCATGAACATAACGTGTGGGTTTGTTTGAAGAAAGTCGGGACCAAGAAACCAATACATATAAAAAACAATAAATCGTAAGCAACCTTGAAAGACTTGGAAGTCAATGGAAATTTTGTCACCACAAACTTAAACGCATTTAGTCCCCAAAGTGGGTTCATCCAAGAACATAACGTGTGGGTTGGTTTGAAGAAAGCGAGGACCAAGAAATAAATACATATAAAAACAATAAATAGAAAGCAAACATGTGGGGTTGGTTTGAAGAAAGTGGGGACCAAGAAAGAAATACATATAAAAAACAATAGATGAAAAGAAACCTTGAAAGACTTGGAAGTCAATGGAAAGTTTGTCACCACAAACTTAAACTCATGTAGTCCCCAAAGTGGGTTCATCAAAGAACATAATGTGTGTGTTGGTTTGAAGAAAGTGGGTACTGTGATATCCGCCTAAAATGGATTCGGGTCAACCCAACCCAATTGGAAATTTAATAAACCCTACTCGAGATTTCTTGATGCTAATAGGATCAAAACCCTTACACTACGATATAAATTGACGTTAATAGCAATATAGTATAGTATAACGTTATAACTATAATCAAATTAAATTATGATATCATATTAAAATCAAATCAAAGTATGATGCTCTAATTAAATTAAAAAAATCAAAGTTGAATGCTATAATTAAACTTCAAATCAAAGAAGATTGTTATAATCAAATAATAACCTATTTTTTATAAAACTCTATTTTTATAAACACTACATTAAATTTTATAAAACTCTTAAGATGCTTGTGTTAGTGGGGAATTATGAATACCACCAAAAGTAAAAGTTTATTCTCATTGTCTCCCACTCACACCTCCCATCATCTTTCCTTTCATTTTCTCCCAACACATTATTCTCATCACCACTCAAACCATATCTATTCTTTCTCTCACTCTCAATCTTGAAATTCTTCATAGAAATCTTCATATTTCAGCCAAGAACACTCCAATATACTCAAATCTTCATCCCTCTTGAAACATTCATCAAGGTATGTTGTTAAAAGTCTCAAATTCATGAATGAAACAAATTAAATCCACCAAACTATTTAAAACTCATTTTATGCATAAACCTGATTTTTCTCAGGATCCCATCAATAAAATAAGAAGTTCTAGAAATTTTCAGAAAATAACTTATTTTTATTGAATTACTATAATTATTGCAATAAAATAGGGCAATAATTCACATAAAGTACCTTTTCAGTCAATAAATTCTGAGAATATTTTGGAACAACCCATATATTGAGTAAAGTGGATTTATAAAGTTTCATGAATTTATATTATTGTTTGATGCTTATTTTGTATTTTATTTTGTTGTAGATAAATAAATTGCAAAATATAGTTATGTATGTTAAAAAATAGATTTTATATTTTTTGCACCTTATTAACATTTTAAATACTCCATGACAAAATTTACAGATTTTGGTAAGAATGTTTGCTTATTTTTCCTGATTTAATGATTATTTAATGGTTTAAATTGATAATAAATAGCTACACTTGTCCAAAAATTATAAAACCTTATCCGAATATCATATATAACATGTTAATAATATATAAAAAGTCTAATGAATTTATCTTAGTATGTTCCTATTATTTATAATTTTATTGATTAGTTAATAATGAAAAACATAAGAAATACTTCCCATAGTCCAAAATATCCAACATATTTACAGTAGCCTCAATATAATGTTAGCAAACTATGGTTAATTTTCCAGATTTTGTGGGAATCATTTATTATTTTTCCCGAAATTTGTTGTGGTTTAATTATTAAAATACTAAATAAATACTAAAACAGTTAAGAAAAATATGAAAATTTTACAATAATTACTATTTTATTAAATAATGATTTTCTGATAATTTCAGAATGTTTCATTAATGTTTAGTATTTAAAACCATTTTCCAAAATATCTAAGCATGTAAAAATACATTTTTAATGATTATTTCATATAAATAATTATTTATAATATATAAAATCTGTAAATACTTATAATTTGACTAGTTATTATTTTAATAAGAAATTATTAATATCTTGCCTAAAGTGAAAATATAAATTAATTAAGCAAAGTAATTAATTCAATTTAAAATTCATTTAACATATGAATACATTAATATTCAAAACAAAATTTGGATTATTGTTAATTCATCTAATATAAGAATATGTGTCTAATTATTTTTATTAATACTCCATTCCCGTTTAGTAGTTCCTAAACCAAAACTATTAATTATAATAGGTTCCACGTCGTTTTGACCCGAGCCGTCTATCGTACAACACGCGTATTCCGTTTGGACTAATGTGAGTTATCTACCCCATATTTTATAATTTTCAATACTTTTGGGGTGTATCATGTGGTTTTAATATGTTCCAACTTCATTTTATTATTTTAACACAATTGAGACATTGTTGGGACATTTATATATGAATCATTATTTGTATAATTATTGTTTGTTTACGCTACATGTACTTGTAGTGCATTACCATTTTTAGTCTAATCTCCATGACTATGCCCGTATTCTTGAGGTACGTTATGGACAATAATAGCGCTATTGGGTTGACCACCCCGCCTTGGGACGCTAAGGTGATTGATTGCACGTGGTTGAGTGTGTATGATGATTAGATGCTCCATCCTATATATATACATATATATGTATATATAGGGTGAGGACTTATTATTGTTGTTATCATTTGTTAATCAATTTTTGATTTATAAACCGTTATCTCAATAATACTTGCTTGTCGACTTCCAAAGAAAACAAGTTTCAAATTATAAATATTTCAAACTCACAATTTTCTTTAATAAAACTAGATTACTCACCAACTCTCGTAGTTGACCTGTTTTTACCCATGATGCAGATTTGAAGGATGAAGTTGATGAAAAGTAGGGTATACATTAGAAACCCACAAGACTATTTAAATTTGATGTAATAAATGTTGTTTGTATTTGAATTTGTATTTGTATGTTGTGGATCTTTTTTGCCTACTTAGTACTTAATTGAATCTAATCATATTATAACATAGTTGTCATGAGACTTTGAACAATATATCACGTCTTGATCGATTCCGCCAAGGATTGGGGTATGACAGGTACCAAGAAAGCAATACATATAAAAAACAATAAATGGAAAACAATCTTGAAAGACATGAAAGTCAATGGAAAGTTTGTCACCACAAACTTAAACTCATGTAGTCCCTATGGCACATGTAAATGTCTTAGGCCAAATTTTTTCATTTAATGACTTTGAAGTCAACAAAAAACTATAAACTTCATTTTAACTGTTTAAGTTTTATAATCAACATAATAACTTTCTTATTAACCGAGTTTAATAAAGTTGATCTTTCGCAGAGGTGGCCTCAATTCCCCTTATTAGCAGAAAAGTTCTCATCCGATGAGATATTCAATAACATCAACAAGTCACTTGAAACACCACATCAGAAATCAACATAAATACATAAGACCACTAGGAGTCCAATTCACCAAACTCAATGCGAACAATTACCATAAAGTGCATATACAAAGTAAGCAACAACTCAAATAATTCATTTTCTATAACCACCCAAACCGGATACTGAAATGATAATGAAGAAACTGGGTTCATAAAAGAACATACCGTGTGGGTTGGTTTGAAGAAAGCAGGGTTTCTCGGGTGTTATCATTGTTGATGGAGCGTGTGTGGTTAACCGGCTCATCAATTTGAGATGATAATGGACCCCGAGAGTACCAAGCTAATTTGCATGGTTATTCACACCCGGTTTGTGATCCTCGGCATCCCAGTCACAAACGGAGGGGCATTTCCGAGATTAAACATGCCGTTGAACAGTTCAATGAATCTCACAGATCTAGGAATTTCATAAGACTGAAATTGATAAATGTTATCTACCTTAATGACCACTGTGTTGTGATTACGGCATCCCTCTTCATGGCATAGTTGGGGTATTTTGGATCCTAGCCTTGTTAAATAATATATATTGGGTAATTATTTAAAAGGATTAATTAAACTAATAAATTCTCTTTCCTTTTATAGATGTCTGAGTCGAGTGTCTATTCTCATCCTCCTCCTCATTCATCCATTTCTGAGGGCATCAGAAAGCGCCTGCTAAATATGGAAAGGCTGACTGGCCTTAACTATGTGGAATGGCTTCGCAATTGGAGAATGGTTCTTGTTATTGCTGGCAAGCTACACCTCATTGAGTATCCGATCTCAGTTCCACCAAAACATGTCATCACAAAAGGTCTTTATGATTAGCATGACCTATTATTTGATGAATCCGAGAAAGTTTGTGACCTCATGCTATTGACTATTGAGCCCGAGTTTCGCAGGGATTTTGGATCCCTAAGGCCGTATGAGTTAATACAACTGGTTGAGGAAAAGTTCCAAGAACCTGTTGAAGAGGAACGAGCTAGGATCTTCAA
The DNA here is from genome assembly GCA_023525715.1 of Cichorium intybus. NCBI lineage: Eukaryota > Viridiplantae > Streptophyta > Magnoliopsida > Asterales > Asteraceae > Cichorium > Cichorium intybus. The sequence continues at coordinate 102,830,325 of CM042010.1, read as the reverse complement.
AAGACTTGCAGAGTGCAAGCTAAAAGAAGGAAGTAGCATCGATTCGCATGTTCTCAAGATTGAGAGATACATAGGTGAATTGTACAAACTTGGTCATCCAATTAGTCAGGAAATGAGTGTAACGCCAAGACACTCTTTTTATGTAAATATAATAAAAAGGGTAAATTGGTCATTTTACCTTAGAAGGGTAATTTGGTCTTTTGGAAGGAAAAGAATTTGGTTTGAAATAATATTTTGAGTTTTGGACTTAAAATGTTATAAAAACTGAATTTTGGTCGTTTTACCACAAAAGGGTATTTTGGTCATCTGACCAAGTGAAGGACCAAATATGTAAAAATATTGTTGCTTGTGGCAAAAGTATAAGAAATGGAAGTTTTATTGTAAAAAAACTTGATTATAGTGCCAAAAGTTCAACAAATGGAACTTAGGGACTAAAATTGTAAAGTTTGGAAGTATAAATAGAAGGGTTGACTCTCTTCTTTGACTGGCCATTTGTGCAGCAACGGGAGAGGATCCTTGGTGCGATTTCTGCAGAAAATTTGGAAGCCTTCTTGAAGATTAAAGCTAGAAGTTGAAGGCATAGCTTGGAATTGAAGTTTTCAAGCAATTAAGGTTAGTTCTTGGAATTTCTAACCTAGGTTTGTGTGTTCTTCACTTGAGGAATATGATGACTGAAATTTCAGTCAAGAATTATGTGTTGTAATAGCTTAATGCTTCCAATAAGTCATGCTAATAAGGGCTTAATTGAAGAAAATGGAAGTAGATTGCTATTATTGATGAATTTGAAGTTTTGGGGTTTTTGGAACTAAGAACCCTAATTCTTCCTTGATTGATTGAGTGGGGTTTAATGGTTGAAAACCTTGTCTTAATAGAAGGTTTTAGCCTAGGAACAAACCCCATATGATTAAGGACTGGATTAAGGACTTAATGGGCCAAAACTGCGTGCTATAGTGCACAAATCGCGACTGGCCAGGAGACCTGCACTGGCGCCAGGCGCAGTGCGCCCAGGAGCCAGGCGGGGTGCGCCCAGGCGCAGTGCGCCCTGTCCTAGGCGCAGTGCGCCTCCAAGCAGGGCCAGGCAGGGAATCAAAAACGCTAACTTTTGTTTGGCTTGTCCGATTTAGCTCAAACTTGAACCGTAGGCTCGTTATGGTCTGAAAAGTTTGGGAAAATTTTTATATTGAGTTTTCGACCCCTCGGGGACACTGTAGATCGATACGAATGCCTCGGTGAATAGTAAAATTCACATAAAGATAGTAAATGTAAAGTTTATTATCTAGGCATTGTTTATAATGATATAATATTGGACTCTTACGTATTAGAGTCAATTTAGATGATTATTAACCTATTATCATTTGGTATATAAATGGATAAATAGGTATGGGACAAAATGGTTGTGGTGCACGCAAAGGCAAGAAACAACCGGGAATTAAATGCAGCTAGCATCCAGGTGAGTAATCTCACTGATATCCTATGTGATATATGATGATTGAATTGTTACAGGTTGAAACAGCTTCGAGGGACGAAAACAACAAGTGTAAAAATATATGTAAAAGACAAGACCAGATAAGCCGTGAGTCATTGCGATGACAAGAACGGAGCTGTGAGTCAATACATATATATATACACTATGATATGACAAGACCAGATAAGTCGTGAGTCTTTAATAGACAAGAACGGAGCTGTGAGTCAAACTTATATAGACAAGACCGGATAAGCCGTGAGTCTAGGAAACAGCGGGCTAACCCGTGAGCCAAGGCAATAGCGGGCTTACCCGTGAGCCATATTTGATTTTGTATTGTATGATATTCTGGTGCGGCCTATATGGCTATGATATTGGATGCTATATCCAACCGGTGCGGCCTATACAGCTATGATATTGTTACAGGAACATGGTGCGGCCTTTTGGCTATGATATCGGGTTATTGAACCCAGCTGGTGCGGCCTGCGGGCTATGATTTATATATTGAAAATGTTTTGGTGTGGCTTATATAACCATAACATATGATGCAGTCCATTGTAACTAAGAAACATGGGACAGAAACGATAGATATGATTATATGTGCAAATAACTGATGTGGTTTGATAATTGCAGGTTGTAATGAAGTAGCCTGTAAGGCTACAAAAATTAGGATGTGAAATCCTAAGAGATATATGGTCAACCAGTAAGGCTATGAGTTTGGATTCGATATCCAGACAGATACACGAATATATTTGATACATGTTATTTGCAGATACGATTACTCACTGAGCTTTGTAGCTCATACCGTTTGTTAAATGTCCCTGCAGGTTAGCATGATCCTGATAAGGGAATAGATAGAGTCCGTGACACGAGAAGTAGGACTCTTAGATGCTGTCAGTAGCAGCCCGGCTTCAAAGGAGACTACGGTATTTTATACTCTCCTTGATACGCTTGTACCCGTTTTATTAAAATATACCCCTTTATTTATGGTTTTAAGTACTGAAACCTTTGTTAAAAATGAAAAAAAATTTTAGGGGTGTTTTGTTTTAAAAGCCGGGTGTTACAAGTTGGTATCAGAGCCGTGGTTTAAGTGAACTAGGTGTCTATAGAGTAGATTCCTGGACTTAAACCTTGAGACAGTAGACACGATGTACCGTTAGGTGTATATAGTTGTTATTATACATATATAACCTAACTATTGCTGACTTCTAACGTATAAGAAGTATGAGCAGCGAATATTACTGGGAAGAATTTAGGGCATGGAGCTTTAAGAGGCAGACCAGCCCTTTCTCAAGGCTCCATCAAACGAGGGGCAACGAGACAAGTAGCAGAAAATCCACATGGCAAGCAACAATAGTTGCTGTGGTCAGAGAAGGAAATTGGGTGCTCACCTGATTGATATCAAGGTGAAAGAAAAGTAGCTGAGACTACAAGAAAAGCATAAAAAGATTAGTGGACGCTTCAGGAGAAGTTACCACAGACTGGGTCCAACCTTAAAAGGAAGGGACCAAAACTGAGCAGTTATGTATTATGAGCAGTGCAGGAAAGGCACTAAGAAAATTGTAGGGTTGAAACTCTACCGTTGACATGCTGAAATTGCAGATGATAGGAGCAGATTGCTCGAGCTTGTTGGATGGAACGGAAGTGTGTCTAGCGCGGAGCTATAGAACACTTTCTTATGAAATACTGACATGCTAAATGTGGAGTAACGGGTGATGAACCCAGGAATGAACGGGGAGGAAAGAAAGAAGAAATGAATGGTCGAAAAGGACAAGTGGTACCATGAGTATTCCAGCAGACTGTGGGAGAAGCTCGTGAGTAGAGTGATATGGTCTCAAATATAATTGTTTTAAATATACTCTCCGTATATGTTATATTTGATCCATGGAGCTATGCTTGGGATCGGTGACTTTGATGTCTTGTTGAAATATTTCATCTATGATTATGGATGAAATTTTGGAAGTAGCTATAGTAAATAGCAAATATGTTCTAGATATTGAATACCTGGAAGGTAGATTGCCTAGGATTTACGGGACCATTTTCCCTATGAATCTGAAGCCGATGACTACCTTTAAAACTGAAGCAATTATGCTTATATATTGGTTAGCAACGAAGTATGCTACCATGAATGGTAGAAACAATAACATTATGGTTCTTAAATCAGAAATGAAATGGACGAAAATCCAGGGTAAATGACCGTTGTTAAGAATACCGGTTATTTTCCTTTGCTTAAACTCAGAAAAGAGTTAGTAAAGGAATGATTTGTAGTTGGCATACGTGGTATGGGCCAAGCTAAATAAAGCGGTGATAGTAGTGTACTACTTTAAATAAATTCTCGGATGTTTCTTTTGAAAAGAACTTCCAGGATTTCTGCCAGATTGGCGAGAAGAGCTTATGATTAAGCTGGTCTTGGGAGCCGTTCCTGTTATTTAGGCTCTATATTGATTAGCCTCTGCAGAGATGGCAGAGTGGTAAAACAATTGGAAGAAATTGTTTTTGAATTGGGGTCTCATATGGCCGAATGTGTCATCGTGTGGAGCCCTATCTTGTTTGAAAAAAAAGAAAGAAAGATAAGTTAATGTGTATGTACATTGACTAATGAGAATCTGATATTCTCGAAACCAGACTGAATATGAGGTACATTTGTACCAGATATTGGAGTTACTTCACTGAGTTAAGTGATATGTAAAATTTTCCAAGTATGAAAATTTGGCTAAAAGAAGTTTCAATTCTTTGGGCATGATAATACTGCCAAAGATGACAAAGTAAATCCAGTGGAATTGATGATGTGATAAAACTGGAACCGCATGAGGAATCTGACTGAAACTTGTAGTTCCTTGGATTGGCGGTTTATTATAGGAGAGTTGTAGAAAACTGCTCCTCGATTGCTGTTTAGTTGACTAAAGTTGACCAAGAAAAGTGAAAAGTCTGAGTGGTAGAAAGACCACAAGTATATTTTTAAAGGTTGAAATAGACCTTGTGTGAAGCTCCGGTGTTAGCATTATCGCTAAGCGGAGAAGATAAATTGTTTTATAGAAATGCATCCAGGGTTGATTTTGGATACATGATATTGCAGTAGCAATTATGAATTTGGTATTTAAGCTTTGGAGACACTACTTGTATGGTGTAAAGCTTAATGTTTATAAAGATCATAAAAGTGTGAAATACTTAATTGATCAAAAAGAAGCTAAATATGAGATAGCAACGATAGATGGGTTACTTAAAGATTTCGGATATGAAATCTTGTATCATCTCGGAAAGGCGGATGTGATTATAGATGCCCTGAATTAGAAAGAGTATCTTTTGAAAGATACAACCACATGCATGAGTGTGGCGAATTGATTACCTGAGTTGATCCGGGTAGCACAGAAAGAAGTGTGCAAGTCTGAAAAAGGTGAAAAGTGAATGAATGATTAGCTACTGAAAGAAGCTAGTTAGAAACTCATGACGATTGAAAACCCTTGGGGTTGGGTATGTGAGTTCTAAAGCAAAGAAAAATATGGAATTTACCCTTAAAAGATGTATATTGGGGTAGATATGCAAAATGCCCGGAACAGTACCAAACTGTGTAGGATGATATAACCTATGTATTGGTGGCCGGGGCTAAAGAAAGACATCGAAAGACATGTGAAAAGTGTTTGACTTGTGTGTAACTACAATCAAATCATTAGAAACATACGGAAAAATTTAGCCGTTGTCGGTCTCAAAGAAGAAATGGGACGATATTATTATAGACTTTATAAGAAAGTCTCCGCAAATACTATATGGGTATGACACCATATGAGTAATTGCAGATTGGTTGATGAAACCAGTGCAAATGTATACCGATTAGAGAAGAAATTAAGAACAAAAAGTAGTGAAAAACTACATAGAAGGAGGAATTTGCCGACGTGCGCTACCGGTAACGACTGTATCGAGTCGAGAAACTAGAATTATTCGTTGATTTTGGCATAAATTCCAAGAATAATTAGCTCAAAAGTACTAGTTAGTACTGTATGAGATTTGCAGATTGATAAACAAGATGAAATAATGACGCAGACTTTAGAAAATACGCATTGAACTTGCATAATAGACCCTGGTGAAAGATGAAAAGATCGCCTATCCTTGGTAGAACCCGTAGATAATAATAGTTTTCGTACCAGCATTCAGATGACTCTTATAATGCATAGTATGGAGCATCGTGTTGCACGTCGATTTGCTAGACAGAAGTTGAAGAGAAGCCGTTGACTGGACCCGAGATTGTACCTTAAACAGAAGAAAAGATTAGGCAAATTCGAGAAAGCTTGGAAATAGACCAAAATCGACAAAAGTAGTATGCGGATTGTCGAGACAAACCATTGAAACTCCAAGTGAGGGAAGGCAGTGATACTCAAAATATCCCTTCGAAAGACTAAAAATATATTTGGGACGAAAGGAAAGTTAAGTCCTCATCTATTGAACTTTTCCATATGTCCCTAAGAGTAAGAACTGGGGTGTACCGATTGAAGTTTCTTGATGAACTTCAAGATATTTATAAAGTTTTCTATGGGTCTCATGGTTCTGAGAACATAGATTGATAAATTCCAACGAATCCCTCATGTTGAAATGAGGTACATAAGTGATTAAGGTGCCGGGACAACCGGAGGAATGATATGCGAGTGGTGATATAACCACGAGATAAGAAGACTAGTATGGTTAAGTGCTTAGGCAATACCATAAAGGTTTCCATATGATATGGGAAACCGGAATTGTAACGAGAAAGAAATACCCTCGCTTGATAGTATGATTTCGGGGACGAAATCTTTTGAAGGAGGGGAGAATTTGTAACGCAAAGACACTCTTTTTATGTAAATATAATAAAAAGGGTAAATTGGTCATTTTACCTTAGAAGGGTAATTTGGTCTTTTGGAAGGAAAAGAATTTGGTTTGAAATAATATTTTGAGTTTTGGACTTAAAATGTTATAAAAACTGAATTTTGGTCGTTTTACCACAAAAGGGTATTTTGGTCATTTGACCAAGTGAAGGACCAAATATGTAAAAATATTGTTGCTTGTGGCAAAAGTATAAGAAATGGAAGTTTTATTGTAATAAAACTTGATTATAGTGCCAAAAGTTCAAGAAATGGAACTTAGGGACTAAAATTGTAAAGTTTGGAAGTATAAATAGAAGGGTTGACTCTCTTCTTTGACTGGCCATTTGTGCAGCAACGGGAGAGGATCCTTGGTGCGATTTCTGCAGAAAATTTGGAAGCCTTCTTGAAGATTAAAGCTAGAAGTTGAAGGCATAGCTTGGAATTGAAGTTTTCAAGCAATTAAGGTTAGTTCTTGGAATTTCTAACCTAGGTTTGTGTGTTCTTCACTTGAGGAATATGATGACTGAAATTTCAGTCAAGAATTATGTGTTATAATAGCTTAATGCTTCCAATAAGTCATGCTAATAAGGGCTTAATTGAAGAAAATGGAAGTAGATTGCTATTATTGATGAATTTGAAGTTTTGGGGTTTTTGGGACTAAGAACCCTAATTCTTCCTTGATTGATTGAGTGGGTTTTAATGGTTGAAAACCTTGTCTTAATAGAAGGTTTTAGCCTAGGAACAAATCCCATATGATTAAGGACTGGATTAAGGACTTAATGGGCCAAAACTGCGTGCTACAGTGCACAAATCGCGACTGGCCAGGAGACCTGCACTGGCGCCAGGCGCAGTGCGCCCAGGAGCCAGGCGGGGTGCGCCCAGGCGCAGTGCGCCCTGTCCTAGGCGCAGTACGCCTCCAAGCAGGGGCAGGCAGGGAATCAAAAACGCTAACTTTTGTTTGGCTTGTCCGATTTAGCTCAAACTTGAACCGTAGGCTCGTTATGGTCTGAAAAGTTTGGGAAAATTTTTATATTGAGTTTTTGACCCCTCGGGGGCACTGTAGATTGATACGAATGCCTCGGTGAATAGTAAAATTCACATAAAGATAGTAAATGTAAAGTTTATTATCTAGGCATTGTTTATAATGATATAATATTGGACTCTTACGTATTAGAGTCAATTTAGATGATTATTAACCTATTATCATTTGGTATATAAATAGATAAATAGGTATGGGACAAAATGGTTGTGGTGCACGCAAAGGCAAGAAACAACCGGGAATTAAATGCAGCTAGCATCCAGATGAGTAATCTCACTGATATCCTATGTGATATATGATGATTGAATTGTTACAGGTTGAAACAGCTTCGAGGGACGAAAACAACAAGTGTAAAAATATATGTAAAAGGCAAGACCAGATAAGCCGTGAGTCATTGCGATGACAAGAACGGAGCTGTGAGTCAATACATATATATATATATATATATATATATATATATATATATATATATATATATATATATATATATATAAATATACACTATGATATGACAAGACCAGATAAGCCGTGAGTCTTTAATAGACAAGAACGGAGCTGTGAGTCAAACTTATATAGACAAGACCGGATAAGCCGTGAGTCTAGGCAACAGCGGGCTAACCCGTGAGCCAAGGCAACAGCGGGCTAACCCGTGAGCCATATTTGATTTTGTATTGTATGATATTCTGGTGAGGCCTATATGGCTATGATATTGGATGCTATATCCAACCGGTGCGGCCTATACGGCTATGATATTGTTACAGGAACATGGTGCGGCCTTTTGGCTATGATATCGGGTTATTGAACCCAGCTGGTGCGGCCTGCGGGCTATGATTTATATATTGAAAATGTTTTGGTGCGGCTTATATAACCATAACATATGATGCAGTCCATTGTGACTAAGAAACATGGGACAGAAACGATAGATATGATTATCTGTGCAAATAACTGATGTGGTTTGATAATTGCAGGTTGTAATGAAGTAGCCTGTAAGGCTACAAAAATTAGGATGTGAAATCCTAAGAGATATATGGTCAGCCAGTAAGGCTATGAGTTTGGATTCGATATCCAGACAGATACACGAATATATTTGATACATGTTATTTGCAGATACGATTACTCACTGAGCTTTGTAGCTCATACCGTTTGTTAAATGTCCCTACAGGTTAGCATGATCCTAATAAGGGAATAGATAGAGTCCGTGACTCGAGAAGTAGGACTCTTAGATGCTGTCAGTAGCAGCCCGACTTCAAAGGAGACTACGGTATTTTATACTCTCCTTGATATGCTTGTACCCGTTTTATTAAAATATACCCCTTTGTTTATGGTTTTAAGTACTGAAACCTTTGTTAAAAATGAAAAAAAATTTTAGGGGTGTTTTGTTTTAAAAGCCGGGTGTTACAATGAGTGTTAAGATCCTGCTTGATTCGCTGACTAATAGGTACGATCTGTTCATTCAGACATATAGAAAGGAAGACTGGAAAAAGAGTTTTATGGAAATGCGTTCTCTGTTGACCCTATACGAGTCACTCATGGACAGGCATTGCTCCACTGGTTCGGCTACTTCTGGATTGAGTCAAGTGAAGAGACGCAGCAAGAAACGTTTCAGATCGTCTGGACATGTTCTGAGATGTCTTAAACTGGGAATCCATAGGATAGGATACAGTCACGGAAAGATTGCAAAATGCTCCAAGGTAAAATCTCTAGAAACTCAGGTTTATCTAAAAACTTCGAAACTCCTGATCCATAATTCCTTGATACATAATGTGATAGTCACGTTTGGTTTGTATGCAGGGAATCAGTAGGGTACAGGACTTTGACGCATAGGAGCACTTTTGGATTGGATCTCCAGCTCATGCAGTTTTGAAGTTTAGTTAGATATTACAATCTTGTTATTAGATTATTAGATGCAAACGACATTGTTTTCACATAGTACATTGTTCGAGGGATTTTGTGTTTTAATAAAATGTTGATTTTCTTTTGATTGTTTTAATTATCCTCGAAATGTTTGTGTGAATGTGTTAATGGCATAAATGGTAATAACTTGAATGTTGTTACATCCAATGGGATTGGATTTATGAATTGTGTTCCTTATGATTGTTAAAGTGAATTTTATGAGAATCACTTCAACCAAATGTCCAGTTGGACAGGACTTTGGAATCATTTGACTTAGAGTCACATGATGAATTGAGTTCTTAATAAAATCAGTTGTTGTAAGAAATGCATCACCCAAAGATCCAATGGATATGATTTTGGAATCAATTGACTTGGAGTCAGGTGATGATTGCATGTCTTGAACAATATTAACAAAGTCATAAATTTACATGGAACTGTAAAGGTATTAAGATTTTGAGCAACAGACACATAAGTTACTGTGTATTGCTCGAATCTTCGAACAGAACACGATTAGTTAAGCTTCATGATATTTGCCAAATGGTTTGACAAATATGGCTTCGTTTATCGGAATAAGCGATTGATTGGAACCTTGAAGTGTTCAAAGATTTCAAAGGAAGTATAACATCAACAGAACCTGAGTAACAACATAGACTGAGAAAATGTTTCACAGTTTATCCTCTTCCAAGAACACTAATGGTTATAATGTGTCTTAGGGAAGATAATGGAGCAATGATCGAAATAGTTTTGATCCTCGGTGTATAAGATACACTGGATTCATTTCCGACTAATATTTCAATAAATTGAATATTCAACCAGTCAGACCGCAGAAGCCATATTCCGACGACATCTTAAGACTAAGTAGGTTATGTTGACACTGTCTGAAATGTAAAGCTGGGATCATCCCACTAGTACATAGAAAGTCCAGGGTCATGTAGCATTCGTCTGAATCTCATGACAAGCCTGAAACTGATCAGCGATGTCGTTTCATTGGTCATCCCGGTTATCCTTTGAAAGAAGAGTCCTATTAGAAAGAGCTCAAGTTCTAAGGAAACAGTGGGAGTAAGAATAATCCTGAATGAGTTCAGGGTTTAGCCAAGTAAAAGAACCTTTTAGTCACCACTGGGCCTTGACCAGGAATTGGATTCCTGTTAAACCTGACATACCCTCTCTTCGCTTGACCAGTAGTTATTGTCACCATCATAAGGAGTTATGATCCGGGTGATATACCGAGTAGTGGTAAAATACTCAAGATGGTACGGATAAGTAATCCGACTGCTGGAAGCATTGGTGAGCCCGGTTGCTGCCAAATAAGAGAACCTTACTGCGAGACACAGTCTGTGTGACAGTTTGATTGATCTTTACAACTGGTCTAGGAACCAGTGGGAGTAATTGAATCATCAAAAGAAGGGAACATAGAAATGTACTTACAGAACATCTGGTTGAATGAGTCATCACTTGGAGTCAAGCAATTGATTCTGAGAGAAGCACTCTCAATAGAAGATGTAATCCGAGAGGATTCTGCGTGGCATAGTGTGAGTCGTTAGTGGAGCGTGTGTGGTTTACCGGCACACTAATAGGGACTCATATAGAGCATGCCATTAAAAAAAGGGTACATGGCCCCGGGATTCGTCCCATGGGCATCTCGCAAGAAAGGATATTCGGATTCTCAAAATAGGCCAAAAGGTTTGGATTTTGTGAATAGTCTGAAAGATTTCCTTTAATATGTCGGAAAGGTTTGGATTTCGGTTTCGTAAAATGTGCCATAAGTTCTGGATTTTGTGAATAGTCTGAAAGAGTCATATAACGGTGTCAAAGCCAGTGGGAGTATCATTGTTATCTGCTATCATTGTATGTGGGTTACATACTGGTTCTAGGAAACGTCTCTTATCATTACAAAGTGTAATGACTTGGTGTTAAGAAGCAGTTCGCTATGAAAGACTTTAAGAGATACAACATACTCAGGTAGTTGTAAACATCTATTAGATAGATCAGAATTCTGCCAATATGATCTTGATGAGATTCAAGATGCATAACCCCAGGAATGGAGTTTCCTGTCATTGCAAAGTGTAATGAATTGGCATGAAAGAAACAAAGAAGGTGCAGCATGCTCACGTAGTTCATAGTGTTGGAAATGAATGTTCATGTTATGAGTTTCAAAAACTTGAAGTTGCAACGGAAGAAAAAATCATGAACACGAATTTCATTCCAAGAGGATCATGCTACATGCATGTAGAGATAAGATGAAGAACAAGCATAGATTAAGTTCAAGATTATAACCTTTGTTCTTGGATTGATATGAACGAAATTTAATGGCTAGGAATCAAGTTAGAATCCATCTATAGTTGATCCACCACAAGCTTGAACAACCTTAGATGCTACTCTTCAAAACTTGCAAGATGAAGCTCCTTTTTCCTTCAAAGCAAAAAAACGATTTTTGCTTGTGTTCTTGAGAGAGTTTTTGGAGTATTATGGCTGATCTTTTTGCATGAAAGAATAGTTGATATGCACTCAAAATTCACGGCCAAAACTAGTAGCAAAAGGAAGAGAAGAAAGCATATTATAAGGTGGTAGTTCCCATGGTCAAAGCATAGGTAATACCAAGATTCCTTCATGCCTTTTGCTTCTTTCAAACACATGCTTTTCAAGCATGTGTGGCCGGCCCCTAACAAGGGTGATTAAAATATTGAGAGATACCCTTTTATTATTTATAAACTCTTCTCACAAGTTTTATAAACAATAAACCTTTATACATTTTATTTATGGTATAACATTTAAGCCATAAATAACATAAATAAACCAATTTAAACATGCATAATTAATCATATAAATATATACATATATATATATATATATATATATATATATATATATATATATATATATATATATTATAATATGCATATTTTATTTAATTTACCAATTAAATTAAAATAAAAGGTTTACTTATAAATCAATTAAATCATTTAACAACTTAAACAATTTAATTATCATGCTTAATTAATTCATCACATATGAATTAGTAATCAACCTTTAATATTGGAGTTATTATTATTTACCTCAAATAATAATAAAATACAAGATTAAATTGCAAGTTTAGTATCATTTGATGTTAAATCAAATTTAACATTCCAAATGATCAATTGGTGTCAAACTTGTTGTTGGTGTGACCCTATAGGATCATGTATTATTAGTAATATCATTTTATGATCATCCTTGGGCATATAGAACTAACAATCTCCCACTTGCACAAGGTTGCATCATAGAATGATATCGACAGTGGTAAACGTCTAGCAACATTTCACTGCCCCCAATAACACATGACATTATGCCATTCAACAACATTCAATTCTTTAGAAAGCACGAGGCTCTAATTGATGTACAAGGTTATCTATCAATTATCCCTTTGTCTCAGACATCATGTTGAACATGAGACATGGATCTTAATCATTCTCATTTTATGTTCAACTTTCAATCAGGCGCCTTAGATGTCTAACTCTCAACACATAAGAGGAACAAATCCCGTCTTGACTACATACGCCCCACATATAGTTAGTACTATACATGAGTATGGTCTGTATGGTTGTCTATTTTTCAAGAACAACGATGAACCATATCAAAGCATAGCACTTCCTATACTTGAGTCCCAAATATGTATCTCAGGTCTAAGGATACAATGATAATACCTTTATTCAAGAATCACTTATGATGATGATCCATGAAGTGATATTGAAACGGGTCAAGTCCAATACTTGTTCACTGACAAGTACCTATGAATTTGGTTGAACCTTTTGCTACTTTTACCCATAAAAGTCAACCAATCCAATTCATATTAGTCTAACTTCATAATTGCTACCACAACTATGATCGACTATGGACATTTAGAATAATTAGATTATTCATGGATTAAACATGCTAATATAAAACACATAATTATGAATGGAACATCACGTCACATATATTACATAATTATTGTTGTTTACATAGTTTCATATTCATAAAACACTAAACACAAATCAAATCCATTCATTAGAAAAACGAAGTCCAATACCCTTAGCGTGACTTTCATGCTTAGCATGGGGTAAAGGCTTCGTGAATGGGTCTGCCAAATTCTGATCTGTATGAACCTTGTGAATACTTATTTCACAATTCTTAACTTCATGTCGTATGTAGTTATACCTTCGGTGAATGTGCTTGGTCTTTTGATGCGATCTAGGTTCCTTTGCTTGAGCTATAGCACCTAGATTGTCACAGAAGATTTCTATAGGGTCCCGAATAGAAGGAACAACCCCTAGATCTTCAATGAACTTTCTCATCCAGACAGCTTCTTGAGCAGCTTCCGAAGCAGCAACATATTCTGATTCTGTAGTGGATTGAGCAATCACTTCTTGTTTGGAACTCTTCCAAGACACGGCTCCTCCATTTAAAATAAAGACATACCCAGATTGAGATCTCGAATCGTCCCTATATGTTTGGAAGCTTGCGTCAGTATAACCCTTTACTTTTAAGCTTTCTTCCAAACCACCGTAAACTAAGAACATGTCTTTAGTTCTTCGTAAGTACTTAAGAATGTTCTTTACAGCAGTCCAGTGGGCTTCGCCTGGGTTCTGTTGATATCTACTAGTCATGCTTAAGGCACATGAGACGTCGGGCCTAGTGCATAACATGGCATACATGATGGACCCAATTGCCGAAGCATATGGGACATGTTTCATCCTTTCAAGTTCAGTCCTAGTGCTTGGGCACTGAGACTTACTTAGGATGGTGCCATGTGGTATTGGCAAGAATCCTCTTTTGGAGTCTTGCATCTTGAACCTTTTCAAGATTTTATCAATATATACACTTTGGCTTAGACAAATAAGTCTCTTAGATCTATCTCTATAGATCTTTATGCCTAATACATAAGCAGCTTCTCCTAAGTCCTTCATTGAGAAACAGTTCTCAAGGAACATTTTGACACCTTTCAAGGTTGGGATGTCATTTCCAAATAGAAGTATGTCATCTACATACAATACTAGGAATATGACTATGCTCCCACTAGCTTTCTTGTAAACACAGGAGTCATCCTCATTTTTAATGAATCCAAAATTTGTAATCTTTTCATCAAAGCGGATGTTCCATGTTCGAGATGCTTGCTTTAATCCATAGATAGATCTTTTAAGCTTGCACACTTTGTTTGGATGCTTGGGATCGACAAACCTTCAGGTTGATCCATATAGACATCTTCCAATAAGTGTCCATTGAGGAAAGTGGTCTTGACATCCATTTGCCATATCTCATAATCATAGTATGCGGCTATGGCAAAAAGTATCCTAATTGACTTGATTATTGCCACTAGTGAAAAGGTCTCATCATAGTCTATACCATGAGTTTGTGAGTATCCTTTAGCGACAAGTCTAGCCTTAAAAGTGTGAACATTTCCATCCACGTCGGTTTTCTTCTTGAAAACCCATTTGTTCCCAACAGTCTTACAATTGGTGGGAAGATTAACCAAGTCCCATACTTGGTTATCGTGCATGGATTGCATCTCAGTTTTCATGGCTTCAAGCCATTTATCAGATTCTAGATCTGACATTGCACTCTGGTAGTTGACGGGTTCATCAGAATCTATCGTATAACATTCCTCTTCCATCATTAGGTAACCATACCTTTCAGGTTTAAATCGAACCCTACCAGATCTGCGAACAACTTGTGTTACAATTTGTTCCTGATCAACTGTTTGTTCAGGTTCAACAATTTCTTGTTGAATGCTAGATCCAATTTCTTGTGTATCAGGCTGTGGTTCCTGAAGTTCTTCAAGTTCCACAAACCTCCCACTAGCCTCTTCTGTTAGAAACTTGTTTTCTAGGAATTCAGCTTTTCGAGAAATAAATATCTTATTCTCTATGGGATTGTAGAAGTAGTATCCAAGACAATCTTTCAGATATCCTACAAAGATACACTTAGTTGAACGGGGTTCTAGTTTGTTTGAAGCTTCTTGTCTAACATAAGCTTCACAACCCCATACCTTGAGATAGGATAAAGATGGAACCCTTCCATGCCATATCTCATAAGGCGTTTTATCTACCTTCTTAGTAGGTGCCATGTTTAGGAGACGAGCAGCTGTTTGTAAAGCATAACCCCAAAATGATAAAGGTAGACTACTTCTACTCATCATGGATCGAACCATATCCAATAGTGTTCGGTTCCGCCTTTCAGATACACCATTATGTTGTGGTGTTCCAGGTGGAGTAAGTTGTGAAACAATTCCACAAGTCTTAAGATGATCCATAAAGTTTGTAGTTAAGTACTCACCTCCTCTATCAGAACGTAGAACTTTAATTGTTTTGTTGAGTTGATTTTCCACTTCACTTTGAAACGTTTTGAACATTTCAAATGCCTCATGTTTATGTTTAATCAAATAAACATATCCAAATCGACTTAAGTCATCAGTGAAGGTGATGAAATATCTTTCACCATATCTAGTCATTGGCTTGAAAGGACCACATACATCCGTATGTATGATTCCTAACAAGTCCTTTGCCCTCTCATTGGTTCCCGAGAAAGGAGCTTTGGTCATCTTGCCATGTAAACAAGATTCACATATATCAAATGAGTCATTCTCATTTGCCTTCAAAAGTCCACTCTTTTGAAGTTGGGATATGCGTTTCTTGTTTATATGCCCAAGGCGACAATGCCATAGATAGGTTTGACTCAAATCACATTTGGGTCTCTTGGTGAAAGTGTGGTATAAAGAGCCATGGTTAGTCTTTTCATCAAGGTTTACTTCATAAATTCCATTTAAAGGCCTAGCTTCGAAATAGAATACATTGTTTTTCGAAACACAAATGTCATCATTTATAAAGCAAAGATTAAAACCACATTGTCTCAACTTAGCAACCGAAATAATATTCCTAGTCAAGCTAGGAACATAATAAACATTCGTTAATGTCAAATACAAGCCATTAGGTAGTAACAAATCAAAATTTCCTATTGAATCCACCGCAACCCTTGCACTGTTTCCAACCCGGAGTACTACCTCGTTTGCCTTCAGTCGCCTACTCCTTTTGAACCCCTGCAACATATTACAAATGTGAGTTCCACAACCAGTATCAAATACCCATGTGTTAGGAGATAAATTATAAAGTTCTAGGTCTATCACATAGATACCTGAAGTTCCCTCACTGGCCTTCTTCTTCTTCAACTCCGCAAGATAGGTAGGGCAATTCCTCTTCTAATGCCCAACTTTGCCACATTCGAAGCACGCGTCTTCTTTGGCAACCTTTGCCTTCTTCTTGGGCGGACGGGATGGTTGGACAACTTTCTTGCCCTTTCCTTTGACAACCTTTGCCTTTCCCTTGCCCTTGGAGTTGGTAGGGTGTTCGGGTCTAGTCCTCTTTGTACCACCTTCCTTGATTATGAGAACTTGAGTGGTTTTCTTAGGCAGATTCTTTTCCGCGGTAATTAGCATCCCATGCAATTCCGGGATAGTCTTGTTCAAACCATTCATGTTATAATTCATGACGAAGGGATCAAAAGACTTTGTCAAGGAGTTAAGGATCATATCCGTTGCTAGCTCTTCGGGCATCACAACTCCAAGACGTGCCAAATGATCAATGTGACTCTTCATTTTGAGCACATAAGAGCTTACCGTCTGTCCATCCTCCATCTTGCAAGCATGGAAAGCCCGAACAGTTTCGAACCTTTCCATTCTTGCAAGTTGTTGGAACATTTCCTTCAATTGATTAATCATGTCATAGGCCGAATGATTCTCTAAATCCTTCTGAAGGTCAGGAATCATGGTTTCCAACATGAGACATGATGCATCAATGGAGTTATCCATCTTTTTAAGCCATGCATCGTGTGCAGGCTTAGGAATGGCAGGGGGCTCTTCAGGAAATGGTTCATTGAGAACATATTCTTTCTTTTCTTGTTTGAGAACTATTCTCACACTACGGTACCAATCCAAGAAGTTGGTGTGGGTAAATTTTTTGTCCCTCAAGGAGAGACCGTAGTGATGTTTTGTTTGGAGCCGGGTTTGTTGTGTTTGGTGCCATCTACAAAATTTTAACAAGGTTCAATTTAGTAACTTATGATATTAAGTCCTTAATAATTAATACCCTTTCTTGTTTCATAAACTTTAATTGATTAAGGTCTAGAATCCAAGTTGCAATACAAACAAGCGGTTAGGTATCCTTTATCCCGCCTATTCGAATCAACAAGGTAGGTAACGGTTTACCAATTATATCCAAATATAATTTCTAGAGTTATGGGATCCCATTATAACATTTATAAGTTTGGCATGTTTGATCTCATCTATGCCTTGGATTTCTAATGCTTAGGTGACCTTTATCACAAAAGATTTCCAAACAAATCATCCCACTTAAACGGACGTGTAGTTTTGACAACTATTAATGGTTAGGTGTCCTTTATCCCATCAATATTGCAAAACTACCTCTTGTATCACAGGAAGACTCCAAGTGGTTAGGTAACCTTTATCCCACAAGGATATGCAAGTGATACATGAGTGTCTTTAAGAGGGACGGCATTGATTTGTATTTCGAAAGGGATTTGTATGTTTTACAATTCTAATTTTGGAAAACATATAGTATCATGTACATTGCATGCATCCAATGAACATGGTACCATTAAAATCTTATTTTGTCAATTGGTTCATTTAATCATAAAATCTCCATTTTATTAATTCTTTGTTTGTGGTCAAGATTATAATTAATATCCAATATTAAGTTTGAGTTTGATCACATACATAAGAACCAATTTTAATCCTAAATAATTACCATTATTACTTAGGGTTGGAGTTTGTAAGAATTCATAAAATCTCTATTTTATTTGTTTCATTTATTTTCAAACTTGACTTTATAGGTTTTAAAACCCATTTTTAATAAAACCAATTGTATTACATCTTATGTTTTATATGTCAATTTGAAAATTACAAACTCCTTGATGATTATGTTTAATTATCTAGGTTGTCTAGCATGCAAAATCTTATTTTCATCCACAACATAAAATCATAAAACATTCAATCATCACATGCATGCATGGGTGCATAAACACAAGCCAACTAATTTGATATTTCATGTGAGCCATACATGAAATATCAAGTCCAAACCTAGGGACAAAAAGGTGACAAAAACTCAACCAAATGATCTTCGATCTGGCTACAATTTTGCCAAGCTTCTTATATCATCAAATGACACTTGAACCACCATTTATTGACACCATGGAATGACTTGTGAATTTTCCTTGACCACTCCAAAAATTGCGACAGGAATGGGCAGCAGGAAGGAGTTTGTTGTGTTTTTGTTGCTTTCTTGACTTCATTCTTGGTCATAATGATGCTTATACTTGTCAAAACTTAATGTATATACTAGATATTAAAGTTACTAACAAGTATAGCATCAAAACACCAAGATATGAATTTTTAAACCCTTCCTTAACAGGTTCAAAATCTGGACAGCAGCTATGCAGAAAGTGTTGCTGTTGGGTGCAATCTTCTTTTGGCCTTTACTTCCTTCTCTTGTTACATTTTTGTGAAAAAATATAAAATACAACTATTCTAATAATTACAAAATGAATAAAAGAAGGAAATAACTAATTATTATTACAAACCATTTGAATAAAAGAATAGATTACAACCAAATTGAATTTAAACACAAAAACATGCAACACATGGTCCTTGGCTTGTTTATGCACCATTTTATCACATAAAATCATAAGAAAATCAACACTTTGTTTTTCTAAGGCAACAATTATGTAACCAAATGCATGCAAACATAAAATATAGTTGGTTACATAAAATCATAGATTAAACACTTGCATGTTGCCAAAGAAGCCATGCATGAACATTGCATTCAAGAAGATGAACATTCATGGCTTCCAAAAACCAAGTTTATCAAAATAAACTTATTCTCTAAACATGCAATATAGCCATGCCTCTGATACCAATTGTTGGAAATGAATGTTTATGTTATGAGTTTCAAAAACTTGAAGTTGCAACGGAATCAAAAATCATGAACACGAATTTCATTCCAAGAGGATCATGCTACATGCATGTAGATATAAAATAAAGAACAAGCATAGATTAAGTTCAAGATTATAACCTTTGTTCTTGGATTGATATGAACGAAATTTAATGGCTAGGAATCAAGTTAGAATCCCTCTATAGTTGATCCACCACAAGCTTGAACTACCTTAGATGCTAGTCTTCAAAACTTGCAAGATGAAGCTCCTTTTTCCTTCAAAGCAAAAAAAAACGATTTTTGCTTGTGTTCTTGAGAGAGGTTTTGGAGTATTATGGCTGATCTTTTTGCATGAAAGAATAGTTGATATGCACTCAAAATTCACGGCCAAAACTAGTAGCAAAAGGAAGAGAAGAAAGCATATTATAAGGTGGTAGTTCCCATGGTCAAAGCATAGGTAATACCAAGATTCCTTCATGCCTTTTGCTTCTTTCAAACACATGCTTTTCAAGCATGTGTGGCCGGCCCCTAACAAGGGTGATTAAAATATTGAGAGATACCCTTTTATTATTTATAAACTCTTCTCACAAGTTTTATAAACAATAAACATTTATACATTTGATTTATGGTATAACATTTAAGCCATAAATAACATAAATAAACCAATTTAAACATGCACAATTAATCATATAAATATATACATATATACATATATATGTCTCTATATATATATATATATATATATATATATATATATATATATATATATTATAAAAGGCATATTTTATTTAATTTACCAATTAAATTAAAATAAAAGGTTTACTTATAAATCAATTAAATCATTTAACAACTTAAACAATTTAATTATCATGCTTAATTAATTCATCACATATGAATTAGTAATCAACCTTTAATATTGGAGTTATTATTATTTACCTCAAATAATAATAACTTACAAGATTAAATTGCAAGTTTAGTATCATTTGATGTTAAATCAAATTTAACATTCCAAATGATCAATTGGTGTCAAACTTGTTGGTGTGACCCTATAGGATCATGTATTATTAGTAATATCATTTTATGATCATCCTTGGGCATATAGAACTAACACATAAACATCTATCAGATAGATGAGACTGACAGTATTGACTTAGCGGTTGAGAATATGATCTTGATGGGATTCAAGATGCATAAGAAAGAGTCCCCGAAAGGAACTGGTTTCCGGAAATCATGACACAAGGATTATTGGTAATCTTAGGATTCCGAAAGGGCTTGGAATGAGATTACATCAGATTCCTCGAGCCTCTTGGACAAATCAGAAGTGTTACGAACATATCCTGATGACTTAATGCTTAGAGAATTGTAAATTGGATTCAGGATATTGCTTGGCTGAGAATACAGAATGGATCTTTGAACAGACGTGAGAAATCACTGGGAAATGATTAGGGTGATTGATTTGAAAAGGTTTTCAAATCGGTAATTGTTTACACCAGAACGTGGTGCTGTAGGACTTCATGGTAAAAGAATTTCGTTGGTTTCTGATGGAGCGCGTGTGGTTCTCCGGCACATCATGACACCTCGAAATTGTCTTAGGGTGTAGTCATGTAGACTAAAGACCCGAGAACCATGGGCAGTCACGGTACACATCACCGGAATGGAGTTGTGAGAGAGAATGACAAAATGACAAATTGAGATATCATCGGAAGAGCATCCGATAGGATCATCTGCAATAAAGTGTATAAGTGTTAGACACTTGGATACATAGAAAAGAGTGAAAAGGTCATAGACATAGATATAAAAGGCTTGAATTGAAAGTTTAAAAGAGAATAAGAAACCGATAATAGTTATGATAAATCCGACTTGGTAATTACCTCGTGGAGACTTGGTAATAAGCAGGAGTAGCTGCCAGTCAGATTTTATGTTTCGCTTTTGCATGTTTACTTTCTGAATAATTGGATTATTCAAATATCCACAGTCGTTCATACTCTTAGGGAGTAAGTATGAAGGAAGACTGTCATGAATTGGTTTGTAGATTGTCTAAGGAGTTAGACATAGCAATAAGATTGCTAGAACGTTCATGAGTACTTGGAAATGGAGATTTGAGTATTGGATAAACCCGCGCTCAATGGATTGCTTCATGGATTATATCACGAGCAATGTTGAGATGATAATATCTTATGGTCTTAAAGTGGAGAGATATGAGTTATAATTTGCAAGGCGGTTGTTCATTGATAGTACGAAAACGCATCGGTAACTCGGTGTTACAAAACGTGCTGTTATGAGTGATTTGTCGAGTAAAAGATATAACATATTAGTCGAAGCTTATTCGTCCCTTGACCCAGACGGGAAACAGATATCTGTTGGCTACTCGATGATTTTGAAGTTGACTGAAGCGCTGGCCAGCTAGGACTGAATTGATTCGTTCAATTAGAAGTCTAAAAGTCATAAGCAAAATCGGAAATCGGGAAACAGTGTGTCAGACAGAGATTGATCTCAATCCATGTCTCATGTCTGAAAATATCTTGTTGGACGGAGGATCATTTGATCACTTATCTATGGATAGAACTGACTAGGTCAGAGTTCGGCAGCAGTTTCTAGGAAGCTACAGTTTACTGATTAATTAGAGGTTAAATTGGTAATTATAGTCATAGACTTATCCAAGTGGGAGACTGTTGGATTAGGTGTCTAAGCCATGACTAATAATTTATATTTACCTAATTAATAGAAGCAAAGTCCATTTGGGTTGCCCTCATAGATGGAGGTTTGGTAGAAAGTTTGGTAGAGAGAAAGGTTGGTTTATTATGGGATTAATAAATCAATAGAAATAAAAGATATGGTTTGTTAATATATTAAAGTGATAATATATTAATTAGAAACTATATTGATCAATAATTAATCAGGAATTGATTGGATTAATTTCTGTGGCATTAATTAGATTAATCAGGAAGTCAAGGATTAAAGTCGTACAAATTCAATAGTTGAATTGCGGCGCGCTGCGCGCCAATGTAAAGGACGCGACGCGCGTACATATTCGTACGAATTCAATAGTTGAATTGCGGCGCGCGGCGTATAATCCGGAAAATGGCTGACGGCTAGGGTTTCTTGTTTCCTTATAAATAGGGAACCCTAGGCCTCATTATTTGTGCTCATTATATAATTCTCTCTGGAATTTTCGTCCACCCTCTGGCTCCCTGGGTGTGATCTCATTTGAGGCAGGACACTTGTGCTGCTCAGCTTCAAGATTAAAACTAAAGGTTAGTTTTTCTGATTTATTCTTTTAGTTAATTTTTGTTTGGCCTTTAGGAATTAGTTACATGTTCAAAGTAAGAAAACATAGATCTTTTCTAGGTTGCATGTGAACTTAGGTTATTTAGTTCATGGTTGCGGAAAACCTTTCAATTATAACATAGTTGTCATGAGACTTTGAACAATATATCACGCCTTGATCGATTCCGCCAAGGATCGGGGTGTGATAGATTGGTATCAGAGCCCTTGACTATAGGGAATTAGGTTAATTGCCTTGACCTAGTCTATAGCCTCTAGGGTCCTCTCGTATGCTAGTTTATAAAATGCACACACAACTGCATGCAATTCGTACTTAGAAAATCCTAGGAATACCTTTGTGAGCTAATTGCTCCCTTATGTGCTTACGTATTATTCCCGACACCTATATGTGTGCATACACTTATGAATTTTCTCCTCTTTCTCTTAAAATCACACACCTACTCAAATGGTTTCAAAATAAAAATTTATATACATATATATTCCTTAGAGCTCATAGAAAATTAAAAGTCATCCACTCTAGTTGGGTAGGATCAAAGTAATGGACGCGTAGTAACTGGAAGGGGGAGGTGCCGGTAGCCCGAAAGTCCTGACTAGGTAAGCATTCGTATACATTCCAATCAACCGAGGGACCAGTTTGCTTACATGGGGACCAAAGGCGAGAGTTTCCAAACCTATAGGCCAAAGCGCGTCATTCACATTACTTTTGAGCCATCAAAATACCCGACCTTATCAAACGTATCCGAAAGGATACACTCCAAAATGGCCAACTCATTGGACTATTAAGTTCTCTAATGGGCCTAGAAGTGGGAAAAACAGGTGAAAACTTAGTATTGTAGGGGCCCACGCAATTGCTACATGCTTCACATTTAGTACCCATGGAAAGCCCAAAAGGTGCCCAACACTCCTAACCATGGCCCAACAAGTGTTTTACAATCATTTTACCCAACAATGTCTACAAACTTAATTTACAAATAACTCACAAGTCCATATGCGTGTTTCTCATAGATGGCATTACGACCCCCTCTGTAACCATTGTAACTATCACCATATGTCCACCAGCCCGTGTCGCCTTTGTACGACTTGTGGTCTCTATGGCCACTTGGCGGACACATGCCGTGCACCAAAAACTCAGCGACCATTCGCTCTACCCTCAAATCAGCAAACACAAACCCGGTATCCAACTGGAACATGCTTCAACTGTGGTGACCCCACCCATTTCAGAAACACGTGTCCTAGGCTTGTCAATATCATTAACACTCAAGCCCAGGCAAATCCAACAATACAGGTTCCGGCTCCCAAAGGCCGAACATTTTTCATTACCACAACCCAAGCACAGACCGATAACAAGGTCGTAAATTATACGTTTCTCATAAATGACTGCTACACGTCAGTACTTTTTGATTCAGGTGCCGATAAAAGTTTTGTGTCTTTGGAATTTGAACCCATACTTCACACACCTCGCACGATTCTTGATGAACACTTTACCGTAGAAGTCGCCAATGGAAAATACATTTCACTCAATGCAGTCATCCAAGATTGCACTTTCGATTTTTGTGGTCATAAATTTTCCGTCAATTTAGTTCCTATGGAACTTGGCAGCTTCGACATCATCGTGGGAATGGATTGGCTATCCCAAAACCATGCTAAAATAGTATGTTACGAGAAGTTTATTCGTATTCCTCTTGCCGACGGTCAAAGTCTTCATATTTATGGTGAGACTCGTTCAAAAAAGCTTAGTATTATGTCATGTACTCAAGCTCGATCATATCTACGTAAAGAATACATGGCTTTCTTAGCCCATGTGGTGGAAACAAAGGTCAAGAAAAGAAGATCGAAGATATTCCGATTGTACGAGGCTTTCCCGACATCTTTCCCGATGACGTATCTGGACTCCCTCTAGTACGTGAGCTAGAGTTCCGCATCGATCTCGTTCCTGAGGCTGCTCCCATTGCCAAGTCTCCATATCGGTTGGCTCCAACCGAGATGCAAGAATTGGCAAGTCAGCTCCAAGAATTAACCGATAAGGGATTTATCCGCCCTAGTACTTCACCTTGGGGAGCCCCGGTTCTTTTCATCAAAAAGAAAGATGGTTCGTTTCGTATGTGTATCGATTATCGGGAGTTAAATAAATTGACCATCAAGAACCGATATTCGTTACCTCGGATCGACGACCTTTTTGATCAGCTTCAAGGAGCTTCATGCTTCTCAAAAATCGACCTCCGCTCGGGTTATCACCAACTTCGAGTACGGGAAGAAGACATCCCCAAAACCGATTTCCGAACCCGCTATGGTCATTACGAGTTCCCCGTTATGCCTTTTGGCCTAACGAATGCCCTTGCCGCATTCATGGACTTGATGAATCGGGTATTTAAACCTTATATCGACCGTTTTGTTATCGTCTTTATTGATGACATCCTCATTTACTCCAAGCCAAAGGCAGACCATGAAAGACACCTTCGTCTAACTCTCCAAACATTGCAAGGAAATCAGCGTTATGCCAAATTTTCGAAATGCGAGTTTTGGTTAAATGAGGTACAATTCCTCGGTCATATTGTAAGTGACAATGGTATTTTAGTCGATCACGCAAAAGTTGAAGCAGTCAAGAATTGGAAAGCCCCACGTACCCCCAAGGAAATTTGGTCATTCCTCGGTTTAGCTGGCTATTACCGGCGTTTCATTTCAAATTTCTCAAAGATTGCTTTACCGCTTACTTTTCTCACTTGCAAGGGTACGCCATTTGATTGGGGATCCAAGCAGGAACACGCTTTCCAAACCCTTAAACAAAGATTGTGTGACGCTCCGATTCTTACACTCCCTGAAGGATCCGAAGATTTCGTGGTATATTGTGATGCCTCCAATCTCGGTCTAGGTTGTGTTTTGATGCAAAGGGGAAAGGTTATAGCTTACGCATCGCGACAACTCAAAATCCATGAAAGGAATTATACGACCCATGATTTGGAGCTCGGTGCCGTGGTTTTCGCTCTTAAAATTTGGAGGCATTACCTTTACGGTACTAAATGCGTAATTTTCATCGACCACAAGAGCTTGCAACATATTTTTAATCAAAAGGAACTCAATATGAGACAAACACGATGGGTCGAACTCCTAAATGATTACGAGTGTGAAATACGCTATCATCCGGGCAAGGCAAACGTGGTAGCCGACGCATTAAGTCGAAAAGAACATGCCAAAGCATTTCATCTAATATGTTCTCCTATCTTGTCCAATCTCAGTGACCGAATTCGAGGAGCCCAACACTCGGCAATTACCGAAAATGACATGCCCACGGGAATTGATGGGGAGTTGGAAAGTAAATCTGATGGTATTTTTTATTATCAATATCACATCTGGATCCCAGATCGCGACAATCTTCGTACCTTCCTGATGGAAGAAATCCATAAAACTCGATATTCCATTCATCCTGGTGCTGACAAGATGTATCATGGCCTGAGAACCAATTATTGGTGGTCGGGAATGAAAAAGGATATTGCTTTATTCGTGGCCAAATGTCTTACATGTTCCAGGTTCAAAGCAGAACATCAACGAACCTCTGGACTATTGGTCCAACCGGTGATCCCCGAGTGGAAATGGGAAGCGATCGCCATGGATTTCGTAACCAAACTTCCCCGTACCACCAAGGGACACGACAGCATTTGGGTAATCATTGACCGTTTGACCAAATCCGCTCATTTCCTTCCCATCCGTGAACATTTCAAGGTCGAACAACTTGCTCGGATTTACATCGACGAGATAGTTAGTCGGCATGGAATCCCTCTCAGTATCATTTCAGATCGTGATGGGAGATTTCTCTCTCGGTTTTGGCAATCACTTCAAGCAGCCATGGGAACCCGCCTCGATCTCAGTACCGCCTATCATCCTCAAACCGATGGTCAATCTGAGAGGACAATTCAAACACTCGAAGTTATGTTGAGGGCGTGTGTCTTAGATTTCGGAGGAAACTGAGACTCTCATTTACCGTTGGTGGAATTCTCCTGTAATAACAGTTATCATTCTAGCATCAAGATGCCACCATTTGAGGCATTGTATGGCCGTAAATGCCGATCTCCTATTTGCTGGCATGAAATTGGCGAGTCCCACGTGATTCGCGCAACAGTGGATTCTCCTATCATTGGTCCTGAGCTTATCCAGGAAACAACCGACAAAATCACTCAGATTCGCAATAACCTTCTCGCAGCTTGTAGCTGACAAAAGAGTTACGCCGACAAGCGACGCAAACCGCTTGAATTTACCGTGGGTGACATGGTCATGTTAAAAGTGTCTCCATGGAAAGGTGTGGTTTGATTTGGACGCAAGGGTAAATTGGCACCACGCTATGTAGGCCCGTTCAAAATCCTGAAAATGATCGGACCAGTAGCCTACGAGTTGGACCTACCAATAGAGCTTAATAAAGTTCACCCAGTATTTCATATAGCCAACCTCAAGAAGTTTTTAGCTGACGAGAACCTTCATGTTCCTCTCGAGGATATCCAAATCGACGGGACAATGCAATTTATCGAGAAACCCTTGGAAATTGCAGACCGAAAGGAAAAGCAACTCAAAAGAAGTCGCATTCCCGTGGTCAAGGTTAGGTGGCAGTCAGCACGTGGACTTGAGTATACATGGGAGCGTGAGGATCAAATGCGTACCAAATACCCGCAACTTTTCTCTTAAGGTACTATCTTCTTAAATTTCGGGACGAAATTTCCTAAAGTAGGGGAGACTGTGACATCCGCCTAAAATGGATTCGGGTCAACCCAACCCAATTGGAAATTTAATAAACCCTACTCGAGATTTCTTGATGCTAATAGGATCAAAACCCTTACACTACGATATAAATTGACGTTAATAGCAATATAGCATAGTATAACGTTATAACTATAATCAAATTAAATTATGATATCATATTAAAATCAAATCAAAGTATGTTGCTCTAATTAAATTAAAAAAATCAAACTTGAATGCTATAATTAAACTTCAAATCAAAGTAGATTGTTATAATCAAATAATAACCTATTTTTTTTTTTATAAAACTCTATTTTTATAAACACTACATTAAATTTTATAAAACTCTTAAGATGCTTGTGTTAGTGGGGAATTATGAATACCACCAAAAGTAAAAGTTTATTCCCATTGTCTCCCACTCACACCTCCCATCATCTTTCCTTTAATTTTCTCCCAACACATTATTCTCATCACCACTCAAACCATATATATTCTTTCTCTCACTCTCAATCTAGAAATTCCTCCTAGAAATCTTCATATTTCAGCCAAGTACACTCCAATATACTCAAATCTTCATCCCTCTTGAAACATTCATCAAGGCATGTTGTTAAAAGTCTCAAATTCATGAATGAAACAAATTAAATCCACCAAACTATCTAAAACTCATTTTATGCATAAACCTGATTTTTCTCAGGATCCCTTCAATAAAATAAGATGTTTTGGAAATTTTCAGAAAATAACTTATTTTTATTGAATTACTATAATTATTGCAATAAAATAGGGCAATAATTCACATAAAGTTCTTTTTGCAGTCAATAAATTCTGAGAATATTTTGGAACAACCCATATATTGAGTAAAGTGGATTGATAAAGTTTCATGAATTTATATTATTGTTTGATGCTTATTTTGTATTTTATTTTGTTGTAGATAAATAAATTTCAAAATATAGTTATGTATGTTAAAAACTAGATTTTATATTTTTCGCACCTTATTAACATTTTAAATACTCCATGACAAAATTTACAGATTTTGGTAAGAATGTTTGCTTATTTTTCCTGATTTAATGATTATTTGATGGTTTAAATTGATAATAAATAGCTACACATGTCCAAAAATTATAAAACCTTCTCAGAATATCATATATAACTTGTTAATCATAAATAAAAAGTCTAATGAATTTAACATAATATTTTCCTATTATTTATGATTTTATTGATTAGTTAATAATGAAAAACATAAGAAATACTTCTCATAGTCCAAAATATCCAACATATTTACAGTAGGCTCAATATAATGTTAGAAAACTATGGTTAATTTTACAGAATTTTTGGGAATCATTTATTATTTTTCCCGAAATTTATTGTGGTTTAATTATTAAAATACTAAATAAATACTAAAGCAGTTAAGAAAAATATGAAAATTTTACAGTAATTACTATTTTATGAAATAATGATTTTCTGATAATTTCAGAATGTTTCATTACTGTTTAGTATTTAAAACTATTTTCCAAAATATCTAAGCATGTAAAAATACATTTTTAATGATTATTTCATATAAATAATTATTTATAATATATAAAATCTATAAATACTTATAATTTGACTAGTTATTATTTTAATAAGAAATTATTAAAATCTTGCCTAAAGTGAAAATATAAATTAATTAAGCAAATTATTAATTCAATTTAAAATTCATTTAACATATGAATACATTAATATTCAAAACAAAATTTGGATTATTGTTAATTCATCTAATATAAGAATATGTGTCTAATTATTTTTATTAATACTCCATTCCCGTTTAGTAGTTCCTAAACCAAAACTATTAATTATAATAGGTTCCACGTCGTTTTGACCCGAGTCGTCTATCGTACAACACGCGTATTCCGTTTGGACTAATGTGAGTTATCTACCCCATATTTTATAATTTTCAATACTTTTGGGGTGTATCATGTGGTTTTAATATGTTCCAACTTCATTTTATTATTTTAACACAATTGAGACATTGTTGGGATATTTATACATGAATCATTATTTGTATAATTATTGTTTGTTTACGCTACATGTACTTGTAGTGCATTACCATTTTTAGTCTAATCTCCATGACTATGCCCGTATTCTTGAGGTACGTTATGGACAATAATAGCGCTATTGGGTTGACCACCCCGCCTTGGGACGCTAAGGTGATTGATTACACGTGGTTGAGTGTGTATGATGATTAGATGCTCCATCCTATATATATATATATATATATATATATATATATATATATATATATATATATATATATATACATATATATATATGTATATATAGGGTGAGGACTTATTGTTGTTGTTATCATTTGTTAATCAATTTTTGATTTATAAACCGATATCTCAATAATACTTACTTGTCGACTTCCAAAGAAAACAAGTTTCAAATTATAAATATTTCAAACTCACAATTTTATTTAATAAAACTAGATTACTCACCAACTCTCGTAGTTGACCTGTTTTTACCCATGATGCAGATTTGAAGGATGAAGTTGATGAAAAGTAGGGTATACCTTAGAAACCCACAAGACGATTTAAATTTGATGTAATAAATGTTGTTTGTATTTGAATTTGTATTTGTATGTTGTGGATCTTGTTTGCCTACTTAGTACTTAATTGAATCTAATCATATTATAACATAGTTGTCATGAGACTTTGAACAATATATCACGCCTTGATCGATTCCGCCAAGGATTGGGGTGTGACAGGTACCAAGAAAGCAATACATATAAAAAACAATAAATGGAAAGCAACCTTGAAAGACATGAAAGTCAATGGAAAGTTTGTCACCACAAACTTAAACTCATGTAGTCCCTATGGCACATGTAAATGTCTTAGGCCAAATTTTTTCATTTAATGACTTTGAAGTTAACAAAAAACTATAAACTTCATTTTAACTGTTTAAGTTTTATAATCAACATAATAACTTTCTTATTAACCGAGTTTAATAAAGTTGATCTTTCGCAGAGGTGGCCTCAATTCCCCTTATTAGCAGAAAAGTTCTCATCCAATGAGATATTCAATAACATCAACAAGTCACTTGAAACACCACATCAGAAATCAACATAAATACATAAGACCACTAGGAGTCCAATTTACCAAACTCAATGCGAACAATTACCATAAAGTGCATATACAAAGTAAGCAACAACTCAAATAATTCATTTTCTATAACCACCCAAACCGGATACTGAAATGATAATGAAGAAACTGGGTTCATAAAAGAACATACCGTGTGGGTTGGTTTGAAGAAAGCAGGGACCAAGAAAGCAATACATATAAAACCAATAAATGGAAAGCAACCTTGTGGGGTTGGTTTGAAGAAAGTGGTTTCATCCAATAACATAACGTGTGGGTTTGTTTGAAGAATGTCGGGACCAAGAAACCAATACATATAAAAAACAATAAATGTAAAACAACCTTGAAAGACTGTGAATGGAAAGTTTGTCACCACAAACTTAAACTCATGTAGTCCCAAAAGTGGGTTCATCCAAGAACATAACGTGTGGGTTTGTTTTAAGAAAGTGAGGACCAAGAAAACAATACATATAAAACAATAAATGGAAAGCAAACTTGTGGGGTTGGTTTGAAGAAAGTGGGGACCAAGAAAGCAATTCATATAAAAAACAATAAATGTAAAGAAACCTTGAAAGACTTGGAAGTCAATGGAAAGTTTGTCACCACAAACTTTAACACATGTAGTCCACAAAGTGGGTTCATCCATGAACATAACGTGTGGGTTGGTTTGAAGAAAGTGGGGACCAAGAAAGCAATACATATAAAAACACAATAAATGGAAAGCAACCTTGAAAGACTTGGAAGTCAATGGAAAGTTTTTCACTGTTAAGGGTGTCAATCCCTAACAAATGTGATCGGAACAGAATCCGACCAGTCACTGCTCAACTGCACTGGAATGGAGTACAGGGTAAGCACGATCGAACCTCAAGGACACCAAGTTCAAGATTTATGCCTTAATAAAACGTAAAAATAAAAGAGGGGGGGGTTGAATAACAAATAATGATAATAAAATGCAGAGACATGCAAATAGTGAACTTTGACGAAAATCAATAATAAAAAGGCCTAGTCCTGAGTCTTCAATGTTCAGTGTAATAAAATGAATCCGGTTGACGTGCTTGAGAATACGAATTCTAAGTTGGCATTTGAAATTCATAAAATATAATCTTTATGAAAGTAACTTGCTAAAATGTTTAGATAAAGGTCCGCTTATTATCTAAACCTAGTTCCATTTTACCCGACCTAAGGTCTGCTTATAGGCCAAAATGCAGGAACCGCATAAGGTGTATAAGTACCAATCAATGTCCAATTCTTCACGTCCACTGGGAAGTGTGTGGACATATGACCAAATTCTAAACAAGGAATTGGGCGCTTGTTTTTGTTACCAAACATGAACTGTGCTCAACGATTAGGTGCCTTACGCAGTTAATTAACGACGTTTGAAAAAGATCCAATTAAGATGGCCAATCAAAAGTAAATCAAATTCAAAACTAAAATTGAAACGAGAAAATGATCATTGGAATTATTCAAAAGCATTCATCAAACCGAATGTTTCAAATTATACACAAAACATATCCAAAATCAGGACTAGAATGCGGTTTCTAGCCAGACATGGCTAGAAATGAATCAAAAATACAGAATTATAATCGAAAACATCTTACAAATGATAAAATATGTAACCGAATCTCGAGAGTCGTGATTCGGCCTTCAAAAACCTTCTAAAAACTGCTTGGAAGTGTCTCGGGGTCGTAGCTAAAGCGCAGGGACTGAACTCCCCTTCTGGCATGAGAAGACTGCTATTTATAGCCATCTGAAGGAGATAGCGGCGCTATCTTTTGAATTCCCCCATATCTCGTTCTCCGGTCAAACGCAAATATCGCCTCCTTGATTTTCTCAACTGCCGAGATAGCGCCTCTATCTATGCAGTTTCCAGTATTTGTCATTTTTAGTCCCTGCTTGTTCCAACTTTGGTTCTTTTCCGCCCATTTTGCTTAAAAACCTGTATAATTGATATTTTCCAAGTAAAGTGAGTATTTTAGTCCTTTTTATCTTAATTTATCTATAAAAATACCCTATTATCATATAAAATATGTATGAAAACTTTGCTTGTCCCCAAGCAAAATAGAGTTTTTTGACCTTTCAAAACAATTGCTTCAACAATTCCCGCATTAATTACCCACACCCAAAATAATAAACACAAAATGATTTCAAATTGTACCAGAATCATAAGCATATATGTGTACTTGTCCTTTTTAACTGATTAAATTCCCTTTTGACTTTTATTCCTGTAAGCAATAAATCCCTAGTGTGCTCACTACTCATTTTTGCATCCCCTAGAAATATACCCTTCAAAGACCGCCTAGGCTCAAGACTTATTGCTAAGTTCCCAAGGTCACCTTTTTGTACTCACACAATAATTTCATTATTTAAATTTCTATTAAGTATTAGTTCTTTTAATTTCGACAACGTTGAATTCTTTGTGTGGAATATCACCTAAGATGCACCAATTATTACCAATTTGTTTATTATTTGCACCTTCGGGACTCACGACTTTCCATGGAACTCTTGATTACAAATTTTCGACCCTAGATTGTACGGGGTCTACTCATTCAAATTCCAAGGGCCGTTAAGGAAATCTCACGACTTTCTATGGCACCCGTTTTGCGAACTTTCGACAACATTATCCCAAACCAGACGGTCTTAGGTAAGGAGGTGAGGAAGACCACCCTTTTCATGTCTACCGGTTTGAGTACCATAGGCCACAGATTGGATTTTCCTTCCTGAGTCTCGATCTTAAGGTGTCTTTTCATCCTTTGGATGATTTATCGAGATTTTCTCGATTTTGCTCTTATTTGAGGCTTATTCTTTCCTCAGTTTGGTGACAGCATAGGTTTTGTACATTTGAAACCAAGGGAACCTAACTCAATCTGTTTTGACTAGAACTTAGTTATGTTTACTACTAAATTGACATCCCTTGAAAGATATCAAATGTTAAAAAGTTTTTTTAGAGGGGTCTATTTCGTCAGTAATGCAAAACCATGTTGTAGGGACACACTAAATATCTACCAACTTACAAGTCAAAATTTCAATTAGAAAAATAAACAGCCACATATACTACCTATGAAAGCTAAATACAACTCAAATTCCTATTCCTATCCATTATTCCAGATGTATTTATATTTATATGTTCAATTTCAGGAATTTGTTATTGCAAAAATTTTAAAATTTGGCCAAATAAACCTAAATTGCTTAAGTGTAAACGCCTCACCCCATACTTAAATCATACAATGTCCCCATTGTATATTTTGTATTAAATTAAAGAGGGAGAAAAAGGAACAGACTCCCCTGGGTGTGTTGCAGCTTTCACTTGCATGGGACAAGCTTTTCAGGTTTTATGTTGAGCAATTCGCGCTTCTTTCAGCTTTTTATCACAACCAAGAGATTAAAAATAATAGTGGGAATGACCCCACACTTATAAAAGAAGAAAATAACAAAGAATAGAAAATAAAATAAAAATAAAATAGAAATAAAAAGAAATAATCATTAGAAAGATAAAAATAAACAAAACCAAAACAAAAATAAATTGTTCATAAAAATATCCAAAACCAAACAATCCATTATCAAATAACAATCTCCCTGCTCAGATGTTGCTATCGACATCTTCGGGCTCCCTGTTGGGAGGAGGTCGACGCGGTTGCACGTTCGAACGTGCCATCATCTGCTCCATACATTCGCCCATCCAGTACATGTATTCTCTCTGGTCTTCTAGCAACTTTCTCAATCCACCAACTTCAGCTCTCAAATCTTGTACCTCTGATGAGAAGACAGCTGGTGGTGGCACCTCTTCCTCTTCTGGATCTGAATCTGGTTCGGACGCTTCAACCCATCTGCCCTATGGAATGTGTGGATCAACCAAAACCGCTTTCCCATCTTCCAACCCCAGGACCCGCATAGTGACCAGATCATCCTGTTGCAGTAGGACAACAGGAACACGCTCGAATCGTTCCAAAACCTCTTTCCCTCCTAGACCATAAGATCGCGCCAATCGAGTGATATAATGACCTCCGCGAATAGGGCTATCTGGCTCTTCGCAATTTGCGATGCGATGCAGATAAGCGATAATCATATAAGGGAGGTCGCATGTTTTTTTCCTTGCGATCATTATCCACATGAAATAGAGGTTGGCTTCCAAGATGCGTGTTACCTCGCTCCGTGGGGCAAAGGCGGTTACTACAAGTCGATGCAACATCCGATGCACGGGTGATCGAATCTGGCCCTCAAATCGGTCAAATCGACTGTAGTAGCCGTCGCCTATGGTAGGCCAGAAGGTGGTGGTGTTGAACTCGGGCGGGAATTTTCGGCAGCTTTTGCTAATGAAGTTGTGATATTCGTGGCTTCTGGCCACTTGAGGTGTGTATAGCACGATTCTTTCTGCAAACTCCATAAGGCTACATTCCCTTTCAATTCCATGAAGCCGAAATGAGATGATATCTGGCGTCCATTCTTCTCGGAGTTTGACGACATTTAAGGTGGAAAGAAATTCCAAAACGAGCTCTTTATATGTCGGCTCGTTCATGTGGAATATCTTCCACCATGCTGTGTCCATAAATTTGACAAACGCTCCATCAGTCCACTCCTGTCGGCAAAGAGGCTCTAACTGCTTGTCGAGACCAGTCTCCGTAGCTAGTTCCCAGTCAACAACCTAGGAAGGCATGATCTCCCGCTCTCTCAGATTTCGAAGCTTTCTTAAAAATTCCTTTTTTATAGCAATCGAGGCGGGTGGTGGTGGGGCGGGAGATGTTACTGAAATGTTCGGGATGACTCTCTTCCTCGGGGTGCAAACAATCTTCACCATCTGCACAAAAAACTAGAAACAATCAGAAAAATGGGGCTGTTAGGTAGATAGCGGCGCTATCATAGGAGATAGTGGCGTTATCTGCTAGTGTCAGAAAAATGGGGCTGTCAGGTAGATAGCGGCGCTATCATAGGAGATAGTGGCGTTATCTGATTTTTATGATCCAAAGTATTTGCATTAACTAAATAAATGTTCCAGATCTTCTAGAAATCAAACATATTCACAAATCAAGGCTCAAAATCATCTAAACATGTGTTTGATTGCAAAAAAAAGAACTCATAGAACGTATCCATTAAAGAGCAAAGATGCAAAAATGCTAAAAAGAGAATCAGGAATCGAGAAACATACCTTTTAATCTTAGGTTTTTAGTGGAAAAAGCCTCTTGTTGCTGATTTTCGGAGTTCAGGAGGTATAACAAGTTGAATTTTCGGACTAGACTTAATATATAGGCTTAACAAAGTGAAAAAGATAAATTCTAACCGAAATTCCTGCTACAGCGCAAATAGTTGCGCTATCTGGTAATAGCGGCGCTATCTACTTGGCACACCTGATCTTCGCAAGTTGGTTGGAATCAGCGACGAGATGGAGACCTGGAGAGATAGCGGCACTATAATAGGAGATAGCAACGCTATCTTGATTTTTCCACCATTTTTCGTTTTTTATTCCTCTTTTGTCCCACACGTGACGCTTTGGTTCCAGGAAACCACTTGAGTCGAGAGTTGTATAGCAAAACTTTCTGACCGACGCTGAAATCTTTTCGTTTGATGTATTTGTCATGCAAGCGTTTGGTCTTTTCTTTATACAACCTTTAACTCTCATACGCATCATCACAGAGTTCCTCAAGTTCATGTAATTCCAACTTACTATGCACCCCCGCTTCATCTATTTTCATATTTAACTTCTTTATTGCCTAGTATGCTCGATGTTCAAGCTGTACTGGCAAGTGACATGCTTTACCGTAGACTAAGCGGTAAGGAGACATACCTATAGGGGTTTTGTAAGCAGTCCTATAGGCCCATAAGGCATCATCTAGTCGAGCACTCCAATCCTTGCGAGTCGTATTGACAGATTTTTCAAGGATTTGTTTAATCTCGCGATTGGAGATTTCATGTGACACCCCATTTTCACTGTTTGCAAATACTATGGTTTTGCACAAAATTTCATAAATACAAAAATACGGTTTAACAAAAACCGATAATTTACAAGTTTAAAACTGCGGGTGTACAAATTTATATCAAAACTAACCATAGTAAGCAATAAAGGATTTAACCTTGAGTCCAAGATAGGAGCTAACTCGAGCTCCACTCCAGCTAAACTTCATCTAAAAATACTTTAGCTTTTAACCTGGAATACATGGCATAAAAATAAAATACGTAAGACAATAATGTCTCGTGAGTTACATGGGTTTTAGACTCAAACCTTTAATTTCTTTTTCAACTTATATAAAACTTATAACATAGAACTTCTTTCAAAGTTTAAAAATAATAGCATATCATAGCTCTTTACCTCTTTCAAAATCTTTTCATATCATTCTTTGCATAATTACTTTCTTTCAAAAACTTTATAACAAAATCATAGTACAACTCTTTCTTTTCAAAAATCTTTCTAAACTATCATACTATACTCTTTATTTCTCAAAGTTCAGTTTATAATATACTTTTCAAAAATAGCTTCTTTCTTACTTACTTTGACTGGTTCTATAAGCTTGCTGGATTTTTATACTTAGGGCTTTAATCACTATAAGTGATACCCCAAGTCTCTATGGCTAGAAAGAACGGATCAATTTTCACCATAGAAGTGCTGAGGCAATCTACTTCGCGATGGGGCTCGCCCCCAGTAGATCCCTTACCTAACCCGGGTAGGTTGGAACATAGTTCCCTTACTAACGATGCTTGCTACAATTACCAGTCATATAAAAACTTGCTGCTTGCTTGAACATTTCTCATAAACATAACTTATGGCTAGGTGCCAAACTTCACCATTTTACATTTTTATGGCTAAATGCCAAATATAGCTTTCATCATATAAAAATCATATGTTTAAAAACATATCTTTATAACATACTAAGCTTTACGACAAGACATACTTTCCAAATCTTATGGCTATATGCCATTCATACTTAAAAACATAATTATAGTTTGTAATCAAAACATACTTCTTAAACATCTTGTGGCTATATGCCTTTCATACTTGAAAACTTATATAATTTGTATTCAAAATATACTTTCACATGATTATATCATAGACCAAACATACTTCCACATAATTGGCTCATAGACCAAATCATAACTTCAATTATAGCATTATACTTTCATAAACAAGTCATTAATAATACTCTTGCATATATCATCATATAAAGAGATTTTAGAAGAAATCATAAATATACTTACTTGCCATGTACCCCAAAATGGGTAAAAATACTGCATGTACTCACCTTTTTACTCTTGAAAGTCATTTAGACGTCCCTCGGTTCTTTACCCTTTCGGTGTCCACCTAATTGACTTGCACCTATATATATAGTATTTGATACATTAATTACATTTAAATCGACTCTATAACATGTTAGAGTCCTTTCTAATACTTTTGTTGATCATAATAAGTAGATAGCTTTAAAATGATCAACTTTAAATAAGTCGTATATTGCACGTATTTTGCTACAGTAGTCTCAGGGACTCGTATTCTAATTCCAACACCTTTCCATGAAGTCTTATGCCATTTTAAACCTGTGTTTCAAGTTTGAAGTTTATCGGACCAATCTAGCTAAAATCTCAAAATCAAGTTTGGATAAATACTTGATTTTTAGCCACTGCATGCTACAGTGATTTTCCGCAACGTCGAATTATTGATTTAACAATTTCCCATATATTTTCATACCATTTTAAGGCTATGGTATGAATTACGGGTCGATCGGACAAGTCTAACATCGAGTTCAAAACTCAAAAAATGGACAGAAGGCATTCCAGGGGGCACACGACTCGTGTGTTTTTCCTTCTATGGAACACACGACTCGTGTGTTTCCTGGGGATTTCTTCCTTGGCTGATTTTTGTGCTGCAGGTCCTTTAGTCCGAGGGTTAAGTCTTTAATACGTGACTTAATCATTTTAAGGTCATTTTTAGGCCTTAAATAGCAGTTTACTTATAGTTTTAAACCATGGAATCAACAATTCCATTCCAAGGCTTAAAACATTCCCGAAATGTCCATTTTTAACCAAAAATCCATTTTGTTTGATTTTCAAGTGTAGAACTGATTTTATACACTCTTTATGACTCTTTGAACTTGCTAAGCCAATTGAAATCAGTTTTAAACTCATAACCCAATTTCTAGGGTTCTTGAGTTCAAAACCCATTTCTAAGGATTTAACCAAAATTCCAAGAACTCTTTGCAATCTAGGTGTATCTACTTGATGTTTTAGCATGACTTGATGGAGATGAACTTCTGGAAACATTCCATGAACTTCATACCTCGAATTTTTAGATTTCACACGAAGAAGATGATGAATAGTGGGAGTTCTTACTTTATTTGCTTGAAACCTTCAATTTTTACTTCAATTTCTTGTAAGAATTCTTGAACTCCTTCTCTTCCCGTGAGCTCTCTTGATCTCTCTCTCGATCCTTCTAAACTTTTCTGGAGAATGAGACTTAATAACTCTCTTATTTATGTTTTTAATTTTATAAAATATTTGCACTTTTAGTCCCTAGGCTCCCATTCTTTGGAATTTTGACACTAACACTTATTTTGACCACTTGGAACTATAATTCTTGCATTTTAGTCCTAATTCATAAATAAAGTTTATAGAAATTTCCACATTTGGTCAAATGACCAATTTACCCTTTATGCGAAAAAATGACTAATTTACCCTTTCAATCATAATTTCTCATAAAAATGCACATAAAGCTTTAAATCACACAAAACTTATTTTACATATTTAGTTTATAAATTTGGGTCGTTACAACTACCTCCCCCTTATTGGGATTCCGTCCTTGGAATCATCGTAACATTACCAAATTAAGGAAATCACTTCCCTTTTCTTTTCACATGTTCTCCGCTAAGTTGGTACCTAATAGGTACTTTCTTTTTACCAATACATGAGCATATTCTTCATTATTTTATCTTTTAATCTTTCCTTCTTTGGTTGCTTTTGATTCTGTAATCAGTTCTTTAACTGTTCTTGCTTTCAATCCTCTATAAAGGATTAACATAACTTCTTTAAAACTTTATATCATTCCAATTAACCAAAATATAATTTTGGTCATTTTATCTGCTTTCACAACCTTTTAATCATTCATTCACATTTTACCTCATTTCATTTATACACAATCTTTTTGTAAACTTATTTTACAAACTAGTTTCATACTTCAATACTTTATCATTAATAGCAATCTACTTTAGAATTCTTCTCATATCTTTATTAAAACAGGTGAGATTATACTCACCACATTCTTTATTTATGAAAATTCTAATACCATTAAGCATGAATATATATCTCGTATTTTTCTAAATTTATAAATACGTCAAAGATCTTTTCCTTGTATAATTTTTTTTTTTAATGGACATTTTACTCAATCATAACTTCTTCTTTCTTTTTAGAAGTTTTCAACTTCTTATCTTTACATAATTGTTCTTTAGATCATTTAAACTTCACTTTATTATTCTTTACATCTATTAACAATTCTCGACTTATCATCACATATAAGGAGTACATTCCTTTTTGTTTTATTTCACATCCTTACTATCTTTCATATGTTTACAATAATTTATTACTGTCATTATTTTCTACTATATATTACATGTATCTAATCATACATGTCTTGATTCTTTTTACTTTTCCGTCATATTACTTGCCAATGATTCAAATCATGAATTTACATTTTCACATTCCTCTTAGTCATTTCTTGTACATTACATGTACTACTTTCTTTTCATGTACCGTATCAGTCTATACTTGTTTTAGTTTTCATGATATTACCATTCTGTGGTGTAATTAGGTTTCACAATCATATCTGTTAACTTCTTGATTTCAAAAATTAAATTTTCAATTTCTTGTCTCACCTTAGACTGTTTACAAATAAATACCATCTCTTAATTACTACTTAACTTTTCGACCTTACCATGCGAATTTCTTTGGTGTTTCCAATTCATTCCTTCTAGTATTTCATTATTCTAATCTCAATTTCAATATAATTCATACACATATTCACAGTTTAACTCTTATAAAAGTCAAAGCTGTCCAAAAATTTATTTACCAACTTTGTATACTTTTAGTCATACATGATTGCAACTTGACATTATGATATATCTCATTGCCTCAAATAACTTCTTAATACATAAGTACAAGTTCTTAATGTATATTATATATACATGATTCTCCTTTTTGTATAAGAATTCAAACTAACACTTTAGTCAATTTCGTTTCATGACAATTCGTGACATAACCCTAAATCATCATTTCATTAACTCTCGCTACTCTTTACTTTTACATCTTTTATCTTTTCTATTATGTGGTATAAGGCTACACGCTTAACACATTTTGCTATTCTTTCGTTTAACTCCACTTCTTTACAATATATATCATTATTTATTTCATATACAACTTACTTCTTGTATATCTTTAGATGATATACAATTATCATTTATTTTCTCGTCATCTTTCGTTCTTTTGTATTTCGAGGCATTATGCCCAATACATTATTTTATTCTTTTTGCTTTAAACCTTAAAGCATTCGAATTAGAATACTTATTTCATAATCACTTTTATACTTTCTATACATTATATATACATATATCTCAAAGCTTTCTCATGCTCTTATATTTATAAGCACGTATAAACATATATACACTTCTTTGTATTTCATGGTTACTAGCCATATACTAATCATTTCTCAAAATCTTTGAAGGCTTTTAATCATTATTCCCATTCGGGAGTAATCATTTCTATTCGGAAGTAATAACTTCCTGTCTGTTTACTATCATTCTTACATTATCTTTAATTTTTCATTTACTACTTGTTTAGATATTTACTCTGTTTCTTTTCTTCATATCATTTATGACTTTTAGTCCTTTTTGTTCACATGCTTTTGATTCTTCTTCCATTATCATACATCTTTATACCATTTCATTAGCATACATCTTTATACCATTTTATTACCGGTATTTCTTCTTATACTTCTTTCATTTGGTTACGGAATTAAATTCCTAATAACCAATAGCTTAACTTATTTTTGTCTAGGGACAACTTTTAACATTCTGCTTTTAAGAGATAAATTAACAATTTATCACTCGAATTGTTTTCTATTTTTGTCGGGTAAGCATGTTCCACCTTCACCCTACAAGCTTGTTAACTCCCAACTTGGGTTAAATTTCAACTTCTGTCATGAAAAGTTCCTTGGGAACAACCAAGAATTTCCATAATCGCCTTACGCATTGCGACACCTGTCATAACTTACAAGTGGTTACAGTCTGCTACTACTTTATATTACGTAATATTCTTTGCAGACATCGATTTCACATTTGTTTATAGTGACTTCACTTCTATTCGGGTACATCATAGTGCGTGCATCTTCATTTGTATGCTGCTTCTTTACAGGTCGATTCACGCCATCAACTTCCATATCTATATGTAAATATAGCATTCAACTTACCACCTCAATATGGTTTTCATGGGTTTATGCTGTAATAAACATGGCATAATATCCTTGCTTTACCGTTCATTCTTTTCGACTATGCACAACAAAGCTATTGGACTTCTGTACCGATCGTTCCTCATTCTTCACCTCCATTTACTCTTCACTTGTCTTGCTACTTGTCACTTTACGTGACTCACCATGAAATTTACAACTTATTTACTTGTCCAATATTTGGACACTTCTTCTTTTCTTTTTATAGAAATGTATATATTATTAATACATTCTGCTGGTAATTTACAGTCTTTATGTAAAAGTCTTACAACTCTCGTATGGGTAATCTGTATCCATGTTCTTCTCCATATCGCTCTTATTCATACCTCCTCTCGCCTCTACAGGCACATACTTTACTATTTTTCAATTCGTCTAAAATATTAATTATCACATTATTTCTTTTACTTTACCATACTAAGTGGTATATATCCACCGTACTAACTTTTAATACTCATAGTCTTACTTGTTCTTGTTACATAGGCATATACCTCCTATGTTATTCTTGTTCTTTCTTCAAAACCCTTACTCACCAGATTACCATAATTCCTTTGTGATTCCACCAGTTTCAATACATATCCTGTGATTATGATAATACGGGCCCATATTACCATAATCACCTATACATACTGATTCTGCTGTTACCACAAGGTCTCATGGGACACTGGTTCGTTTAACACATGACACCTTTATAAACACATAGTGATCAATACTAAAATCTCACTACTTTATAAACATAACCTTTAATAAATTTAGACGGTTACGGAAAATATAATATAATTTTCCTAACAGTCAAATCTTTGCTCACTTTAAACATTAGTTTAACACTTCTTAGTGTTATATTTCTACATATCTTTCATAATGCATATTGTCTTAATCATTTAAGACTTCATATAACATACTTTCAAAAACTATAATTTTGATATCATGAGTTTAAGCCTAGGAGTGGAACAAGCCAATCCTAATTCGCTTAAACTATGGCTCTGATACCAACTTGTGACACCCCATTTTCACTGTTTGCAAATACTATGGTTTTGCACAAAATTTCATAAATACAAAAATACGGTTTAACAAAAACCGATAATTTACAAGTTTAAAACTGCGGGTGTACAAATTTATATCAAAACTAACCATAGTAAGCAATAAAGGATTTAACCTTGAGTCCAAGATAGGAGCTAACTCGAGCTCCACTCCAGCTAAACTTCATCTAAAAATACTTTAGCTTTTAACCTGGAATACATGGCATAAAAATAAAATACGTAAGACAATAATGTCTCGTGAGTTACATGGGTTTTAGACTCAAACCTTTAATTTCTTTTTCAACTTATATAAAACTTATAACATAGAACTTCTTTCAAAGTTTAAAAATAATAGCATATCATAGCTCTTTACCTCTTTCAAAATCTTTTCATATCATTCTTTGCATAATTACTTTCTTTCAAAAACTTTATAACAAAATCATAGTACAACTCTTTCTTTTCAAAAATCTTTCTAAACTATCATACTATACTCTTTATTTCTCAAAGTTCAGTTTATAATATACTTTTCAAAAATAGCTTCTTTCTTACTTACTTTGACTGGTTCTATAAGCTTGCTGGATTTTTATACTTAGGGCTTTAATCACTATAAGTGATACCCCAAGTCTCTATGGCTAGAAAGAACGGATCAATTTTCACCATAGAAGTGCTGAGGCAATCTACTTCGCGATGGGGCTCGCCCCCAGTAGATCCCTTACCTAACCCGGGTAGGTTGGAACATAGTTCCCTTACTAACGATGCTTGCTACAATTACCAGTCATATAAAAACTTGCTGCTTGCTTGAACATTTCTCATAAACATAACTTATGGCTAGGTGCCAAACTTCACCATTTTACATTTTTATGGCTAAATGCCAAATATAGCTTTCATCATATAAAAATCATATGTTTAAAAACATATCTTTATAACATACTAAGCTTTACGACAAGACATACTTTCCAAATCTTATGGCTATATGCCATTCATACTTAAAAACATAATTATAGTTTGTAATCAAAACATACTTCTTAAACATCTTGTGGCTATATGCCTTTCATACTTGAAAACTTATATAATTTGTATTCAAAATATACTTTCACATGATTATATCATAGACCAAACATACTTCCACATAATTGGCTCATAGACCAAATCATAACTTCAATTATAGCATTATACTTTCATAAACAAGTCATTAATAATACTCTTGCATATATCATCATATAAAGAGATTTTAGAAGAAATCATAAATATACTTACTTGCCATGTACCCCAAAATGGGTAAAAATACTGCATGTACTCACCTTTTTACTCTTGAAAGTCATTTAGACGTCCCTCGGTTCTTTACCCTTTCGGTGTCCACCTAATTGACTTGCACCTATATATATAGTATTTGATACATTAATTACATTTAAATCGACTCTATAACATGTTAGAGTCCTTTCTAATACTTTTGTTGATCATAATAAGTAGATAGCTTTAAAATGATCAACTTTAAATAAGTCGTATATTGCACGTATTTTGCTACAGTAGTCTCAGGGACTCGTATTCTAATTCCAACACCTTTCCATGAAGTCTTATGCCATTTTAAACCTGTGTTTCAAGTTTGAAGTTTATCGGACCAATCTAGCTAAAATCTCAAAATCAAGTTTGGATAAATACTTGATTTTTAGCCACTGCATGCTACAGTGATTTTCCGCAACGTCGAATTATTGATTTAACAATTTCCCATATATTTTCATACCATTTTAAGGCTATGGTATGAATTACGGGTCGATCGGACAAGTCTAACATCGAGTTCAAAACTCAAAAAATGGACAGAAGGCATTCCAGGGGGCACACGACTCGTGTGTTTTTCCTTCTATGGAACACACGACTCGTGTGTTTCCTGGGGATTTCTTCCTTGGCTGATTTTTGTGCT
Source organism: Cichorium intybus (assembly GCA_023525715.1). NCBI lineage: Eukaryota > Viridiplantae > Streptophyta > Magnoliopsida > Asterales > Asteraceae > Cichorium > Cichorium intybus. Next base: position 102,785,622 of record CM042010.1, on the reverse strand, counting down.
GCAGGTCCTTTAGTCCGAGGGTTATGTCTTTAATACGTGACTTAATCATTTTAAGGTCATTTTTAGGCCTTAAATAGCAGTTTACTTATAGTTTTAAACCATGGAATCAACAATTCCATTCCAAGGCTTAAAACATTCCCGAAATGTCCATTTTTAACCAAAAATCCATTTTGTTTGATTTTCAAGTGTAGAACTGATTTTATACACTCTTTATGACTCTTTGAACTTGCTAAGCCAATTGAAATCAGTTTTAAACTCATAACCCAATTTCTAGGGTTCTTGAGTTCAAAACCCATTTCTAAGGATTTAACCAAAATTCCAAGAACTCTTTGCAATCTAGGTGTATCTACTTGATGTTTTAGCATGACTTGATGGAGATGAACTTCTGGAAACATTCCATGAACTTGATACCTCGAATTTTTAGATTTCACACGAAGAAGATGATGAATAGTGGGAGTTCTTACTTTATTTGCTTGAAACCTTCAATTTTTACTTCAATTTCTTGTAAGAATTCTTGAACTCCTTCTCTTCCCGTGAGCTCTCTTGATCTCTCTCTCGATCCTTCTAAACTTTTCTGGAGAATGAGACTTAATAACTCTCTTATTTATGTTTTTAATTTTATAAAATATTTGCACTTTTAGTCCCTAGGCTCCCATTCTTTGGAATTTTGACACTAACACTTATTTTGACCACTTGGAACTATAATTCTTGCATTTTAGTCCTAATTCATAAATAAAGTTTATAGAAATTTCCACATTTGGTCAAATGACCAATTTACCCTTTATGCGAAAAAATGACTAATTTACCCTTTCAATCATAATTTCTCATAAAAATGCACATAAAGCTTTAAATCACACAAAACTTATTTTACATATTTAGTTTATAAATTTGGGTCGTTACATTTCAGCTTGACCGTTGGGTTGTGGATGATAAGCTGTTGAGACTCGATGTTGCACCCCATATCTTTTCAAGAGGGTACTAAATGCCTTATTCAGGAAGTGAGTGCCTCTATCACTTATTATGGCCTTTGGAGTTCCGAATCTGCAAAAAATATTGATCCTCAGAAAATCTATAACAATTTTAGAGTCGTAATTTCTTACAGCTTTCGCCTCCACCCATTTAGAGACATAATCCATGGCCAGCAAGATGTATAGATTGCCAAAAGATGACGGGAATGGCCCCATAAAATCGATACCCCATACATCAAAAACTTCACACACCAAGATTGGGGTCAGTGGCATTTGATTTATGGATGTTACCGCTCCAGTTCTTTGGCATCTCGCACAATTCTTGCAATGTAGGTACGCATCTTTGAAAATGTTTGGCCAATAGAACCCGCATTCCAACACCTTCCTTGTTGTTCTTTGAGGACCAAAGTGTCCTCCACAGACGTGCTCATGACAAAAGGAGAGAATAGAAGGCACCTCATCATAATGTACACACCTCCTAACCACTTGATCTGCCCCTTGCTTCCACAAATAGGGGTCATCCCAGATGTAATGCCTTACTTCAACATTCAACCTTTCTCTTTGAGCTCTATTGAATTTGGGAGGGAATTCTCCCGATACTAGGTAAGTTCAAATGTCAACATACCAAGGTAATTCTTGAATTTTAAGAATGTGCTCATCAGGAAAAGAGTCACGAATCGGCTCGGTCTCCCCTTGTGGTGTAATGCGGCTTAAATGGTCAGCCACCAGGTTTTCCTTTCCACTTATATCTTTTATTTCGATATCAAACTCTTGAAACAAAAGGATCCATCAGATTAATCGTGGTTTTGAATCCTTTTTTGTTAGCAAGTGTCTGATGGCAGCGTGGTCAGTGTAGATGATCACTTTGGCACCCAGGAGATATTGCCGAACTTTTCGAGTGCAAAAACTACTGCCAAGAGTTCTTTTTCAGTCGTGGAGTAGTTATCTTGAGCTTCGTCCAAAACTTTTGACGCATAGTAAATAAAATGATGGGCCCGATCAACCTTTTGCCCCAAGACAGCCCCAATGGCTGTGTTACTTGCGTCGCACATTATCTCGAAAGGTAAACTCCAATCAGGTGGCTGTATGATAGGAGAAGATGTAAGTAGAGTCTTCAAGTGATTGAAAGCTCGTTTGCAAGCATCGTCGAATTTGAAATCGACGTCTTTCTGTAGAAGATGGCACATCGGAACCGTGATTTTTGAAAAATCTTTAATAAATCTTCTATAGAAGCCTGCGTGCCCCAAGAATGATCGAACTTCCCGAACATTCGTAGGATAGGGCAAATTTTTTATGACATCTATCTTCGCTCTGTCGACCTCCAGACCATTTTTTAAAACTACGTGTCCCAAAATCAATCCCTTGTCCACCAGAAAGTGACACTTTTCGTAATTGAGGACAAGATCAGTATCGATGCACCTTTGTAGAATTTTTGTGAGATTTTGCAGAAAATGACTGAACGAGTCTCCATAAACGGTAAAATCATCCATGAAGACTTCAATGATCTCTTCTACATATTCAGAGAAACTACTTACCATACATCTCTGAAACGTGGCCGGTACATTGCAAAGGCCAAAGGGCATCCTCCTATAAGCGAAAGTGCCAAAGGGGCACGTAAAGGTCGTCTTTTCCTGTTCTTCAGGTGCTACAGGGATTTGATGGAATCCAGAGAATCCATCCAAACAGCAGTAATGTGATTTCCCAGCTAGCCTCTCCAACATTTGATCAATGAAAGGCAAAGGGAAATGATATTTTCTAGTTGCAGCGTTCAATTCCTGTAGTCTATGCATACTCTCCACCCATTTTGCACTCGAGTGGGTACCAGGTCTCCATCTTCATTCTCCACCACGGTAACCCCAACCTTCTTAGGAACTACTTGGACTGGGCTTACCCACTTGCTATCAGAAATGGGATATATCATCCCGGCATTCAACAACTTCATTATTCCTTTCTGACCACCTCCATCATAGGTGGGTTCAATCTCTTTTGCGGTTGTCTTGAAGGGTTATAATCATCCTCCATTAGAATTTTGTTCATGCATTAGGAGGGACTCAACCCTTTTATATCAGCGATCGTCCACCCAATCTCTTTCTTGTATCTTTTTAGGAGGTTGATCAACTCTTCTTCTTCCTTTTCCGTCAATATGTTTGAAACGATGATAGGGAGTGTCTCTTCGTTTCCCAAGTAGGCATATTTAAGGTGCTCAGGAAAGGTTTTGAGCTCGAGCTTCGGTGCTTTCACTACTGAAGGAAGGAGCTTTTCAATTGAATTGGGAAGTTGCATCATGACCTGTTTGTTTTTCAGGTCCTTTCTTTCCTTCACTGCCTTCACCATTGTTTTTAGATCTTCATTTAGCTCATACTTTTCTGCCAATTCTTTCATCTTCTCCTCATCCAAGTCATTATTCAACACCAAACATAGGGGGTCACTGCTGACTAACTCAAAGAGTTCCTCAGCAAGCGGTTTGATGACATCTATGAAATTTAAACAGTGAACATTGGTTGGGTACCTCATGGCTTCGTAGATGTTGAAGTTGATGACCTCTCCGTCGAATTCCATGGACAAGGTACCAGCAAAAACATCAATTTTCATTCTTGCAGTTTTTAAGAACGGTCTCCCCAGTAGGATCGATTTTGGATTGGGATTATCTTCATCCCCCATATCAAGAACATAGAAATCAGCTGGAAAGACAAGCTGATTGACTTGGACAAGTACATCCTCCAATACTCCTTTAGGATGTACCACCGAACGATCCGCAAGTTGAACAATGACCCCAGTCTTTGTTAGGGTCCCAATACCAATTTCTTTGTACACAGAGTAAGGCAAGACATTGATTGAAGCTCCCAGATCAAGCATTTCTTTTGGAACATGCAGGTTACCTAGTTTGCGCGGTACGGTGAAAACACCAGGATTGTATTTCTTTGGCATCCGCCTTTGCAAAACTGCAGATGCGTTTTCTCTGACTTTTACCGCTCGTTCCCTTTTAACTTTTTCTTTGAAGTACACAGCTCTTTGAGGAACTTAGCGTACCTAGGTACCTATTTAATAGCCTCTAGGAGGGGAATATTCACTTCAACTTTTCTGAAAATTTCGAGTATTTCATTCTCCCCCTTTTCTCTTTTATCACCTCTTAGTCTTGAGGGAAAAGATGCGGATTGTATTTTGGCTTCTATAGATGCTGGGTCTTCTGGTTTTGGCTCTTCAGGTTTTTTCGTTGGTTTTTCTACTTCCAGCTCTTCCTCTTCATCCGGGGCTTTGGGCCCTTCATATTGAGTATCGCTTCTTAACATAACGGCATAAGCATTATGCTTAGGGTTTGTTTCTGTTTGAGCTGGAAGCTTGCCTTGTGCTTCCAATTTACTTACTAAGCTAGCAAGCTAAGCCATTTGTTGTTCTAGATTTTTGATGCTTGCTTTAGTTTTGTTTTGGAAGGTCTGTGTGCTTGTTGCTAAGCTTTTAACAATATCCTCCAATGACATCCCAGAGCTGTTTGGTTGAGGGGCAGCTGGTGGCGGACGAGATTGGTATTGCTAATTTTGCGGTGGCGGCCTTTGTTGATATTGCTGATGGTTTCTTGGTGGGTAGTTTGATGACTGGCCTTGATTCCACCCCGAGTTTCCTCGTGGTTGATCATATTGCCTTTGAAATGGACCTGTGGCTTTGGCTTCTTCGGTATCTTCTTGCAATAATGGACACATGTTGGTTGGATGGCCCACTTGCAAACACATGCCACACGGTCGAACTGGCGGTAGAGCGGCTTTCTCTTTTGTTAACAGCAGAACGGCTTTAGTCCACACGGAGATTTGTGATTCCAGTTTAGGGTTGTTGACTTCGTTGACTGCCCTAGGTGGGTCTGGGTACCATTCTTCCTCTTGAAGAGTATGCTTGGAATCTTCAGCCATCGTATTAATCAATTCCCGAATTTTAGTCGGGGTTTTATCAGCGATGGATCTGCCGCTTGAAGCATTTAATAATCGGCGGTCCCATGCTGTTAGTCCTTCACAGAAACACTGGAGTAAATGATGATTTGTGATGCCATGCTTGGGGCATCGGGCGCATAGTCGCTTGAATCTTTCCCAATAACTGTGTAGTGCCTCCCTCTTTTGTTGCTTAATGCCAATAATTTCTCTGCGAAGGGCAGAGGCTTTCATCTCAGGGAAGTACTTATCAAGGAACATACGAGCTAGCTCGTTCCACGCAGTAACAGATCCAGGTGGCAAGTAATAAAGCCAGTCTCTCGTGGAGTCTTGGACAGCAAAGGGGAATGCCCTAAGCTTGATTTGATCTTCTATCACGTCATGTGGCTTCATGCCGGTGCAAACCACATGAAATTCTTTTAAAAACTTGTGAGGGTCTTCGTTCTTAACCCCTCTAAATGTCGGCAGAAGATGAATTAGCCCGGACTTGAGCTCGAAGTTGATCATAGAATGGTAGGTGATGCATAATGGTTGTTGGGTAACATCTTGTGTTACCCATTGGCGAAGGGTTTGTTCGGGTGCTGCCATGGTGATAGGTGTAGGAATAGAAGTTGGAGATGGTGGTAATGTGGTTTCTGTATGGGTTTCGATAGGTGTGGCTTGGGTTGATTGGTTTTCTATGGTAGGATGTGAAGTAGAAGATTGGGAAGCGGGCTGCTTCTTATGAAGTGTGGCTTGCTTTCGTAGGCTTATGGCAGTTTTCTCGATCTCGTTGTCAAGTGCAACTGGTGTACCTGTACGAAGAGATCTTGGCATAAACGTTAGTATTGCCGTGTCCCCGGCAACGGCGCCAATTTGTTAAGGGTGTCAATCCCTAATAAATGTGATCGGAACATAATTCGACCAGTCACTGCTCAACTGCACTGTATTAGAGTACATGGTAAGCAGGGTCGAACATCAAGGACACGGAGTTCAAGATTTATGCCTTAATAAAACGTAAAAATAAAGGAGGGGGGTTGAATAACAAATAATGATAATAAAATGCAGAGACATGCAAATAGTGAACTTTGACGAAAATCAATAATAAAAAGGCCTAGTCCTGAGTCTTCAATGTTCAGTGTAATAAAAGGAATCCGGTTAACGTGCTTGAGAATACGAATTCCAAGTTGGCTTTTGAAATTAATAAAATATAATCTTTATGAAAATAACTTGCTAAAATGTTTAGATAAAGGTCCGCTTATTACCTAAACCTAGTTCCATTTTACCCGGCCTAAGGTCCGCTTATAGGCCAAAATGCAAGAACCGCATAAGGTGTGCAAGTACCGATCAATGTCCAATTCTTCACGTCCGCTGGGAAGTGTGTGGACATATGACCAAATTCTAAACAAGGAATTGGGCGCTTGTTTTTGTTACCAAACATCAATTGTGCTAGCCATTAGGTGCCTTACACAGTTAATTAACGACGTTTAAAAAGATCGAACTAAGATGGCCAGTCAAAAGTAAATCAAATTCAAAACTAAAATTGAAACGAGAAAATGATCATTGGAATTATTCAAAAGCATTCATCAAACCGAATGTTTCAAATTATACACAGAACATATCCAAACTCAGGACTAGAATGCGGTTTCTAGCCAGACATGGCTAGAAATGAATCAAAAATACAGAATTACAATCGAAAACGTCTTACAAATGATAAAATACGTAACCGAATCTGGAGAGTCATGATTCGGCCTTCAAAAACCTTCTAAAAATTGCTTGGAAGTGTCTCGGGATCGTATCTAAAGCGCAGGGACTGAACTCCCGTTCTGGCAGGAGAAGACAGCTATTTATAGCCATTTGAAGGAGATAGCAGCGCTATCTCTTAAGATAGCGGCGCTATCTTTTGAATTCCCGCATATCTCGTTCTCCGGTCAAACACAAATATCACCTCCTTGATTTTCTCAACTGCCGAGATAGCGCCTCTATATCAATAGATAGCGCCTCTATCTATACAGTTTCCAGCATTTGTCATTTTTAGTCCCTGCTTGTTCCAACTTTGGTCCTTTTCCGCCCATTTAGCTCCTTTTTGCTTAAAAACCTGTATAATTGATATTTTTCAAGTAAAGTGAGTATTTTAGTCCTTTTATCTTAATTTATCTATAAAAATACCTAGATATCATATAAAATATGTACGAAATACGCACGATATCAGTCACCACAAACTTAAACTCGTGTAGTCCCCATGGCACATGCAAATGTCTTAGGCCACATGGTTTCATTCAATGACTTTAAAGTCAACAAAAAACTATAAACTTCATTTTAGCTGTTTAGGGTTTATAATCAAGATAATAACTTTTTGATTAACCGAGTTTAACAAAGTTGATCTTTCGCTGAGGTGGCCTCAATTCACCATATTAGCAAAAAAGTTCTCATTCGGTAAGATATTTAATAACATCAACAAGTCACTTGAAACACCACATAAGCAATCACCATAAATACATAAGACCACTACATGTCCAATTCACCAAACTCAATGAGAACAATTACCATAAAGTGCATATATAATGTAAGAAACAACTCAAATTATTCATTTTTATAAACACCCAACCCGGATAGTGAAATGATAATGAAGAAAGTGGGTTCATCCAAGAACATAATGTGTGAGTTGGTTTAAAGAAACTGGGGACCAAGAAAGCAGTATATATAAAAACAATAAATAGAAAGCAACCTTGTGGGGTTGGTTTGAAGAAAGTGGGTTCATCAAAGAACATAACCTGTGAGTTTGCTTGAAGAAAGTCGTGACTAAGAAACCAATACATATAAAAATACAATAAAGGGAAACCAACCTTGAAAGACTTGGAAGTCAATGGAAAGTTTGTCACCACAAACTTAAACTCATGTTGTCCCCAAAGTGGATTCATCCAAGAACATAACTTGTGGGTTGGTCCGGAGAAAGTGAGGACCAAGAATGCAATACATATAAAAACAATAAATGGAAAGCAAACATGTGGGGTTGGTTTGAAGAAAGTGGGGACCAAGAAAGCAATACATATAAAAAAACAATAAATGAAAAGCAACCTTGAAAGACTTGGAAGTCAATGGAAAGTTTGTCACCACAAACTTAAACTCATGTAGTCCCCAAAGTGGGTTCATCCAAGAACATAACGTGCGGGTTGGTTTGAAGAAATTGGGGACCAAGAAAGCAATACATATTAAAAACAATAAATGGAAAGCAACTTTGAAAGACTTGGAAGTCAATGAAAAGTTTGTCACCACAAACTTATACTCACGAAGTCCGCATCGTACATGCAAATGTCTTAGGCGAGATGTTTTCATTCAATGACTTTGAAGTCAACAAAAAACTACAAACTTCATTTAAACTGTTTAAGGTTTATAATCAATATAATAACTTTTCGATTAACCGAGTTTAACAAAGTTGATCTTTCGCAGAGCTGGCCTCAATTCACCATATTAGAAAAATGTTCTCATCTGGTAAGATATTCAATAACATCAACAAGTCACTTGAAACACCACATAAGCAATCAACATAAATACATAAGACCACTAGGTGTCCGATTCACCTAACTCAATGAGTACAGTTACCATAAAGTGTATATACAAAGTAAGCAACAACTCAAATAATTCATTTCTATAACCACCCAAACCAGATAGTGAAATGATAATGAAGAAAGTGGGTTCAACCAAGAACATAACGTGTGAGGCAGTTTGAAGGAAGTGGGGACCAAGAAAGCAATACATATAAAAACAACAAATGGAAAGAAACCTTGTGGGGTTGGTTTGAAGAAAGTGGGTTCTTCCAAGAACATAACGTGTGGGTTTGTTTGAAGAAAGTCGAGACCAAGAAACCAATAAATACAAAAAACAATAAATGGAAAGCAACCTTGAAAGACTTGGAAGTCAATGGAAAGTTTGTCACCACAAATTTAAACTCATTTAGTCCCCAAAGTGGGTTCATCCAAGAACATAACGTGTGGGTTGGTTTGAAGAAAGTGAGGACCAAGAAAACAATACATATAAAAACAATAAATGGAAAGCAAAGTTGTCGGGTTGGTTTGAAGAAAATGGGGACAAAGAAAGCAATACATATAAAAAATAAATGGAAAGAAACCTTGAAAGACTTGGAAGTCAATGGAAATTTGTCACCACAAACTTAAACTCACGTAGTCCCCAAAGTGGGTTCATCCAAGAACATAACGTGTGGATTGGTTTGAAGAAAGTGAGGACCATGAAAACAATACATATAAAAATAATAAAGGGAAAGCAAACTTGTCGGGTTGGTTTTAAGAAAATGGGAACCAAGAAAGAAATACATATAAAAAACAATAAATGTCAAGCAACCTTGAAAGACTTGGAAGTGAATGGAAACTTTGTCACCACAAACTCAAACTCATGTAGTCCCCATGGCACATGCAAATGTCTTAGGCCAGATATTTTCATTCAATGAGTTTGAAGTCAACAAAAAACTATAAACTTCATTTTAACTGTTTAAGGTTTATAATCAAGATAATAACTTTTTGACTAACCGAGTTTAACAAAGTTGATCTTTCGCAGAGGTGGCCTCAATTCACCATATTAGCAAAAAAGTTCTCATCCGGTGAGATATTCAATAACATACACAAGTCACTCGAGACACCACATAAGCAATCAACATAAATACATAAGACGACTAGGTGTCCAATTCACCAAACTCAACGAGACAATTACCATAAAGTGCATATACAAAGTAAGCAGCAACTCAAATAACTAATTTCTATAACCACCCAAACTCGATAGTGAGATGATAATGAAGAAAGTGGGTTCATCCAAGAACATACCGTGTGGGTTGGTTTGAAGAAAGTGGGGACCAAGAACGCAATACATTTCAAAACGATAAATGGAAAGAAACCTTGTGGGGTTGGTTTGAAGAAAGTGGGTTCTTCCAAGAACATAACGTGTGGGTTTGTTTGAAGAAAGTCGAGACCAAGAAACCAATAAATACAAAAAACAATAAATGGAAAGCAACCTTGAAAGACTTGGAAGTCAATGGAAAGTTTGTCACCACAAATTTAAACTCATTTAGTCCCCAAAGTGGGTTCATCCAAGAACATAACGTGTGGGTTGGTTTGAAAAAAGTGAGGACCAAGAAAACAATACATATAAAAACAATAAATGGAAAGCAAAGTTGTCGGGTTGGTTTGAAGAAAATGGGGACAAAGAAAGCAATACATATAAAAAACAATAAATGGAAAGAAACCTTGAAAGACTTCGAAGTTAATGGAAATTTGTCACCACAAACTTAAACTCATGTAGTCCCCAATGTGGGTTCATCCAAGAACATAACGTGTGGATTGGTTTGAAGAAAGTGAGGACCATGAAAACAATACATATAAAAACAATAAATGGAAAGAAAACTTGTGGGGTTGGTTTTAAGAAAATGGGGACCAAGAAAGAAATACATATAAAAAACAATAAATGTCAAGCAACCTTGAAAGACTTGGAAGTTAATGGAAACTTTGTCACCACAAACTTAAACTCATGCAGTCCCCATGGCACATGCAAATGTCTTAGGCCAGATATTTTCATTCAATGAGTTTGAAGTCAACAAAAAACTATAAACTTCATTTTAACTGTTTAAGGTTTATAATCAAGATAATAACTTTTTGACTAACCGAGTTTAACAAAGTTGATCTTTCGCAGAGGTGGCCTCAATTCACCATATTAGCAAAAAAGTTCTCATCCGGTGAGATATTCAATAACATTCACAAGTCTCTCGAGACACCACATAAGCAATCAACATAAATACATAAGACCACTAGGTGTCCAATTCACCAAACTCAACGAGAACAATTACCATAAAGTGCATATACAAAGTAAGCAACAACTCAAATAATTAATTTCTATAACCACCCAAACCGGATAGTGAGATGATAATGAAGAAAGTGGGTTCATCCAAGAACATAACGTGTGGGTTGGTTTGAAGAAAGTGGGGCCAAGAAAGCAATACATATAAAAACAATAAATGGAAAGAAACCTTGTGGGGTTGCTTTGAAGAAAGTGGGTTAATCCAAGAACATAACGTGTGGGTTTGTTTGAAGAAAGTCCGGACCAAGAAACTAATACATATAAAAAAACAATAAATGGAAAGCAACCTTGAAAGACTTGGAAGTCAATGGAAAGTTTTTCACCACAAACTTAAACTCATGTAGTCCCCAAACTGGGTTCATCTAAAGAACATAACGTGTGGGCATGTTTGAAGATAGTGAGGACCAAGAAAACAATACATATAAAAAACAATAAATGGAAAGAAAACTTATGGGGTTGGTTTGAAGAAAGTGGGACCAAGAAAGCAAAACATACAAAAAACAATAAATGGAAAGCAACCTTGAAAGACTTGGAAGTCAATGAAAAGTTTGTCACAACAAACTTAAACTCATGTAGTCCCCAAAGTGGGTTCATCCAAGAACATAACGTGTGGGTTGGTTTGAAGAAACTGGGGACCAAGAAAGCAAGACATATATAAAACAATAAATGGAAAGCAACCTTGAAGGACTTGGATGTCAATGGAAAGTTTGTCACCACAAACTTAAACTCATGTAGTCCCCAAAGTGGGTTCATCCAAGAACATAACATGTGGGTTGGTTTGAACAAAGTGAGGACCAAGAAAATAATACATATAAAAACAATAAATGGAAAGCAAACTTGTGGGGTTGGTTTGAAGAAAGTGGGGACCAAGAAAGCAATAAATATAATAACAATAAATGGAAAGCAACTTTGAAATACTTGGAATTCAATGGAAAGTTTGTCACCACAAACTTAAACTCATGTAGTCCCCAAAGTGGGTTCATCCAAGAACATAACGTGTGGGTTGGTTTGAAGAGAGTGAGGACTAAGAAAACAATACAAATAAAAACATTAAATGGAAAGCAAACTTGTGGGGTTGGTTTGAAGAAAATGGGGACCATGAAAGCAATACATATAAAAGCAATAAATGGAAAGAAACCTTATGGGGTTGGTTTGAAGAAACTGGGTTCATCCAAGAACATAACGTATGGGTTTGTTTGAAGAAAGTCAAGACAAAGATCCCAATATATATAAAAAACAATAAATAGAAAGAAACCATGAAAGACTTGGAAGTCAATGGAAAGTTTGTCACCATAAACTTAAACTCATGTAGTCCCCAAAGTTGGTTCATCCAAGAACATAACATGTGGGTTGGTTTGAAGAAAGTGAGGACCATGAAAACAATACATATAAAAACAATAAATGGGAAGCAAACTTGTGGGGTTGGTTTTAAGAAAATGGGGACCAAGAAAGCAATACATATAAAAAACAATAAATGGAAAGCAACCTTGAAATACTTGTAAGTCAATGGAAAGTTTGTCACTACAAACTAAAACTCATGTAGTCCCGAAAGTGGGTTCATCCATGAACAGAATGTGTTGGTTTGAAGAAAGTGGGGACCAAGAAAGCAATACATATAAAAAAACAATAAATGGAAAGCAACCTTGAAAGACTTGGAAGTCAATGGAAAGTTTGTCACCACAAACTAAAACTCATGTAGTCCCATGGCACATGCAAATGTCTTAGGCCAGATGTTTTCATTCAATGACTTTGAAGTTAATAAAAAACTATAAAGTTCATTTTAATTTTTTAAGGTTTATAATCAAGATAATAACTTTTTGATTAATTGAGTTTAAGAAAGTTTATCTTTCCCAGAGGTGGCCTCAATTCACCATATTAGCAAAAAAGTTCTCATCCGGTGAGATATTCCATAACATCAACAAGTCACTTGAAAAACCACATAAGCAATAAACGTAAATACATAAGACCACTAGGTATCCAATTCACCAAACTCAATGAGAACAATTACCATAAAGTGCATATACAAAGTAAGCAACAACCCAAATAATTCATTTCTATAACCACCCAAACCGGATAGTGAAATGATAATGAAGAAAGTGGGTTCATCCAAAAAAATAACGTGTGGGTTGGTTTGAAGAAAGTGGGGACCAAGAAAGCAACATATAAAAACAATAAATGGAAAGCAACCTTGTGGGGTTGGTTTGAAGAAAGTGGGTTCATCCAAGAACATAACTTGTGGGTTTGTTTGAAGAAAGTCGGGACCAAGAAACCAATACATATAAAACAAATAAATGGAAAGCAACCTTGAAAAACTTGGAAGTCAATGGAAAGTTTGTCACCACAAACTTAAACTCATGTAGTCCCCAAAGTGGGTTCATCCAAGAACATAACATGTGCAATGGTTTGAAGAAACTGAGGACCAAGAAAGAAATACATATAAAAACAATAAATGGAAAGAAAACTTGTTGGGTTGGTTTGAAGAAAGTGGGGACCAAGAAAGCAATACATATTTAAAAACAATAAATGGAAAGCAACCTTGAAAGACTTGGAAGTCAATGGAAAGTTTGTCACTGTTAGGAATTATTTTGGTGGTTTAATCCTTGCATTTAATAGGGATTAAAATAAAAAAATATATATTTAAAGGGCTGAATTGGTTATTCGGTTGGGGACCGAAAAACCTTTAGTTGTTCGGTCATAATGACCAAGAAACCAGGTTTCTCGGTTGGGGTTTCTTGGTATTTCGGTGGGCCTTTTAGGAATAGGCTTAGGGTTTTCACTAGGTTTAGGTGTAGAGTATAAATACTCTTTATAGCCTCATTTGAGAGGTCGGTTGTCTTGAAGTGTGTGCTAATTAGAGAGAGAATTAGAGTGTTTTTGGCAACCAAAAGAATCTTATGTACTAGTCTTTGGATTAATCAAAGAGTGCATTGAAGGTTATAATCTCCTTGTTCTTGTTGTATTTGATTGATTGATACCATTTGTGTGTAGATCTAGGATTTGTGGACCTACAATTGGTATCAGAGCTTGTTTTTGGTATCAATCTCTTGTTTGTTCTTGGAGATTTTGTAGGATTTTGGGTGTTTTGATCCATTTTTAGACTGTTTTGTTCGAGTTTTGGTGTTTTTGAACTTTATGTTCTTCGTGTTCTTAAATATCTTCAAGCAATTTTCACTCAAAACTCGTTTTTTGATCCATTTTGACTATTTACGGACGTTGTTTGCGTGTTTGGATCTGATTTGAAGTTGTTCGGTAAGGCTCCTTGGGTTACTCGACGGCGACTAGGGTTTGCTGGAGGTTGTTCAGCAGTGCTTTGAGCTGATTAGCGTTTTTAGAGTTGATCGGTGGCGGCACATGTTCTCTAGGGTTTCTTTGGGTTGCTCGGTCCAGTAAGTGGTTGCTCGATCAGCCCAAATTAGTTGTTCGGTCCTTGACTGTTCGGTCCAACTGGTTGAAGGAAAATTTGTTAATCGGCTAGTTGCTCGGTGGTTTGGTTGATCGGTCTTTGTTCGGTCAAACTTAGTTGTTCGGTCTAGTTAGGTTATTAGCCTGTATCATTTCTCGTCCAAGATTGCTCGGTTGTGCTTGTTAATCGGTCCAAGTTGTTTCTCTGTCAAATTTTAAAAGTCAAAAATTTCGAAAGACTGGGTTACATTTTGGTTTTTCCGGGAAATTTTTTTTGCGATTTACTTTAAATTGGATTTGACTACTACCAATTTGCATTCCGATCTCGATACCGTGATGGGTACTGTTACCCGCATTCCCAGACTATTAAATGTTGAAGTTTTGATGAATGGAAATTTAGATTTGAGAAATATGCAAAAATAAAGGACAACAAGATATGGAGAAGTATTTAGAGATGTCCGGTTATAATAACAAATACACTTGAGGATGGTACGGTGATTATAAAACCTCAGGAAGAATATTTGAATGAAGATTTCGATTTATCTAAAATTGATGATCGTGCCCTCACTACTCTCACGATGGCTCTGTCTCCTGATATCGCTCAAGGTTAGGGAATACAAATCTGCCAAAGCTTTATGGGAAGCACTGGTTAAGGTTTATGAAGGCAACGAGGGTATGAGACAAAGAAGACAGGATCTGCTTAGACAAAGATTTAACCTGTTTAATCATGTTCTCGGGGAGACACTTGAAGTTCAGTTGCAACGCTTTATCACTCGCAACACTGAGTTGAGTACCGCTGGAATAGTTCTGTCGAAATCTGAAATCAACAAGAAGCTGCTGAACTCCCTTCCAAGAAATTGGGCTATGCATGTGGCTGTGATCAAGAAGACGAAGGATCTGAGTAGTTTGTCTCTTTTTGAAATTTTGGCTGTCATCAAAGCATGTGATATGGATGACAAACAACTAGAGATAAATTACGCCAATTCTTATCAATCTACCAACCTAGGTGTTTCCAAAAACAATGCTTTTTCTGCTTTGCCTGTTCAAGCTCCAGTTCATCAAGTTTCTTCTTCTTCAAGCATATCGATGGTATCTCCTATTCCATCAACTCATGGCCCTGCTGCTAAATCGACTACTTGAGCTCCAGCTCCAACTTTTCCCAAAGGAGCTAATGAAAACCTGGCATGATGGCTGGTCTCATAAATTGTTACAATGCTCTCGTGGCTGGTGAGCTGGTTTAGCCAATGATGGTAGGAGATCTTGATCATGTTCACCCCGATGATGTGGAAGAAATGGATATTTCCTGGCATATCGCTATGGCGATATTCAGGGCAAAGAAGTTCACTCAAAGCACGGATAGAAACAATTGGGTAGCCGTTAATGGAGATAACAAAGTGGGTTTCAACAAGGCCAAACTTCGGTGCTTTAATTGTCATGAGCCTGGACATTTGCTCGTGAATGTACTAAGCCTAGAGTAGCGAATACAGAGAGAAATCTGGTGCCTACTGGAACAAACCGTGATGCAGATACTCAGAATACTGAAAGGGCCATGGTTACGCAACAATTTTCTTGGGATGACCAGATGCAAGCATTGAACCTACCTGAAGGTGGTGGAGCACACTTGGCATAGATTGAAGGAAACATGGATGCTGATGTTGCAGAAGCAAAAATGATGGATCTGCAATTTGCTTTCGTGGTTTCCACTACTCCTGCTTCTACCCCTGCCAAAACTCCGGTTAGTGGAGTTTCTTGCTCTTCTCAATCTTGTATTGATATAATTGTAAAGTATCGTGAACATAATGATCGTCTTGTTAAAGAAGTGTTTAACCTTACAAATAATGTTTACGATGCTAAAAATAAACAGAAACCTCTACAAGAAAAAACTTGATGCTAAAATGTCTGATTTTAAGAAAGTTCAAGCGGACTGGAGTACAGCGGCCACTCGATACCGTTGTGCTAAAGAGAAAATTGTTGAATTAACTGCTGATCTTGACGCATTGAAAGCAAAATTCAATGATGCTGAATTTAATTTCAAAAAATTCGATGTGTCAAGCGAAGTAGTTGAGTCTATAATTGAACATTAAACTAAATGGGCCAGTAAACATGGTGAAGGTTTTGGTTATAGATCTGTTCCACCTCCTTATAATCATAATTATGTACCATTTGTTGAAACTAAAGAGTCAGAAGAGTGTTATCTTTCAAATTTCATCAAAGAGGATCAATCTGGCACCGCTGAGAGCTATGCAGTTATCGCGGTCAAAACTGTAATCGCGGTAATCGACCGATATTTAATTTTGCGGTTCTCGCGGTGGTATAGCGGTGATATAGCGGCTTTTAGTAATATGTATAAATTATGTAGAATTTATATATTATACTATTAGTAGTAGAATTAATATGTAATCGCGGTGGTATAGCGGTGGTATATCGGTGGTATTGCGGTTTTCGCGGTGGTATTGCGGTTCTCGCGGTGGTATATCGGTGGTATTGCGGTTTTCGCGCTAAATAGCAGCGCAAATAGCGGAACCGCGATAACTAACCGCTAAAATAAATCACTATTATAAAGACTAGCACGAACCGCGATACCGACGCTATACCGGCGCTATACCGGCGCGATTAACTGCCCAGGCTGAGAGTAATAAACTCAATTCTACTGATGCTTCTACCTCATGTGCAGATAATTTGAAAGAGAAAGATGAGAAGAGGGAAGACAATACTTTTGATTATGTTAAAACTTGTTCTAAGACTAATGATTCTGATTCGCCTGGTTTAAATTCGTCTGTTTTAAATTTGTCTGTTAAAACTGCTAAGATTGTTAGACCTTTCAAAAATCGTGATGATGTTAATTTGCAAACTTCTAGGTTTAAAAATTCTGTTAAAAGTTCTTTTGCATGCTTGTGTGTGTGTGGAAATGCTTTAAATATTTCTGGACCTGGACAAACATCTACTACCCCTGTTAAAAGACAGACTTGCTTTAACTGTGGAATCGCTGGTCACATTGCCAGAAATTGTCCCCGATATTTGTATGCACATCAACATGAACAGATTTGGCAGAATGTGCCAAGGGGGAGATCTTATAAAAGAAAACCCTCGAGGTCACGTTCTCGGAATAAGAATTGGAATGATGTGAAAGCCAATAATCAAGTTGTTCAAAACAAAAAGATTGTTTCAAGAAATGACTATGCCTTACCTAACTTTGTGAGGTCAAAGTCATCTCAAGAATCAACTTCAAATAGCAGTTCTGATTCCAAATCTGATGATAAGGTTCCCATCTGGTCCAAGGATAAAAGATTCAAATCAAATTACAGATGGATTCCTAAAGGCAGCGTTCCAAAATCTACTGTGAATTCCCCATTATTTGACAATCGTGATATGAGTTTAGAATCTGTAAAATGTATCGATAGTTTGGGTCAACCCAGTTTCCGTATGGACTGGGTCCCTAAATCTAATTGATCCTGCAACTTGTGCAGGAACAGCTGTGGAGGAATATCAGCAGAACCTGATATGTTGATAGCGGTTGTTCCAGGCACATGACAGGCGACATGTCCCAATTACACAACATTGAAAATTTTAACGGCGGATGTGTCTGCTTTACGGGAGGTGAAAAGGGAAAGATCACACAAAGAGGAACTGTATCGAATGGTGTGTTGAAGTTTGAGAACGTAAACTTTGTACTTGAGCTCAAGCACAGTTTGTTGAGCATTTCTCAAATATGTGACAAAGGTTATTCAACCCACTTCACCAAGAAGGAATGTTTGATATTGAAACCTGGTGTTGTCATTCTCGAGGAGTGGATTCTTGTCCGATCAGAATGTCAAAGCAATGCCTACATCATCGACATGAATCACAACACTCCTGAAAACCTCACTTGCTTATTTTCAAAAGCTTCTGAACAGAGTGTCATGCTATGGCATCGACGTCTTGGTCACTCCAACGCGAAGAATTTGAATCGTCTTGCGAAAAATGAACTT
This sequence comes from Cichorium intybus, assembly GCA_023525715.1. Taxonomy (NCBI): domain Eukaryota; kingdom Viridiplantae; phylum Streptophyta; class Magnoliopsida; order Asterales; family Asteraceae; genus Cichorium; species Cichorium intybus. The sequence goes on along the minus strand of CM042010.1, from coordinate 102,767,526 downwards.
GTCCGGGGGCTTCCTATCAAAGACTTCATCACATTTGAAAAGTGTTGCCTGTGTTCAAGGCAAACATCATCGAAAGCCACATCAGCCCAAATTGGTCAACTCCATTGACTCGCTCCTTCAACTGATTAACATGGATCTCTTCGGCCTTGTCAACGTTCTCAGTATTAATAAAAGCTCTTATTGTTTAGTTATAACTGATGATTACCCACGTTTTACTTGGGTTTTCTTTTTGAAGCAAAAGAGTGAAACTAATGAGCTGGTCAAGAGATTCGTCACCTTAATCGAGAATCAAACAAATCAGAAACTGAAGGTAATTCGGTGCGACAATGGAACTGAATTCAAGAACGCGATACTGGATATATTCTATGCAGATAAGGGAGTGCAGCGTCAGTACAGTGCTGCTCGTACACCTCAACAAAATGGTGTTGCTGAGTGTCGAAACAAAACTTTAATTGATGCTGCACGAACCATGCTCTATGATTCTAAATTACCGGTGTTCTTTTGGGCTGAGGCAATAAACACGGCTTGTTATGTTCAGAACTGGGTCATCATTAACAAGCGCCAAATGAAGACTACGTACGAGATCCTCTATGGTCATAAACCATCTGTTGCACACTTCTGTTCTTTTGGTTGTCATTGCACCCTTCTTCATCTTGAAGCTACACCAAAGTTCAACTCTAAAGCAGATGACTGTTACTTTGTTGGATATGCGGGTAAAACTGCCTATCGGGTGTATAACAAGGTTACCAAACAGATCGTGGAATCGTTTGATGTACGGTGGCTATAGGAGAATCAAATGGATGCTCGAGTTGGATATGTGCTTTCTGATGTTGTCTCAGGCACACAGCCAGGTCCAAGTGGAGTCAACAGAGATGAAGATGAGGAAATCATTGTTGATCCCATCATACCGTCCTTGATCTTTGAAGATCTTATTCCTAACGATGGCGCATCTCCTATTTCCACTTCAGTTTCAAATGAAGCTCCTACTGACTCATCGCAAATTGTTGGCGAACCACCAGTTGCTGAAGCATCTGCCACTCCTAAAGGCATTATCAATTCTGAACCTGCTGATCTTTTCAACTCCACACTCATGGACTCCCTCTTTCCCGAGAGAATTCCTGACGAGTATGTTGCAAGTACCTCCCACGACTTCAGAAATTCTGACAGAAGTGCTTCTGGCTCAGGCATAACTGAAAACATAACAAATCTTACGGTCTTTACTTCTTTGCTCGAGCATGCTATTCCATCTCTGTTGAAAAATATATTTTTGTATGTGAAAATCACTGAAATAAGATGAACTGTTTTTATCTAACAAATATTATAAGTTTATTTCAGATTGCATGAATTCAAGATCAAAAACAAAGATGAATCAAGACCCGAGAAACTTTGAGAAAACAACCAAACCTGAGGAAGTAATGCTTCAAACCAAAGAGCAAAATACAAAATATCACACTGCTACAGCAATCACGATGCGACAGACACTGTGGTCGCGACGTGAAGAGAAGCAAGGCAGAAGACCAAACTTCTACAGCGATCGCGACGCGACGGAGGACATGGTCGCGACGCGAAGGCTCCAACGCGACACCACCAACTTCTTGATCGCGAGACTACCAACCCAACGCACTAACCAGTGGCCGACCAAAAGCAACCCGACACATGCACCTTCGCGACGCGACGGACCCTATGGTCGCGACGCGAACGCTGTTCATCAGCAACTATAAATAAGAAGCTCACCTCTTGCCTTTCTTACAACACTCAATAATACCTTACACATATACTCACATATACTCAAAGAAACCCACGACCAAACAGCTCAAGACACTCAAATTTCTGATTTTGGCAACAAGAATCAAACCATATAACCGCAAGAAACAACAACCTCCACCCGACACCAAAACTTCAAACCTCTAAACCACCTCTACCCGACACCAAACAAAACCTCCACCCGATACCAAACCCATACAGCACCAATACAACTACAATACACACACACAAGCAAACCCACGTCCAAACCAACACAAAACCGAAGAAATACCATTTCAGCAAGAAAACCCGAGCAAAGAACAAGAATCGAAGCTTCAAAGAAAATCGCCATATTCATCTGCTATCGATAAGTTCTTTTGAAATTATCTGTGTTATTATTGATTTATTCAAACTTTTATAAATCAACTGTACCAAATATCCAAGACATAAAAATCGAACCGTGACAACGAAAACATATGTGGACTGTATTTAACCGAGACATCTAACTTCTAACTTCTAACTTCTAACCCTTTTTATTTATTGTAAAAACACTTTATCGTTGATAATGGCGTTTATTACATCTAACCTCTAACTCCTAACATTTACTTTATTTACCGCTTTCTGTCTATTTAAATACTGTCTAGTTTAGATTTACCGTTTTATTTTATTCCGCAACTCTTATTTATTCCGCATATTATAGATAAAATACATATCTGTCACACAGTAATCGGCTTAAAAACCCTTATTCGTGGAGATCGGTTATCGTATATTATCAACAATTGGTATCAGAGCTTGTGTGATTTACTTTGAAATTTTTGTCGAGAACTTTTGTGTAGCGTTTTTATAAACCACCAATAAGTTTCCTTTAAAAATTTCATCTTAATATCACTTGTTCAAAAATCAAAAAAAAAAAAAAAAAACATTTAAAAATTACTTGTGTGATTTATTTTGAAAATTTTTGTCGAAAACTTTTGTGTAGCGTTTTTATAAACCACCAATAAGTTTTCTTTAAAAAAATTTCATTTTAACATCACATTTTCGTTAACAAAAAAAAAAACCAAAAATGTCTTCCGCAAACTACTCAAACATAAATTCTGTATCTATTGCTAACAGTATAGGTTCAGGTACTCGAGCACCCATTCTTATTCCCGAAGAATATAAATCATGGGTAGGTCGTATGAATCTTCATCTCAACTCTATAAGTGAAGATGTGTGGAAATGTGTAGACGGATCTCTACCAGATAACATGACCTCTCTTACGAGTAACTTGGATATACTGAATGAAAGGAAGAAACTTGAACTTCAAGCCAAAAAGGAGCTTGTGTCTGGAATACCCCACAGTATTCTAAGCCAAATGAATGATATAATCCTTTTAACCGCAAACCAAATTTGGCAAACTTTGAAAAATCGTTTTGAAGGAAATGAGAGAATCATTGGAAACAAGAAAACATCTGTTTTAAACGAATTTGACAACTTCAAAATGTTTTCACATGAGACCATCCATGATGCTCATGACAGGTTCAATCTCATTACCATCAAAATGAATAATTTAGGCATCAAAAAGTCACAGCATGAGATAAACCTCAAATTTTTAAACAACCTTTATGAAAGCTGGAAAATGGTAAAACTCATCATTCAGGAAAATCCAGCAATTCATACTGAATCTTTGTACAATCTGTACGGAGAATTACAATCGTATGAATCCTCGATTGACCCACCAACGTCTACTTCTTTTGGAGGACCACTTGCTCTTTTGACAACTTCCTCTCAAAACCAAACACATTTTCCTGATCAAAGTCAAATTGATCAAAACCAAGCTTTCTTAAGTAATTCTTGTGACTTGTCTGATCCAAATAATGAAGCTGACTACCATCAATTGTGTGCTTTGGTAGCAAACACTAATCTCGAAAGATTTTTGCCACATCATAGACCAAATTTTCAACAAAGATCCACTTTTGGACAAAACTTTCAGAATCGTGGATTTCAAAATAATCACAACTCTTATAATCAAAACAATGGTTTTCAAAATAACCAAAATTCTGGATTTCAGCAAAATCATTCAAAACCATCTCAACAGAAACAAACTCAAACATCTGAAAGACCACCCGTTAAGAGCCAAAAGGCTGACAATAACGATGATGATGATGACGTAATCATTTGTCACAAATGCAAAGGACTAAATCATTATGCCCGAGATTGTCGAGCCAAAGTCAAGGTCAAAGACTCAGCTTACTATGCTCAAAAAGCCGAAGAGCTAAAGAAACAAGAAAAGAAAGCAAAGCAAAAAGCTTTGATGGCATTCTACGAACCTAGCGTGGAACACTGGCCAACTTCTGATGATGAAACAGATACTGAACCAGCTCAGTCAAACTTCTACTTCATGGCTGACAATGAACCAACCACAAGAGCTCCATATGTTATCGATCAGGTATGGTCTATGATCTCAGATCTCGGTCTTTCAAGAACACCTTTTGAGTCCCACATGACTAAGATTGAGAACAGTCTAAAAGCTGATCTCAGACTGTATCATGACACAATAGTCAAATCTGATATCTACAAATCTGAATTACAAACCTTGCAACTCAGATTTGGAGAATCTACAAGGACTAGAGACAAACTTGAAAGAGACATTGAACGAAAATCTGAAGAAAATAATCACATCCTAGAACAATTAAATGAAGCTCTAAAACAAAAAAGGGACTTAGAAATAAAAAATCAATCTGTTATTTCATCTGAAATAAAAGATACCTTAGAAAAGGAAGTCCTTCAGTTAAAACAAAAAATTCAAGATTTAACTGACAAAAACACTAGTTTAAATCTAAAACTAGATGATTCTTCAAAGCAAATCAAATTTCTTGAATCAGAAAATCAAAGATTTCAAGGAAAACTGGAATCTATCAATATTGTCAGAAAATTGAGTGATGATGTTTTCACTAAAGCAAACAACTTAGGAACTGGCAAAATTGATACGAATTATAAACCAGGAATTGGAAGAGAATCTTTTGAAAATGAAAAGACTGAAAATGAAAATGGGAAAATTAGTGAAAACTCTAAATCGCCTCAACCAGATTTTTTCTCATCTGCTAATGAGGATGATTCAGATGATGAAACAGTTATCAACTACAGCCCAGATGATACTTTTTTCAACAAGTCATTCAAAAGAGTTGTAAAATCTGAATCAGACTCTGCTAGTTCAGTAACTCATCAATTGAGATCTACTAAACTAACAAGAAATGATGGCACAATCAAACTTGAAAATTTCTTAAATGGAGAAAATTCTGATCATCAAAACGGAAGTACTTCTGCTCCAACTGTCTTTCCCTCTTTAAAATCAACCTTTATTGGAAAGAACAGTCTGGGACAAAAGTATTCAAAGAAACAACAGACAAATAAACAACCCATTCAAACTGTCTTTAAACCAAAAGAACAAAGCAAGCCCAAAGTTTTCAAAGACACCCAAGAGAAACCTTTGAAACCAGTCTCTATGCCACAAAAACAAACCTTTAATCCAAAACATAAACCGTTTCAAAAACCAATTCAAAATCGCTTTCAAGAGATAAACTTCAATCTCTCAAGGAACTTTCAGAGACCATCATTTCACCAAATTCCATTCCATCATCATAATGTTTTTCAAAATCATCAAAATCCCAGATACAAAGAAAGGTCATCAAACAGAACTTCACATAAAGGATACTTTTCACAAAATCAGAAATCGATTCAAATGACAGGTTTTCAAAGACAAATCTCACTTTGGGAAAATCTAATAAATCAACTTAAACCTCAACCATTCCGTCAAATCAACAAATGTTACAATGATTCCAAATTATCAAAAACCATTAACAAATCCGGACCCACCATGGTTTGGGTACCTAAACTTTCTGTCTAATTGCAGGCACTTTGTGCTGGAGAGCCCAAGGATGGCACATGGTATATTGATAGTGGCTGTTCCAAGCATATGACAGGAAACCAAAGCTTTCTACGAGACTTCAAACCCACAGAATCCAAACAAGAAGTCACTTTTGGAAACAACATGACTGCAAGAATCAAAGGTTATGGAAACATAACAAATGGTCACTTCACCATCAAGAAAGTAGCCTACGTTGACGGCCTGAAACACAACCTAATCAGCGTATCACAACTTTGTGACAACAATCATGAAGTTCTTTTCACCAAACAACGAAGCACAATCATGGACACCAAGACCAAAGCCATTCTAGTTAATTCTGATCGTCTAGGCAACATGTATCCACTAGATATGGACCTTATCTATGGAAAACCAGACATCTGTCTCTTATCCAAAGCTTCAGCTGATATTAGTTAGTTGTGGCATCGTCGTCTTTCCCATCTCAATTTCGGCTACATCAACAAGTTGATCGCAAATGATCTTGTTCGCGGACTGCCACTTCTGAAACTTGATAATGAAACTCTTTGTGCAGCTTGTGAAGGAGGAAAATTATCCAAATCCTCTCATAAAAGCATTTCTGAATCTAGTGTATCCGAACCACTAGAATTACTGCACATTGATCTTTGTGGCCCTGCAAAAACCCAAAGTATAAAAGGGAAGAAATACATCCTTGTTATTATTGATGGATACTCACGCTTTACTTGGGTTTTCTTTTTAAGGCTAAAGTTAGAAGCACCTGAAGAAATGATCAACTTCATCAAACAAATTGAATTAAAACTCAAACGACCAGTTCGAAGAATCCGAAGTGATAATGGTTTAGAGTTCAAAAACATAACTCTAGACTCATTTCTCAAAAACAAAGGCATCGAACACAACTTCTCAGCCCCTTACACTCCTCAACAAAACGGCGTTGTTGAAAGAAGGAACCGAACTCTGTGCGAAGCTGCAAGATCAATGCTCATCTTTGCTGATCTGCCACAATACTTCTGGGCAGAAGCAATAGCCACAGCTTGCTACACTCAAAATCGTTCTTTAATCCATAAACATCTTCATAAAACACCATATGAAGTCATTAACAACCGAAAACCAAACATCAAATTCTTTCATATTTTTGGTTGTCGATGCTTCATAAAGAATAACAAAGATCACCTTTCAAAATTTGAATCAAGATCAGACGAAGGAATTTTCCTTGGTTACTCTTTTACCTCAGCTGCTTATCGAGTACTGAACAAACGTACTAGAGTAATTGAAGAAAGTACCGATGTTCATTTCGATGAATTTTATGTCAGGAAAATGGATCGTGAACTTTTTGGTTCTAAAATGATTGATAATATTTTTCAAAATCCAATTCAACAAATGCCTTCTACGGACATAGAACTCGATCTTGATTTACTTTTAGAACAACCCAAAACCGCTTATAATTCTGAGTTTCTAACATCTTCTACTATTCCTACAGGAAACTCCGATGCAGAAACTTCACAATCAAACCAAGAAAATGCAGATCAAGTTGAGGGGGAATTACCAACACCAAATCCCTCTTTGAACACTCCCAATCCACCTGTTCAAAATGATCCCAGTGCATTATCTATGGGGGAACCTTCATTACCTCATTCTCACCCTATAATCCAAAAGGACATATCTGAAAACAACCAAAATCTATTCCCAACAGAATCACCTGACCAAGAAGAACAATGGGACATAGAAACACCAATCGAAATACCTGAAAAAACTCGCCTAAACAAATGGACCAGGAATCATCCTGCAAACCAAATCATAGGAGATCCCAATTCTGGTATTCAAACAAGAGCCGCTACCTCAAATGAATGTTTATACGGAGCATTCTTATCAATGACTGAACCCAAAACCATCCATTCAGCTCTCAAAGATCCAGACTGGGTCAAAGCCATGCAAGAAGAACTAGCTGAATTCGAAAGAAACCAAGTATGGGATCTTGTTCCTACTCCTCCCGATGTTACTGTAGTAGGTTCAAGATGGGTTTTCAGAAACAAAACTAATGATCAAGGCATAGTTTGTCGAAACAAAGCAAGACTTGTCGTCAAGGGCAATTCACAACAAGAAGGAATCGACTACGATGAAACTTATGCTCCAGTTGCAAGACTCGAAGCCATTTGTATCTTTCTAGCATATGCAGCACACAAGAACTTCAAAGTATTCTAAATAGATGTAAAATGTGCATTTTTACATGGAGATATTGATCGCGATGTGTATATTCAACAACCTCCAGGTTTTGAAGATCCACAGTTCCCAAATCACAGTTTTAAGTTACAAAATGCAGTTTATGGCTTAAAACAAGCACCTCGAGCCTGGTATTCAACATTGTCAACATTTCTAGAAGAATCAGGATTCAAAAGAGGTTCAATTGATAAACATCTGTTAATCGTTCAAATATATGTCGATGACATTATTTTCGGTTCTACTGATGAATCATTGAGTGTCAAGTTTGCAGATTTAATGAAGAGCAAATTTGAGATGAGCATGATAGGAGAAATGACTACTTTTCTTGGGCTTCAAGTCAAACAATCATCAGATGGAATTTTCATCAATCAAGAAAATTATGTCAAAAATCTTCTAACTCGTTTTTCTCTTGACAAATCAAATACAGCAAAAACCCCAATGGCCTTTGGTTACAAATTAGATGCAGACTTAAATGGCAAGCCTGTTGATCAAAAGAAATATCGAGGAATGATAGGATCACTCCTATACCTCACAGCCAGCAGACCCGACATCATGTTTTCTACATGTGTCTATGCCAGATACCAAGCCAATCCTATGGAATCTCATGCTATAGCTGTGAAAAGAATTTTCAAATATCTTAAAGGAACTCCATCTCTTGGCCTTTGGTATCCAGCTAACTCTGATTTTCAGCTTAACGCCTTTACCGACTCCGACTATGGAGGATGCAGACTAGACAGGAAAAGCACATCTGGTTCTTGCCAATTTCTAGGAGGCAGACTGGTAAGTTGGACTTCAAAGAAACAATCATGTGTGTCCACTTCAACCGCAGAAGCTGAATATGTAGCTGCCGCAAGCTGCTGTTCACAAGTCATGTGGATGCAAACTGAATTACGTGACTATGGCTACAAAGTCTCACAAATTCCAATATTTTGTGACTCAACCAGCGCTATTGCCATTTCTCACAATCTCGTGCACCATTCCATGACAAAGCACATCGACATTCGATATCATTTCCTCAAAGACAACATTCAAAAGGGTCATATCGAATTACACTTCATCAACACTGAAGATCAAATTGCCGATGTCTTTACTAAGGCTTTAGACGAAACCAAGTTTCAATACTTCCTAGGCCGTCTAGGAATGTTGAATCCAGATAACATCCATCCCTAATCTCTTACATTTTGTTTGTACAAAAGAGTGTTTACTTTCAGTCAAATAATCAAAATTTTCAAAAACATTCAAATAACCAAAATTTTCCAAAAACATTCAAATAACCAAAATCTTCCAAAAACATTCAAATAACCAAAATTTTCCAAAAACATTCAAATAACCAAAATCTTCCAAAAACATTCAAATAACCAAAATCTTCAAAAAAACATTCAAATAACCAAAATTTTCCAAAAACATCCACATAATCAAAAATCACAAAAAAATATTAGGATAAAGTTTTATCTTTTAAAGTCCTTATAAAACCATGTGATTAACATCTTCTTGACTAAATTTTCAGATATTTATGCTCGATGAATGTTCTCAGTCATATTGATTCTTAAATTAAAGTGAAGGTTCAAATCTCAAAATTTTCGTTATGTACATTCTCCTATTCCCTTTGAATTTATTTCAAATATAACGATTTTATCAATTAAGGGACATAAGATCAGGAGATTCAGATGAAAACCAAACCCATGTGAGAATTTGTGCCTCATCTTCAACTGCTAAGTGAAATTCATTTCTGTGAGCAAAGGTGTTTTTATTGTGACTTATAGGATTTATACTCTTATACCGTGATGCTAGTCTCATTTTTGATTAGATATCAAAATGACCAGGGACGATACAATCATTTTCTTGTATATTAGACAAACTGTCTTTTATATCACCTATCCCTATCCTCAATCAAGCCACATCAAGAAAAGATTTATCATCTTGCATACCAAGTCGGAAAAATTGAAGAAACAACAAGTCATATCCAAGAAAACCAAAAGAAAACATGGAAATCAAATCTCAAAGTGCAAAGTCATCTTCAACAAATGCTGTCAACAAATTACAATTGGCAACCACATCAGATATCTTTTCACAAATCAAGAAAAGATAAAGACAAAGGTGAACTCTTCACCAAAGAAAAGGAAGAGTTATTACAACAACAATCAATCAAGACAGACATCTCTCAAAATTTTCCAAACAAACAGATTCTCAAATGCTTTATCAAATATAGCTGTTAAAACCAAAGATTTACCGGGATACTGTAGCCTTCATAATTGAATATTCTTAGTTGCAAACTGCACTATGAATATTTCTAAACCCCTCTACATGTATTTCCCGACGGAGAGAGAGTGAACATCAATGGCATGAATGAAGAAACCCTCAGAGTAATGCCGAAACCAGTCTTATGTGATTGATTATCTAATATGAAGACCAAGTGACTAAAGTATATAGGTATAAATCCATATTAAGCATAAGTCAACACCTTCAAACTGAGAGATATCACTCATCTTTAGTGATTATACACCAGTTCTGCACCCAGAACAACCAAAACACCTCAGTCAAGTGTGAGCTATACCTATGAGAGTTCATCTGAATCGACCTATTAAGATCATTTGTCGTCTTTATAAATGTTATAAAATCTTAAGGAATATTATGAAAGTACATATACAAAAACCTTTTGATTATTGAACATGAAACCTTGATTCAGAAACAAATATTCTTGACAAACATTTTTCAAAACATAAGTAAAATCTAGTCACACTTTTTCAAAACAAGTGATATGGTTCTATAAATGTTTTATCCAAATTTTCAACCTTACTTTTTAATCTGTTCTTATTTCAGTAATGATCACATAGGGGGAAATTGTTGAAAAATATATTTTTGTATGTGAAAATCACTGAAATAAGATGAACTGTTTTTATCTAACAAATATTATAAGTTTATTTCAGATTGCATGAATTCAAGATCAAAAACAAAGATGAATCAAGACCCGAGAAACTTTGAGAAAACAACCAAACCTGAGGAAGTAATGCTTCAAACCAAAGAGCAAAATACAAAATATCACACTGCTACAGCAATCACGACGCGACAGACACTGTGGTCGCGACGTGAAGAGAAGCAAGGCAGAAGACCAAACTTCTACAGCGATCGCGACGCGACGGAGGACATGGTCGCGACGCGAAGGCTCCAACGCGACACCACCAACTTCTTGATCGCGAGACTACCAACCCAACGCACTAACCAGTGGCCGACCAAAAGCAACCCGACACACGCACCTTCGCGACGCGACGGACCCTATGGTCGCGACGCGAACGCTGTTCATCAGCAACTATAAATAAGAAGCTCACCTCTTGCCTTTCTTACAACACTCAATAATACCTTACACATATACTCACATATACTCAAAGAAACCCACGACCAAACAGCTCAAGACACTCAAATTTCTGATTTTGGCAACAAGAATCAAACCATATAACCGCAAGAAACAACAACCTCCACCCGACACCAAAACTTCAAACCTCTAAACCACCTCTACCCGACACCAAACAAAACCTCCACCCGACACCAAACCCATACAGCACCAATACAACTACAATACACACACACAAGCAAACCCACGTCCAAACCAACACAAAACCGAGGAAATACCATTTCAGCAAGAAAACCCGAGCAAAGAACAAGAATCGAAGCTTCAAAGAAAATCGCCATATTCATCTGCTATCGATAAGTTCTTTTGAAATTATCTGTGTTATTATTGATTTATTCAAACTTTTATAAATCAACTGTACCAAATATCCAAGACATAAAAATCGAACCGTGACAACGAAAACATATGTGGACTGTATTTAACCGAGACATCTAACTTCTAACTTCTAACTTCTAACCCTTTTTATTTATTGTAAAAACACTTTATCGTTGATAATGGCGTTTATTACATCTAACCTCTAACTCCTAACATTTACTTTATTTACCGCTTTCTGTCTATTTAAATACTGTCTAGTTTAGATTTACCGTTTTATTTTATTCCGCAACTCTTATTTATTCCGCATATTATAGATAAAATACATATCTGTCACACAGTAATCGGCTTAAAAACCCTTATTCGTGGAGATCGGTTATCGTATATTATCAACAATCTCGTATTCAACACGATCACCCACTTGATAATGTCATTGGCTCTCTGGATGATAGGGTTCAAACCAGAAGCCAGAATGGTCACGTCAACGAGTGTCTCTAATCATGCTTTATCTCTCAAATAGAGCTGAAGAATGTGGAGATGGCACTCAATGAACCAAGTTGGATGGACGTAATGCATGAAGAGCTTAATCAGTTCGAGAAGCTGAATGTTTGGCAGTTAGTGGAATTACCCGAGGGCAAGAAGTCTCTTGACACCAGATGGGTTTTTCGCAACAAGCAAGATGATTCAGGAGTTATTGTGCAAAACAAGGCACGCCTAGTTGTACGCAGTTTTCGTCAGATTGAAGGTCTTGATTATACCGAAGTGTATGCCCCGGTTGCACGATTAGAAGCGATTCGAATTTTCCTCGCCTATGCCTCCTATATGAACTTCACTGTATACCAGATTGATGTTAAGACTGCTTTCTTGTATGGTGATGTGAAAGAAGAGATTTATGTTGATCAACCTCCCGGTTTCATCAACTCCAAGTTTCTGAATCATGTCTACAAGTTGGATAAGGCTCTCTATGGTCTTCATCAAGCTCCCCGTGCTTGGTATGCAACATTGACGGATCAACTGTTGCAGCATGGTTACACTCGAGGCACCATTGACCAGACGCTGTTCATCAAGCGCTAAAACTCCGACCAGATTGTTGTCTAAATCTACGTGGATGATATTATCTTTGGTTCAACGAGTGAGGCCTTGTGTAAAGATTTTGAGCAAGTGATGAAGAAGCGATTCGAGATGAGTTCGCTGGGTGAAATGACGACGTTCCTTGGTTTGCAAGTAAAGCAAAGTTCAACGGGTATTGTTGTTTAACACTCCAATGGCTGAGCGACCCTTGCTGACTTTAGACCCAGATGGCCAATATGTTGATCAAACGTATTACAGTTCTATGATTGGATCTCTGATGTATCTGACGGCCAGCAGACCGGATATCGTCTTTGCAGTCTGTCAGTGCGCACGTCATCAGGCTAATCCTAAACTCTCTCATTTAACTGCTGTCAAATGGATCTTTAGATACCTTAAAGGGAGACCTAAGTTAGGTCTCTGGTATCCAAAGAACCGTGAATTTGATCTTTATGCTTTTTCAGATAGCAATTATGGGGGATGCGACATTGACAGAAAGTCCACTAGTGTTGAATGTCAATTCTTAGGAGACCGACTGATGTACTGGCAATGCAAGAAGCAGCAGACTGTGTCAACCTCTACAGCTGAAGCTGAGTATGTTGCTGCCTCGGCCTGCTGTTCTCAAGTCATTTGGATGCAGCATCAACTTCTTGACTATGGTATGAATTTTTTTGATACTCCCATATTTTGTGATAACGATGCAGTTATCCAAATTGTCAAAAACCCTGTACAGCATTCTAAGACCAAGCATATCGACATCAAAATACATTTTATTCGAGATTGCTTCGAGCGAAAATTAATTCATTTGGAACCAATTCACACAGATAACAATGTGTCGGATTTGTTCACAAAACCTTTTGCAAAAGCTCGGTTCGATATGCTTGTTGAACTTTTAAAAATGATACGCTTTAATGACTGTTAAATCAGTTCTGTAAATATTTTACTATATTTTTATTTAGTTATAATTTGTTCATGGTTTTTTACTTCTGCAATTCTATTCCATGCACAAATTTAGGGGGAGAATTAAAAACAAAACAAAATACAAAACTTTAAAAATCCAAAAATATTTTCGTTTACGTCTTTACTTTAAGAAAATTTAAAAATTCAAAAATATTAACTACCGATGACGCATCGAGTTTATACCAGTCACTACTGAGGTAACCTTTTAAGTGTTTGTGATTCTCTTTGATAAACCTCAATGAGTGTGAAGCACTGACAACGCTTCTTAACCAATCTAAAGGTTTTCTTATGTAACACCAACTTCTAGACACTTTGAGAGAAACCACTCGGAATCGAGAGTTGAAATGCCTGTGCCGATGTTTAGATTGTGTACCGTAGTCTATCACACGCACCAATCTATTCTTAACCATCTTTATCTTTCTGTTACAAGAAATAGACGACTCATCACTTAAACCAAGTGGTGATGATGTTTCGACACTCTATGCCAGTGATCTCTGCTACAACACAAGTAGTAGATGTGAGGCATCAACAACCATTCTTATCTACAAAGCTTCTAAATCAAGAGTTAGATGACTTAAGTGTAATAAACCATGCACTGATGACAATTCGAAATTCTAGTCGATGGGTATGTCTAGTAACCAAGACATATTACACGCTCATACCACTCTTGAACCCATACCTTCTTCTAAACAAGATGGTAGTGACTCAATGTGATTTTACCTCACATTGATGAAATATCAAAACTCTGGTTCAGTGATCGTTGTTGTTTACCACAATAGCTGTGAGACCCCAATAACTTCACCGGATTCAAATTGGCACTAGGATGGTACACTCCGTAGAGTTTGGATACCATTAAACATCTCGCCAAGAGCCAAGTTGACTTGTCAATTTGTTAACTGCATTGAGATATTTGATCAAGGATATGCAGGGGCCAAAATCAAATCGGCCACCAGTAGTTCACTGATACTAAAACAATCGCAGTGCGTTCTCCCGGGTTCATACAGATACTGCGAGAAGTCTCATTCTGAGCCAAGGATGAATCCTTAAACAACTGTGGTGAGAGTTTATAACTCTGTGACCCACAGGATTTGCGGTCATTGTTCATATCGAGAAAGGTCAGCAAGAAGTGAAGTTCGAAAATTTCGACACCAATACTTGTTCCCGAAGAAGGCGAAGTTTAATTCCATGTGACAAGCTGCCTGAATTCCTCCTCAGTCAGTCTGCTGCTACATTCGCACCTTCATGTGATCTAGAGTGAAGACTTGAAGATTCAGACTCCAATAAAAGTCAAAGTCAAATCAAAAGATTGGATACTGCTGATTCAAGACCTATGCTGAAGCCCGTACCCAATGCGTGTTCAAAGTCAAATCAGAAGACAGTTCAATACCAAAGACAAAGTTGTCCCTGCAACGTGCTGAAAGCTATCAACATCTATACTCGTTACTCGGTTAAGGGGGAGATTGTTAGAATTCTTCTGTAGTGCACAACTGAGGTCAAGACCAACAGAAGCCTGAAGATTAAATGAAAGCATTAAACCAAGGAGGAGATTGTTAGGAATTATTTTAACGGATTAATCTTTGCATTTAATAGGGATTAAAATAGAAAAAATATATTTAAAGGGCTAAATTGGTTTTTCGGTTGGGTACCGAAAAACCCTTGGTTGTTCGGTCATAATGACCAACAAACCAGGTTTCTCGGTTGGCGTTTCTTGGTATTTCGGTGGGCCTTTTAGGAATGAGCTTAGGGTTTGCACTAGGTTTAGGTGTAGAGTATAAATACTCTTTATAGCCTCATTTGTGAGGTTGGTTGTCTTGAAGTGTGTGGTAATTAGAGAGAGAATTAGAGTGTTCTTGGCAACCAAAAGAATCTTATGTACTAGTCTTTGGATTAATCAAAGAGTGCATTGAACGTTATAATCTCCTTGTTCTTCTTTTGTTTGATTGATTGATACCATTTGTGTGTAGATCAAGGATTTGTGGACCTACAGTCACCCCAAACTTAAACTCATGTACTCCCCAAAGTGGGTTCATCCAAGAAATTAACGTGTGGGTTGGTTTGAAGAAAGTGAGGACAAAGAAAGAAATACATACAAAAACAATAAATGGAAAGCAAACTTGTGGGGTTGGTTTGAAGAAAGTAGGGACAAAGAAAGCAATACATATTAAAAAACAATAAATGGAAAGCAACCTTGAAAGACTTGGAAGTCAATGGAAAGTTTGTCACCACAAACATAAACTCATGTAGTCCCCAAAGTGGGTTCATCCAAGAACATAACGTGTGGGTTGGTTTGAAGAAAGTGGGGACCAAGAAAGCAATACATATAAAAACAATAAATGGAAAGCAACCTTGAAATACTTGGAATTCAACGGAAAGTTTGTCACCACAAACTTAAACTCATGTAGTCCCCAAAGTGGTTTCATCAAATAACATAACGTGTGGGTTGATTTGAAGAAAGTGAGGACCAAGAAAACAATACATATAAAAACAATAAATGGAAAGCAAACGTGTAGGGTTGGTTTAAAGAAAGTGGGGACCACAAAAGCAATACATATAAAAATAATAAATGGAAAGAAACCTTCTAGGGTTGGTTTGAAGAAACTGGGTTCATCTAAGAACATAACGTGTGGGTTTGTTTGAAGAAAGTCGGGACCAAGAAACCAATACATATAAAAAACAATAAATGGAAAGCAACGATGAAAGACTTGGAAGTCAATGGAAAGTTTTTCTCCACAAACTTAAACTCATGTAGTCCCCAAAGTGGGTTCATCCAAGAACATAATGTGTGGGTTGGTTTGAAGAAAGTGAGGACCAAGAAAACAATACATATAAAAACAATAAATGGAAAGAAAACTTGTGGGGTTGGTTTTAAGAAAATGGGGACCAAGAAAGCAATACATATAAAAAACAATAAATGGAAAGCAACCTTGAAAGACTTGGAAGTTAATGGAAAGTTTGTCACTACAAACTAAAACTCATGTAGTCCTAAAAGTGGGTTCATCCAAGAACATAATGTGTGGGTTGGTTTGAAGAAAGTGGGGACCAAGAAAGCAATACATATATAAAAACAATAAATGGCAAGCAACCTTGAAAGACTTGGAAGTCAATGGAAAGTTTGTCACTACAAACTAAAACTCATGTAGTCCCAAAAGTGGGTTCATCCAAGAACATAATGTGTGGGTTGGTTTGAAGAAAGTGGGGACCATGAAAACAATACATATAAAAAAAACAATAAATGGAAAGCAACCTTGAAAGACTTGGAAGTCAATGGAAAGTTTGTCACCACAAACGTAAACTCATTTAGTCCCCATGGCACATGCAAATGTCTTAGGCCAGATGTTTTCATTCAATGACTTTGAAGTCAATAAAAAACTATAAACTTCATTTTAATTTTTTAAGGGTTATAATCAAGATAATAACTTTTTTGTTAATCGATTTTAACAAAGTTTATCTTTCCCAGAGGTGGCCTCAATTCACCATATTAGCAAAAAAGTTCTCATCCAGTGAGACATTCAATAACATCAACAAGTCACTTGAAACACCACATAAGCAATCAACATAACTACATAAGACCACTAGGTGTCCAATTCAGCAAACTCAATGAGAACAATTACCATAATGTGCATATACAAAGTAAGCAACAACTCAAATAATTAATTTCTATAACCACCCAAACCGGATAGTGAAATGATAATGAAGAAAGTGGGTTCATCCAAAAACATAATGTGTGGGTTGGTTTGAAGAAAGTGGGGACCAAGAAAGCAAAATATAAAAGCAATAAATGGAAAGCAACCTTGTGGGGTTGGTTTGATGAAAGTGGGTTCATCCAAGAACATAACATGTGGGTTTGATTGAAGAGATTCGGGAGTAAGAAACCAATACATATAAAAAACAATAAATGGAAAGCAACCTTGAAAGACTTGGAAGTCAATGGAAAGTTTGTCATCACAAACTTAAACTCATGTAGTCCCTAAAGTGGGTTCATCCAAGAACATAACGTGTGGGTTGGTTTGAAGAAACTGAGGACCAAGAAAGCAATACATATAAAAACATTAAATGGAAAGCAAACTTGTGGGGTTGGTTTGAAGAAAATAGGGACCAAGAAAGCAATACATATTAAAAAAACAATAAATGGAAAGCAACCTTGAAAGACTTGGAAGTCAATGGAAAGTGTGTCACCACAAACTTAAACTCATGTACTCCCCAAAGTTGGTTCATCCAAGAAATTAACGTGTGGGTTGGTTTGAAGAAAGCGAGGACAAAGAAAGCAATACATATAAAAACAATAAATGGAAAGCAAACTTGTGGGGTTGGTTTGAAGAAAGTGGGGACAAATAAAGCAATACATATTAAAAACCAATAAATGGAAAGCAACCTTGAAAGACTTGGAAGTCAATGGAATGTTTGTCACCACAAACTTAAACTCATGTAGTCTCTAAAGTGGGTTCATCCAAGAACATAACGTGTTGGTTGGTTTGAAAAATGTGGCGACCAAGAAAGCAATACATATAAAAACAATAAATGGAAAGCAACCTTGAAAGACTTGGAAGTCAATGGAAAGTTTGTCACCACAAACTTAAAATCATGTGGTCCCCATGGCACATGCAAATGTCTTAGGCCGGATTTTTTCATTCAATGACTTTGAAGTCAACAAAAAACTATAACTTTCATTTTAACTATTTAAGGTTTATAATCAAGATAATAACTTTTTGATTAACTGAGTTTAACAAAGTTTATCTTTCGCAGAGGTGGCCTCCATTCACCATATTAGCAAAAACGTTCTCATCTGGTGAGATATTTAATAACATCAACAAGTAACTTGAAACACCACATAAGCAATCAACATAAATACATAAGACCACTCGGTGTCCAATTCACCAAACTTAATGAGAACAATTACCATCAAGTGCATATACAAAATAAGCAACAACCCAAATAATTCATTTCTATAACCACCCAAACCGGATACTGAAATGATAATGAAGAAAGTGGGTTCATGCAAGAACATAATGTGTGGGTTGGTTTGAAGAAAGTGAGGAGCAAGAAAGCAATACATATAAAAACAATAAATGGAAAGAAAACTTGTAGGGTTGGTTTGAAGAAAGTGGGGACCAAGAAAGCAATACATATAAAAACAATAAATGGAAAGAAACCTTGTGGGGTTGGTTTGAAGAAAGTGGGTTCATCCAAGAGCATAATGTGGGTTCATACAAGAACTTGGAAGTCAATGGAAAGTTTGTCACCATAAACTTGGAAGTTAACATAAATACATAAGACCACTAGGTGTCCAATTCACCAAAATCAATAAGAACAATTACCATAAAGTGCATATACAAAGTAAGCAACAACTCAAATAATTCATTTCTATAACCATCCAAACCGGATTGTGAAATGATAATGAAGAAAGTGGGTTCATCCAAGAAAGTCGGGACCAAGATACCAATACAGATAAAGTCAGGACCAAGAAACCAATACATATAAAAAACAATAAATGGAAAGCAACCTTGAAAGATTTGGAAGTCAATTTAAAGTTTGTCACCACAAACTTAAACTCATCTAGTCCCCATGGCACATGCAAATGTCTTAGGCCACGTGTTTTCATTCAATGATTTTGAAGTCGACAAAAAACTATAAACTTCAGTTTAACTATTTAAGGTTTATAATCAAGATAATAACTTTTTGATTAATCGAGTTTAACAAAGTTGATCTTTCATAGAGGTGGCCTCAATTCACCATATTAGCAAAAAAGTTTTCATCTGGTGAGATATTCAATAACATCAACAAGTCACTTGAAACACCACATAAGCAATCAACATAAATACATAAGACCACTAGGTGTCTAATTCACCAAACTCAACGAGAACAATTACCATAAAGTGCATATATCATTTCATCCTAATTGGAAAAGGACGGTTCACTTTCTTGAAAACCATGATAAACAAACAAGCTTTTTCCTGCTAATCGTACACCAAGTTAATTCTATTAGATATATAATCTAAACTTTTGTGAATGTATCGAAAGAAGAAATACATATAAAACATCATACAAAAGTTAACTGGAAGCACACGTTTAATGACACGTTTAAGGACACTAGGAAAACATATCAGTTACATGGTGATCTAGCACATGTGCAACTATGCATATAGCAACCAAGAATCATCACTGCACAAGTTACCCAGAAGAAGCAATATTCTACTAATCTCTGACTTTGACAAGATGCAGCACCCACTAACAAAGGTATAAAAACTCAAACTGTTTCTTATACATTTTGATAAGATTACTTACTAATGTAAATTGGGGAAAAAGAGTCCTAGAAGGACTACGATTATTATGAAATTGTGTACCAATATCAATACAAAACCTAATTAATTAATTTTAGGAGCAATTGCATCCATATCATGTAGTATGAGGCTTAGTAAAATTATACATACATAAATATATAACAATTTCCAATGTAGAAACTG
The DNA here is from genome assembly GCA_023525715.1 of Cichorium intybus. Classification (NCBI taxonomy): domain Eukaryota; kingdom Viridiplantae; phylum Streptophyta; class Magnoliopsida; order Asterales; family Asteraceae; genus Cichorium; species Cichorium intybus. The sequence goes on along the minus strand of CM042010.1, from coordinate 102,747,476 downwards.
CTTGCACAACATATGAAGAAATAACAATTCCAAATATAGTAGAATTACAAAAAATATGTTTTTATTCAATTTTATCATAGTAAACAGATGCAATATCAAAATAAAGAGGCCTTTCATGAGTATGGGCCACAAATTTTTAATGCAAAGGGTCTACTGAGAAGTAGGGGAAATGATTGAGTTTTAAGCATTTCCTCTTTCGGTTTGACATTAATTCCGGTAGGAGCTACAAGTGTGGTGCAAACAGAGGCTATCCCCTTCATCTTATATGCGTCGTTTTAAATAGCTATAAATTTCTATATTCTTTGGGTTCTAGGTTCCAATTTGTGTAAGAAATAGAATTAGGTCAGACAAAAGCATAAAAGCATCGGTACATCATTTTCCAAAAATGTTATATATATATATATATATATATATATATATATATATATATATATATATATATATATATATATATATATATATATATACTTTAATGCAATTGGATTATTTTACATTGTATCTATACTAATAAAGTAATCCTGAAATGCCACATAACCTCTTTCTGAACCTTTACTTTGCATTGTGTCAACATAATATGCAGCGCTAGAATTCTTTCCCGCCTAAAATATTTATTTACTCAATAGATCCGATTTTTGGGAATTAAAGCCTAGAAATCTAGAAGTATACAAAATCTCAATCAAATTCTATTCAAAACCTCTCCAAAATCGTTCTAAAATTAACGAATCACGCTATATGAAGGCTAAAATCAAGAAGTATGTAAGGGATTCATTAGGGAGATTTTAGATTTGATTAGCATCATCAATGGAAGCTATTCCAATATCATTGTTTAATCATGCATCTCTCTATATACTTCATCTTCCTAATTGTTTAATCCTAAATCCCAAAAGAAATAAACAAAAAATCAAGAACTCAAACTCACCCAGACGAAGAATTTTGTTTAAAAGCTTGGCTCTTCCACATTTTAAACTGTCGATACAATGCTACTCTATTTTCTAAATCTGCCATGGCTATTCATCGTATCAATCCTTAATTATTTCCCATGAATCTAGGGTTTTATTAGCACCAAAGGTGTTGAAAATTGAAGTGATCGAGTCCGATGGTTGCCCCTTTTTTGTGTGTTCGTGAACTTTTCTATATTCTTGAATATCTTCTTTTAGTGTCTTTTGATGATTACATATGTAGTAATCTAACTCACATAATATCATTCTATATTGTCCTCTCTAGAAATCTCATAAAAGGTATAGCATGGTGACGTGCTACTACTATTTCTTAAATTTGTACCTTTATCGACACCTCTGTGCACCTAAAATACATATTTAAGGTTGAATTATAATTTTTATTTACCGGTTTTCTCAGTGATCGGATGAAACAGGACTGGAATGGTACCAACAAGAGGTTAACATGGCGAAGTAGGATGATCAAAGTTAGAGTGGCAGGAGGCTAAAGTACATGAGGAGATTAATTCAAGTAATTTGTTGAAAACTTGTTGGTTACAAGTTAAGGATTCAGGGCCTTCTTCAGTTTGGGGCTCTCTAAAACCTCATTAATGGATAAGACAAATCAAACGTGGGTACAGGAGACTTGAGATGCTGATTTTAAAAGGTCCGGGGGTGCAAGATTCTCTTTGATGTCTAATATATTTCAAAGGATCTTTTAAAGACTACTTCTGGTGCATCTCGGTTTATCTTTAACATTCTTATGCTCTGCACCAAAACTGGTGAGATATGTTTCCATGTTTGCTCTTGTCTTACTTCTTGAACTGATAGTTATGGGAGTGAATCAAGATATTGATATGATTGATCTGGTGTTGTAGACATGCTTTACAAGATTTTGGGACTTAAGAGATAAACATGTTACATGACTGAATTTGGAATGTGTGCCACATGGAATAAAAGTATTCCCCGTCCAAGTTGTAACATAATCGTATCAAAGATGAATAGAGACCGAGAAACAAAAAAGAGAGATTATTGTACCTAATTTAGTGTCATGATAGTTTTCATATATGGATCGCGGCTTAGATAAATAAGGAAGCAAACAATATATTTTTATACTGCGTATTTATAGTGGTGCATGTGATTTCATAGGATGAACTGATAAGCAGTGTGATACACTAACTTATATATTATGTTGACCATGTGTGTTAAGTGTAACTTGTTCAGTATGTTCATATTATGTGATTAGCAAGATTGTACATGACAAGCCCTTCGGGGGAAGTGGTCAGTTGGGTCAGACTGCCATGACAAGCCCTTTAGTTAGTCGGGTCATGGTCAAGACAAGCCCTTTGGGGGAATTGACCGGTATCAAAAAGTTGGTACCAACGCTATTTGCTACGTGTTTAGATTATATGTTAAGAATTTTGTGTGACAGATTATGTGTCAAGTGGTGCGTGCTTATTTGCTATGTGATCAGTGTAACAACCATGTATGTGATTGATATAATGTGTAAGTAATGTGTAGGCTCACTAAGTATTGTCCTTACCTGTTATTTATCAAATTTTTCAAGAACCTTAGGGGTAGACATAGGGGAGAACCCGGTGTGACTGCTCGCTGACTGCATTCTTAGTTACTTAGTTTTGTTTTGACATTTTATTATAACCTGGGTTTAGACTTTGGAACTTTTATTACATTTAGTTATTTTTAAAACTCTGATGCATTTATGAAATATATTTAAAGTTTTTATTACATGTTTTTAAAAAAATGGTCGTTACACTTTTATTTAAATTTTTCTAATTGCATTTGTAAAAAAGTTTGTGCCTCATGATTGTTAAATGTTACAGGTTGCATATTATAGATTCAAGTTTAGCTCTTTATTTGTGATGGGGAGGAGTAATTAATATGCTCGTTATTGTTTTTTAATCTTTCTTTTACTAGCTCTATTTGGTCCTAAGTGAAATAGTGACATCATGATTTATTCTCCATAGGTTATGTGATTTTATATAGGTCACTTAGGTAAAACCTTTAACCTAAAAATATTAGCTAAGCTTAAGCTTGTAAAAAATTAGAACAAAAAGTCAAGCTAATCAAATAAAAATCTTATATTGTTGTATTTGTTGTTCAGTTTAGTAACATATGATATGAATTTCTTAAAATTTTTTATAGTTTGTTGCTATATATTATTATTTTAAACATAAGTGTAAAATTGTCATATTTATCATTCAACAAAATCATCCATTTGCCTAATCAAACAACATGTTTTCATTAAGAGGTAGATGCATATAGAGCCTCTGAGAATGATTCAGACATCATAATCCTTCAAATGCTGTCAAACAGACCCTAAAGCACATATATAGGGTGAGTTTGACAATGAGCTTTTAACTTTTAAGGGAAACCTCAAATTTAAGAAAAAAAAGTTATTTTAAATTCCAAGTTTAAAGCTTTTATTATATAACAAAAAAATCTTAATTCAAAAGCTAACTTTTATCTTTTATGTGATTCTACATCTTTAAAAACTTATTAGCTTTTAATTTTTAAGGGAAAGCTGAAATTTAAGAAAAAAAAAAAGATTGCTTAAATTCCGAGTTTAAAGCTTTTATTATATAACAAAAAACTCTTAATTCAAAAGCTAACTTTTATCTTCTATGTGATTCTACATCTTTTAAAAACTTATGACTACTACCTTCAAACACTTGTTAACAAATAAAAACCACACTTTCAACTATTTTTCTAAAAATGTGATGGTCCTAATATCATATCAAAGACTATGATTTTCGTCTATAAATCTAGTTCTTCATTGAAACTATTCTCGTGTAACATCCTCGTAATTAGGGGTGTTAAAAATACCTTCACACGGTTAAGCCCCCGATCCTAACCTGAATTAAGATAAATCGGTTCGGGTGTAATAGGGTCGAAAAACCAAAATTGGGTTATTCGGGTTAACCCATATATATATATATATATATATATATATATATATATATATATATATATATATATATATATATATATGGCTAGGTTGTAATAAGAATGACAATTATTGTGTTTCCTTGTAACCAAATCCTCGCCATCGAATTTCATTCTCGTAACAATGAAAAAAACACATTCTTAACAGAATAAGTTTTTGACATAATGAGTTCTTACCATTCTTAAAATAATAAACTAAATTTTGTACATTCTTAAAAGAATGTGTTTTAAATGAGTGGTCCAGATTGAGTTTCAATGTTACACAATACTTGTATGGAAATATTTGATCCTAGCTATATATATATATATATATATATATATATATATATATATATATATATATATATATATATATATATATATATATATATATATATATATATATATATATATATATGGGGATAGTGAATATGAGGCTGTTATATACCTAAGCTTAGGTGTAGAACCACTAAATCAACCCATTTTTAACAAAAATAAAAGACTAAACTACTTAATTTCTTCTACATCATTGTACACAATTTGTTGTTACATTCAAGTTAACTTGTTTACATGCTATTTTAGTGATGTTTCTTCTAACCACCAATTTCTATGTCATCGACGCATTCAGATGTGATACTTTTAATCACTACATTTTATGACTCATACTATCATTTTTCATATTTTTATAGTCAATCTCAAGGATTACATATATTAAAGGAAACAAAAATGTAAGTTTTTCATAAGAAAAGTAATGTATGATGGTTCTACACCTAATCTTAGGTGTATAACAGCCTCATACTTACTTTTCCATATATATATATATATATATATATATATATATATATATATATATATATATATATATATATATATATATATATATATATATATATATATATATATATAGAGGATCCTTTGAGGCCTAGTAAAAGGTTGAGGTCGCGAGGCCAATTGTAAGCCAATCATTTTAGAGGGGTGTTTTAGGAAATTAGTATTTTAATTATTTTTTTAATCAAAAACAATGTAACTTACGTACCTACAATCAAGGAAATCGTGAATTCCCTGGTTTAACCAGTCAATCGAGTTTCAAGTTCGTGTATTAACATTCCAGTCAAAAAATTCGAATTTCCATATGTTGAATTGAATGCGAAATCAAACAGGTAATTCAATACAAAATCAGTAATCCCATTCTTTTGCTTCTCGATCAATCAGTAAAACATAGAATCATTGAAGCTTCAACCGGAATCCATATACTCCTTTCGAAGATATAACACGAGTCACAGTCTGCGAAGTCGATAAATCATTGAATCAGACTCAAATACTCAATCGAAGGTCATTACTCCAGGTTATATATAGTTTATGCTACTGATTTCAGTTCTAAAATTGATCACGTTTTCTATTGTGATGAAGGACAAAAATTCCTGTGCATTGATCACATAATCACTGGAAATCATATTTGGAATTCACATAATTGGTAACGCAATCAGTGAAGTCATCATGTATTCATTGAAAATCAAGGAAAATCAATACAAATTCTGAAATTCTTTTTAACTTATGTTTTAATAATTCATCATTAACAGTGAAACACAAGGAGTACATTAGTTATGGATTCGGAAATTTACATCAGTGATGAAGGTGAAGCGTCTGAAAATAGTTCCATGGAGATGATCGAAGTTTCAGAAGACGGTGGAGGTAATGTATTTTTGAAGTATGTTTTCATTGACTTGATCACGTGTTAAGTAAGTATAGTTTAATCATTAATGATTGAAAAAATGACCAACAAGGATATGTTTTATCAGGGCTCGTTTCATTGCCAATGATTACCTAGTTCAGTTTGTTATGATTGCTGATGTGTTTCTTATTGTGCTTCTGGTATAAAAACAAGTAACTTACATGTATACATAAATTGCTGATGTGTTTATCATTGTCAATGATTGTGTATATGTTTATCCTTTTCAATGATTGCTGATGTGTTTAACATTCTCCTTGTGGAACTAAACTTCATAGTAGTTGTTGATTGTACTTTTTAGAAAACTGCATTTAGCAACCACTCTTACAGTTAGTATTAAACCAGAAAAGCAAAGTACATTTTGCATAATTAATAAAGTACATTTTGCATAATTAAGAAAGTGTTAAATCATTTTTGATTGAGTAATCATGTATTACATGCAAATTATGAACGTGTAATAATTTTGTATGTGGACTCTGTGATGCCATACGCTAATTGTTACTGATTATAGTTAACATAATGTGTTGTAATAATAATGGAATTAGGAAAATGTGTAATATGTAATTGGGATTAATTATTAATAGTCATGAATAAAGTAACTGATATTTTTAAGTAACTTTGTGATAAAGCAGATGAAGACTACGAGTTAGAGCATGAATCGTACTGTGCAGATGAAGAGAACGAGTCAGACCATGAAGCGTACAACAGCACTGTAATTGAATCACCCGGTGGAAAAACGAAATTGTGGCAACCAGTTCTACCGAAGGAAAATATAGTAGATAAAAAGGCTACTTTCGAATCGTTGGATGATGCTATTAACATGTATAGGTTGTATGCATCAAAGGCCGGATTCAATGTGCGTTTGTATTCACAAAAAAGATTTGGTGACGATTCTATGAAATCAAAGGAAGTCGTTTGTAACAGAAACGGGAAAATACCACAAAAATCTGTAGACACCTTAGATGCAGAAGGTTCTGGGAGAAAGAGACGCAACTCAAACTTCATCATTACTGATTGTAAAGTTGGCATAAAGTTTATAAGAGAAAGTATTGATTCTAACACGTTCATTATAAAGGAATTTAACGAGTTCCACAACCACCCTCTTTATACGTTAAAAGAAATGAAACATTCAAAGCAAGCCAAAAAGTTAAAGTTCTCAGATAAATCATTTATAATTGGGTCAAGTACAGTTAACATTGGTCCGACAAGGGCACTCAATTTGCGAGCAAGTTTAAGAGGCGGTTATGATAATGTCAGACCTGGAGTTACCGAATATAAAAATTATAGAAGAAAACTTGGAAACAGTTTAGTTGACAAAGATGCACAACTTATAGTCGATAAGATGAACATAAGAAAGTCAGAGTTTCCAAATTACACCTTCGAGTACAAATGTGTAGATAATGTCTTAAATGCTATGTTTTGGGCCGACGGGACAGAAAAGTTGTATTACAAGGAATTCAACGATGTTATTTCATTAGATGCAACTTTCAGAACCAACAAGTAAGTAAAGACAAAATTATGCTTATATTATGTGTACACTTTATCATTAATCATTTAAAATTCATTAATCACTGAAGAATATTGTTGTTTTTATAAAGTAATAACTATTGATACGACTGCACTGTGTAACAATTCTTTGATTTTTCATATTACTAGGTACCGAATGATTTTTGTACCCTTTACAGCTATTGACAATCACAGAAAGTCTGTCACAATTGGAGCTGGCCTATTAAGCAATGAGACAATTGAATCATACACTTGGCTGCTAGAAGCATTCGTAAAAGCTCATGGGACTCAACCAAATCTGGTATTGACTGATCAAGACCCGGCGCTTATACAAGCAGTTGAACGTGTCTTCCCTGAGTCGAAGCACAGATTGTGTATGTGGCATATAACTCAAAAATTGCAAAAAAAGGTATACAAAAAAATAATTGTTTATTTTAAACATGGGTTAATCACAAATGATTAACCTGAATGCTCGTTATATAACAGGTGTCACCAGATTTTTTGAAGAAAACTGATTTCCGTAAGCGCTTCAATAAGCTGGTATGGAACGTGTACCTAGAACCAGAAACATTTGAAAAACAATGGAATATACTAATAAAAGAGTACAAGTTAGAGAATAACAGATGGTTCAGTGACATGTTCAATATAAGGAGAAATTGGACTCCAGCGTATTTCAAAGATATGCCAATGCACGGACTAATGAAAACTACATCCAGGTCGGAAAGCATAAATTCGTTTTTCAACAAATACGCACAATCAGGAAATTTCTTAATATATTTTATGTTGAATTATGACACGGCAATCAAGAAGCAAAGAAATACCAGACGTCAACTTGATAAGGCAACAAAGGATGCAAAATACTTATTTAAGATGCCAACAGGACTAGATCGCCATGCTGCGAGTGTATATACAAAAACAGTATTCTTAGACGTTAGGAATGAGATATACAAGGGTGCATGGAATTGTTCGTTGGATAGTGTTGAGAATACAAATGGCTTGCAAGTTGTAATGATTACGCATTGGGACAAGAACAAGGAGGTTAAAACAAAATGCAAGGTAATATACCTAAATATATTTTTATGATTAGTGTTTATCTTGTGCATTTAATCGTTGATGATTATAATATATAACAGGTTGAGTTAAAACTGCCAGAAAACGATGTGACATGTTCTTGCCAACTATTCACGCGTACAGGGTTACTATGTCGGCATATATTTGTAGTTTTGAAAAACAATCATATCGAAAAGATTCCAGAGAAATACATTTTGAGGAGATGGAGAAAGGATGTAATTTCAAGCCATAACCTGTTAAACAAGCATGGCTTTGTTGAAAAAGGTGATAAAATTATGAAACTAATATCTGAAGCATATGAGAATTTTGAATATTGCTTAGATGTTGTGAAAGGTGATGAGGAAAAACTGGTATCTGTGGTTGAAAGTACAAGGAAAATGAGGAAGGATGTGGAGCGGTTTGCTTCAAAACAAATCACATCTGACAAAAATGAAGAAGATGCACTCAAACTACTAGGGATAAATAGTATTCCTGAAACGGTAGAGATTCAAGTACCAAGTGTTATAAGAAATAAAGGGTCTGGGACAAAGAAAAGATTGATTAGTAATAGTGAAAAAGCAACAGCTTCAAAATCTTCAACCAGAATTTGCACGGGATGTAACTTGTATGTTAATCACAATGCAAGGACATGCAAAGTACGGATTGAACGGGAAAAACAAATGAATAGTAAAAAAAAATTAGGCTTTGTAATCATTGAATTATAACATTTCTTGTAACAATTTATTAAGGATGTTGGTATTTGATTTTTTCTGTAATTTGTTTGGATTATCATTGTTTAAGTTAGTTAATAACATGAATAGATGGATTCATCTAATTTTTATGTAATTTGGTTGGATTATGATTGTTTAACTTGTTTAATATCTCAACATTGTAATTAACATATGTAATGTAAACTGTATTCGACAATGATTACAAAATGTTTATGTATTATCATTAACGATTAAAGTCAATTTCAATTTAAAATAAATCGATAAATACATCACGATAAATACAAAAATCCAAAAACAAAAATATATAATAATTTAAAGAAAAAAATTATTTATTATATTATAATTGGTGTAATTTATCTATAATACATAGTAACAATCTATAACACATAAATTCCAACATCTTAAAGTATACATATAATGCATGACAAGGAAGAGGTTGAAACCATCCTTGTTGCAAGGGAATTTGGTCTGATCATGGTGTGGGTGGGGCATCAATATTCTGACCAAAAGATTGTAGCAAAATACACAAATTTTTTTGTCACTCTCTCCCTGCCACCCTATGCAGTAAAACTTGTACATCCATCTTTTACAGTACTTCCGAATTTGTTACTTTTTATATATGATTTATCAGGAAATAATGCCTCATTTAACAAGGTTAACATTTGTAATAACAAAAACAATCGTAATTAACATGTTATATAGTATTTACCCAATGATTAAATATGGTTTAACAGATAATCATTGCTGATTACAAAAATGAAATGCTATATACATTCATAACTGAATAATAAAGGAAAATATCAATTGTTCAAGTATCCTAAAACCAAAAAACCATTTGTAAATATACTAAAACAACTTGTTTGATGGAAATATAAACAAAAATACAATTAGAAATATTCTAAACCCACAAAATGATAAACAAACACGACTAATATCTTAACCAAACGGAGACAATATTTCATGAATGGTTGCAGCCGCATTATCTTTTATCCACTTCCGATCTCCTGAAGGAATTTTCATGTATTCCAAAACTTCATTCTCAATGGCTGATTTTCTAAGGTTATTTTCATTTGTCAAAATCTGGTAAAGATATTTGACCCGAAGCCTATCAAATTGAAGTTGCTGTGCTTTAGACTCACGCTTAAACCCGGTATCAAATACCTTTGCCCGCCCTATATACATTTCCATATGTCTCATTGTGAAAATACCGCAATCGCAATGATTATTGGCAGTTCTCCATTGCATTTCGAGCCTCCGTATACCAATGACAGAAAGTGCATCTGCAATGGGATGACCAACGGAACGCAGGTAATCAACAAGATATCTTTTTTGAAAAAGACAAATTTTAAAATATGTTAGTCAATATGATGGTTTACCAATCATTGATTACAACAAACATTGATAATGACATTGAATTATGTAAAATATTGACTTATGTAAACTTACAAGGAGCGCGGGCAATTGTCCATATCTAGCTGAAATTTCTTGTACAAAGTTGCTATTATCAATAATGACAAAGTCAGGATCCTTGATATCAACAGCAACCATGTATATATGTCGATGTTGCACTACCGGTACGATAAGCTGCAAAAAAAGTAAAACGATGTTTAAAATTATTTTGAAACAAATAATCATTAAGTTATTATAAAATCATTATGTGTACCAAACGTATTTGATGAAGCAGATAGTCTGAGTCTTGCATGCAATCTTCAAAATTCTCAATAAAAAGTCGCATTCTTTCGTCTTCGGTAATTTCCGTATTGTTGAGGACTGAGCTCTAGATTTTCAAAATATAATATACATTAACACAGGGATAAAAACGCATAACAAAAAGTCACTAAATATATAATAAAAATTAAATGTGTTTAAATCAACATAAAAATAATTAATCAGTGATGATTAATGATATTTATAAATGATTAGACTTAGATGCAAAAAAAATGTAATAATAAAACATATACCGCCAAAGTTGTGTTAAAAAATAAGCGTGGCGGAGAATCTTGGGAACGAAATTCTTCATTCATGTTTAATATAAACGACCAGCAATCCAAAACATGTCCAAAGAGTTCGCAACCAGTAAAAAAACTTTCCATGTGGAATCGCTGAGCACTTAATCCACCCATTGCCCTAAACACAATGTCTCTGAAAAAAAATATTAGATGTTTACATATATAGTGCAAATCAGTTTAAGTTATATTAATAAATTCTACCCGGGATCAGCAATAGTGGAAAACACCCACTCAGACATTTGTTTTTCAGAAGCAGTTGGGGCTCCTTGTATTTCAGTAAAACGATTAACAAAAGGCGATAGAAGGGGGGCTGATCTTGTTGTATGCCTTTTCGGTTTGTCATTTTCAGTTTGTGGGACATTTGGTTGAACGATGTGGGACAATGGTCTTGGACAAGGAATATCATCACTGGGGGGGTTTGTATTCAGCTTTTGGGCACTCTGATTCGCCATATCCTGAAACTCTTGTGTCAACCCAAGGCTGAACTGTGGAATTGGCGAACTATCAAACGGCTTTGAACGAGTTGATTCAACATCCGCAGATCTGATGATTTCTTTGATATTGTCTTGCCACCATGGAGAGGCTTGTTCAAAAACAGGTTCACCGCTTTCTGGAACATCGTCTTTTTCTGAAACATTGAACAGAGCATCGACTTTTCGTTTCAATTGTCGTATAACCTCATTGTTAGGGAACTTCTCCTCAGCTTCAGAAAAGTATTCTTCGAGTTTCTGTTTTGTATCAACTAAGGTTTGAACCATCTCCTCAATACTTGTTATCACATCCTGAACAAACATTAATTTTTAAAAAATTTGTAAATCTATGTAATTCATGGATGATGGACAGAACTACTCTTGAATTAAATAATGATATGCAAAGTACAATTCATTGATGATGGACAGAACTACTCTTGAATTTATCAATGATGATTGATTGTACACAGCAATCAGCATACTATGGTTGGTTGATAATCATCATTGATGGTACACAGCCTTTTGTAGCAGGTTATAACAACTATATTAAATAAAACTCAAAGTTTTGAGATGATCTTGTTGTGATCAAAATTTTCATGAAAAAAACGGTTAATTGAACATAGTTTGATGCCTAAATATGATACTTTATAATAGTTTACTTGTTTCCATACACAATCAATGATGATTTACAATCAATCATCAATGACAAGCATAATAAAGACTTAAGCTGGTTAAACAAGTTTAGTTGAAACGTATGCTAATCATTGATGATTGACAGTATACTATGTTAATCTATACTAGCTTAATCATCATTGATTGTACAAGGCAATCAGCATACTATGCTTGGTTGATAATCATCATTGATTGTACACGGCAATCATCAATGATTATGTAACAGGTTAATATATATGTAATAGTTTTAAACTCAACCTGTCACATCCTTTTATAACAGGTTATAAACACTATATTAAATAAAACTCAAAGTTTTGAGATGATCTTGTTGTGATCAGAAATTTCATGAAAAAAAACGGTTACTTTAACACAGTTTGATGCCTAAATATGATACTTTATCATAGTATACTTGTTTCCGTGTACAATCAATGATGATTTACAAACAATCATCAATGACAAGCATAATAAGGACTTAAGCTGGTTAAACAAGTTTAGTTGAAACGCATTCTAATCATTGATGATTGACAGTATACTAGCTTAATCATCATTGATTGTACACGGAAATCAGCATACTATGGTTGGTTGATAATCATTATTGATTGTACACGGCAATCATCAATGATTATGTGAGAAACCAGAAAAAACAGCAAAGGGATTGTACAAACATTACCTCAACATCAAATGATTGTCTACCTATGTTTGGTTGATTATCATCTTCGGGTACAAAAGGCTCTTGGAGTTGACCCCTCCCATATCCCACAGTGTGGTATTCCACTTGTTCACGCTCCCGCATCTTGTCGACATTCCAATAGCATATGGCGGGATGACCATGAGATACTTTAACTTTATCACATCTTATGCTCTCCAAGTATAACAACTACATTAAAAACTTATTTAGCATTAGTATATATTCTAAATATATGATTAAGAGACAAACTTAAAAAATCAAAAATTAAATTGAAAAAAAAATTAAAAAAAATAATATCGTCAAAAAAATGATTGGACCAACAAAATATAAAATATTGCTGTTGCTGTCCCATGTTGGTCTTGTTTCTTCTAAACAATGTATAACATAGGCACACCAATCAATATTTTTCAACTCCAATGTCGCACTAACTTTTATAAGCATTGACAAATCACATGTTCCCATAATCATCGATTTCCCTACGTATTGCACAAAAGAACAAACAAATTAACTTTGAAGAGTAAGTCAACTTCTGTTGACCGGTTCAAAGCCTTCTGCACAGCCTTCGGACGAATATCGTTGTTTAACTTAAACTGATCCTTCCAAATTTCAACTGTTTTGTCCCCAGGAAGACGATTATCCATTGAATCTATAGCTACACCCACCATCGGTAACCCAAGCATATCATGTACAACATGCTTGTTTATTTCAATGTCGCGATTCTCAAGTGACATAACCATTTTTTGAGGATCAAAATTTTTGACAGCATAATATCCGATCCTCGTAGGAGACCCGTCTACTTGCATTCTCAACAGGACACCCAATCCAATTGACTCAACATATTTCTTCTGTGTGGGTGAAAGATTCTTCATTGTTGTATAAAGGACATTAGGTGAAGTCCTTAATTGGATCTTTGGAACATGGCTGGGGATTTTCAAACCAACTTTTTTTTTCTGGGTTTCTTTTTATCTTTGTTATCTCTGTTTTCAATTTCCACACCTTCATCCTCTTTTGAACTCTTTCTTTTTTTATGATGAATTGGACCCTGTTCGACATTATCTGTTTTCCTCTTCTCCTTCTGTTTGCTTGATCGTGTGTAAATCATTATAGCTGGACTGATAGTATTTTCCTTTTTCCCTGAAATAAAGTTGAATTAATGAATGATATGAAGCATAAAATCACCATTGATTAAAAAGAAGTACAACAACCATCAAATAGCAGAAGGTAAATCAAAAATATTTTGTCAATTACCTTTGCCTTCGGTAGCAGAACCAATGACAACTGGGCTATCAAGGTTTATTATCGTATCACTGCGGTTTTTCGTACGCATTTTATGTACTATATTTGAATTAATATCTGTTGAAAAAATCATCAAATAACACAAATTAATAGTTAGTATATGGTAAATAATTACATGTAAAAGATATTATATAATTAGCTTTGCATGTGTAAATGTAATCATAAATGAGTAATACTAAATCAACATTTTACCTTTGTTTGATTCATCACTGCCAACGACCACAGGGCTAACAAAGTTGATAACAGGCTTATGACCCTTCTTACTCCTTTGTTCGTGTGTTGTCTTTGGTGTTACTTCTATTAGAAAAAACGTGAACAATAATTAACAATTTCAATGCTAAAACAACAACTTGTAGTTATAAAATAATGAAAATATACTTGATGTTATAATTTCAGGTTCCTTGTAGTTAACAAAATCATCATCCATTTCAATCATCACAGGATCTGATGCATTGTTCTTGAAACGACTAAACCCATGCTTCTTCATGATACGTTCACTGTGCTTCCTAACTGTTAACACATACATAAACAAAAACAAAATGGATTACACTGTTAATACAATGGTTCAATGAAGTTTTAAATAATGAAAATACGAGAGAAATTACCAACTTTTAATTCTAATAATAACATGTTCCTAATAATATGGCAGAAATTCACAATTTTTATTTTGTAAGGGCAATTTTCCATGGCTAGTTTCCTGCGAACTAATTTAGTCCCTTCCAGTCCAGTTCAGTCCGGTCCTGGCGTATTCAGTCCAGTCCTATCCTTATACCAAACGCTACCTCACGGTCAGGGAATCGTAATCAAAACTAGATTTTCTGAACACCACAAGAAAGAAGAAAACTCAAACCGGACAATAACTCAATTATGTCCGTATATCTGTTTTTACAGTCCCTATGCACGTGACACAGAATAACTCACAACAGCAGACTCCACTTCCACTAGAGAACACACAGTTGGTTGGTATTTTCTGGTGTAGGTGCTTATGGGTATATAAATAACTAGTAAAATTTAGGAATTTAGAAAATGACAAAGAAAATTGTATACAAAAATCCCTGCTGCTTCGATAAAAATTTAGTTTTAGAATTTAGAAATATACATTTATAACAAGTATCAAATACCCTCAATTTTTATTCAGCACCAACCCCATACCCTAGGGTAAAACATTCATTCAGCCCAATTACATACAAGACTTCCATCCCCAATCACTTATAACCTTCAATGGGGTGTATGGATATGCTTTAAAAGCCTCAAATTTGGAGAAGAAGGTGACTGACTGACTGCCTTAAAAAAATATTTTAGAGAACCTAAATTACCTAAATAACCTTTAAGATTAATGTCATGAAACAGCAACCAACTTTTTCCAATTTACCCCTCAAGTGGCCGATGTTCTAAAGTGATGTCATTGCTATTAAACAACAATTTTCAATTTAATTTGTCTATTGTGACCTGCTATAGCAGGTGACCACGGTTTCGATGCCTACATGGCATCCATATTTGCAAATTTTGATTACTTTATGTCTACTGACACTAACATGGCGTCTAAACTGGTTTCACAATAGTCCAATTAAGTTAATTTTGTTTGTTTATTCACAATAGTCCAATTAAGTTAATCATCGATGATTGAAGCTAACAATCGAGATTTAAGTGATAATCAAACAATATTAACCTGATATAATATGGTTTGTTTGGTACATTACGCTTTCAATATACAGACATATCCAATTTCATAACCTAGATACCGATTTTTAGCGTAATGCACAATCAGAAGAAAGAAAAAAAACGGGATTGCAAAACATAATCAACAATTAAATGTGAGATTCTATTTCTACTTCCTTAAATTGAGAATATGAACTGATTGCAAATAACTATTTACCTCTGTGAGTCGATTTTGCCTTCTTTGGAGCTTCTTCGTCGCCTGCCATTCTCAAGAAGAACCTCTGTGAGTCGATTTAGCTTTATTCGTATCTAGGGTTTTTGATAAAGAATGAACTTGATACACTTTGTCGATAGATTTTAGGGATTCTGTGTTTGTTATCGTGATTTCTTCCACGATTAAGAAAGGTTTTGAATACGCGATGAATATCGCAAGAGAAAAAGAGTCCATCTCTAAATTGGCGGAACGTCCTTGCTTAAAATCCGAATTCACAGGACCGATTAGATACGCAAAATTACTATTCTACCCTTATACGATTCTTATTGATTATTTAATGCAGAAATAAAAAAAATCCCTTATTTATCTAATTTAATCTCAGCCATTTAAAATCAAATATCTAAGGGTTTATATTTGGCCTCAAGACCTCAACCTTTTAATTGGCCTCAAATGATCCTACTTATATATATATATATATATATATATATATATATATATATATATATATATATATATATATATATATATATATATATATATATATATATATATATATATATATATATATATATATATATATATATATATATATATATATATATATATATATATATATATAAGGCTAGGATCAAATATATCCATACAATTATTGTGTAACCTTGAAACTCAATCTGGACCACTCATTTAAAACACATTCTTTTAAGAATGTACAAAATTTAGTTCATTCTTTTAAGAATGATAAGAACTCATTATGTCAAAAACTTATTCTGTTAAGAATGTGTTTTTTTCATTGTTACGAAAATGAAATCTGATGGCCAGGATTTGGTTTCATTGTTTTTTTCATTGTGTGGACGTGAGGACAAATCTGGTGCGTAGAATTATAATCATCAATGGTTGTAATTAATAACAGAATATTGATTTTTTTTAATTAAAAAAATATCAAGTTTCTAATTATATCATTCTAAAGGGTAATATGGACTTTTTATAGTTTTTCAGTTATGGAAATGTGAGATTTTTATTGTATCACATTTCGGATTTAAATTTTAATTTCAAATTCGAATTCAATTCTATTTGTAAATTCAAACTTTGGATTTGTTTAAATTCTAATAAAATTGTATAATTAATTTCAGTTCTTATTCTAAGTTCTTAATCGTGTACATTCTATTAGAATGAACTGTAAAAGAATACATTAAAATTAGTAGTATTCTTAAAGAATGTTACTACATATTTTGAAAATAAGTTATACATTCTGGTAGAATGAATTACAAAATCATGCTTATATGAATTACAAAATCATACAGAATCAGATTTACATTGTATTGTGTAACATCAAAATTACAAGAATAATATACTAGAATCTAATATACAAAACAGAATGACATTCTATAAGAATTACATTCTGTTAGAATGACATTCTGTCAGAATGACTGCCTTGAAATCAAACTTTAGGGCTTCTTCTTGATTTCTCGTGTGTTTTGAATACACAAAGAATTACCCTGCAAAACAGAATGATATTGTCACATGTTAGAATGATCCATAACATTGATCCTAGAATTACAAAATTATACAGAAACATTCTGGTAGAATTTGACATGGGTATTTGAAAAAGTATAAAGATTTGGATTATGAGGCTACTTAAACACGTTATAAACATCTAATTTTCTTCAATGAGGTAATTTTTAACAATCAATAAAATCATTAACAAAAATGAACATATAACAACTATTAACTATACAAACATTTGTACCTTCGGTTCAAGATAAGCACATTTAGCTTCAAGTGAACGAACTTTCTGCAAACAGAAAACAAATTGATGTTCTTAATCATGAAATGTACTTTGCTTTTTCTGAGTATAAATTTCAAAGAGATTATTAAAACTGATTTCCAGATGTGTGTTTCAACCTCGAGAAGAAATGTTATTCTGACAGAATAAAAATGTCATTCCAAGTGTGTTTCGATTTCAGGTGTGCATTTCGATTCTCATCTATCAAAATATAATTCTGACAGAATACAATTGTCATTTTAACAACATAAAATTACCCAAAAGCTATAGAAATCAGAATCTAGATAAGTTTCAATAAAGAAAACCAATTGAAGTAAATAATCCACAGCCTAGGTACAACAGAGAAAATTACTATTGCACCAAGTAGAAACACCGTTAGAAAAATGTAAATTCATTCGCATCAAGAACGATTAACAACACCAAATATAAAAAAGAATTGAAAAGGTATAATCAAGTTGTAGACCTTGGTTAAATTCTCCGCCCTATTTGAACCATCGACCTTGAGTTGAGTAGACGCCTCACTGACAGATGGGCGGAGTAAGGGAGGACCGGCGGTATTATGAATTCGTGAGTACAAAATAGTGAATCGGCTGTCATTTGCCCCTCGAACCGGCAACACAAACCAGGGACAGATTAGATTGACGGAGCAAAAGAGGACCGGTGGTGTAGGGAACCAGGTTTTCGTTGATTTGTCTCTCGAATTTGTTTGTATATAAAAGCGAATCGACTTAATTAATTCCTTTATTATTAAATTACCTAATTACCCTTGGCTGATTCTGCGATATAATTGGTCCTTACGACCACACAATAATTGTAGTTTATTTTTATAGTCAATCTCAAGGATTACATATATTAAAGGAAACAAAAATGTAAGTTTTTCATAAGAAAACTAATGTATGATGGTTCAACACCTAATCTTAGGTGTTCATTATTTTAAGAATGATAAGAACTCATTATGTCAAAAACTTATTCTGTTAAGAATTTGTTTTTTTTCATTGTTACGAAAATAAAATCCGATGGCCAGGATTTGGTTTCAAGGTAACACAATAATTGTCATTCTTATTATAACTTAGCCATATATATATATATATATATATATATATATATATATATATATATATATATATATATATATATATATATATATATATATATATATATATATATATATATATATATCTCAAAAAAAGGTAGGAACCTAGGAACCCGTTTAAATTGAGAACGCGCTTAGTAAGGGTAATTCCGGAATTTTAGCTTCTGTCCGTCGTCTTCATTCAATCAGTTACGATGTTCTTTGTAAAGTTTCCTTCTTTCATGTAAAGATTCCTTCTTTAGTTCTTCCATTGTTTACGATTTACTTCTTCCATCGATTTACTTCTTCCATCGATTTCGAATTAGTTCTTCCGTTTTCCATCTGTACTCAATCTGAATCAAGTTGATTTTTAGGGTTTTTGATTGATGGACATTCAATCGTCACTTCAGTTCAGCGTCTTGAATTAGTTATTCCGTTTTCCATCTGTACGCAATCTCAATCAAGTTGATTTTTAGGGTTTTTGATTGAGGTACATTGGATCGCGACTTCAGTTCAGCGCCTTGAATTGACAGTAAGTTGTTGTATTTTCGATTTGATGATATATTTTGTCGATTTGGTCTTTTTACGATGTATCTGAATAACATTTTGATTATAGCTGCATTAAGTGCAGTTAAGTGCTGTATCTTATTATTCTAGTCTTCAATGTATCTTATGATTATAGGTGCATTAAGTGCAGTTATGTCCTGTTTGATGACACCTGTTAATTCTTGAATCTCCATTGTTGGGTCGTCAAAGACAGAGGTCCTTTTTGCCACTGGAAAGACAAAAAGAGTTAGGGTTGAATGCAATAAAT
This sequence comes from Cichorium intybus, assembly GCA_023525715.1. Taxonomy (NCBI): domain Eukaryota; kingdom Viridiplantae; phylum Streptophyta; class Magnoliopsida; order Asterales; family Asteraceae; genus Cichorium; species Cichorium intybus. The sequence continues at coordinate 102,727,905 of CM042010.1, read as the reverse complement.
AGCAATGTACTTTCGTTAAATTGTTTATTGAAGCATCCTACTTTGAAAATATACCTAATTATAGCAATAACATCCGATTACAGAAATGTTTTCAAAGTATAATGTTATAGTTTGGTGAAACAAGTCAAACAACCTATAACAAATCCATCAGCTTACAAGTTGCAACATCATGTTAGTATTTATCCAATAAGGTGGCCTAATGTGTTGATGCATTATTACTTGTGTTGAGTGTTGACTTAACATTGAAATGGTGATATTATATGAGTTTTCCTTTGATTGCATGATGAAACTCTTAGAAGAAATAAACACCTAATAGCCTTTGGTAGGTATTATGTTATTCAAGTGATATGAGCAAGTAAGTTTCATCACCTCTCTTGAATAATAAAAAATTCTGAAAACATTGATTTGTTAATGAAGTGTTATACTGTCGTATATTATGCTATTCAAGTTTTGTTTTGTTTCCTACAACTGGAAACATCAGCCAATATGTGATGATCCCTTTAGAATGATAGTACATTTTGGCTACTGCAGTTAGGTAGATGGTTGTCCCCCTCGAATCATGTAAGAAACCCTTGAAATCACAACTAAGATGCATTATTCATAATTTAAGGCTTCACACTCGGTTATTAAGTTAATGTTTTTAGCTTACAGATGTCTAAATTTGTTTTCTTCAAATTTATAAATGTAATTTCTCTTTATGATATGTTGCTTTGTACAAATTTAGTTTTGTAGGTTGCAAAGATTCTATTTTTTATAATGTCTATTTATTGTAATTTAACATCCAGAAATGTATTTAATTGATTAGTGAAAGTAATACTAAAATATGAATTTTTTTTTAGGTTCCATTGATCACAAGTTGGCATCAATATACTGTAGTGACATTATTTTTTAACCTGATATGGAGTTATATCATCCTAATGATGCAGGTTTGTAGATTCTTTTGTTTTTGGTTATTATTATTATTGAATCTGTTTAAGTTGATGTTAATTATCTATTTTAGGTAGTTCCATAATTGGTGAATCATCAGTTTAATCAATGGATTCTGAAAGTGCAAATATGATTTCTAAATTTTTGAATGAAGATGTTGAAATTGAAGATAGCAATTTCACTGGTAACATAGCTTTTTTGTATGTATGCATATGTTATTACTTAATTATTGTTAATGTTGTTTTTTGGTTTATTGTAGATTGTCATTGTTACAATTATAATACTGAAGTTGATGATGTGTATTATCGTGATATAACTGAAGATAATGTACTTGAAAATATGACATATTTGGAAGGTATTTGTTAATTATCTTTGTATATTGTAACATTTTCCATGTATATGCATATGTATATACATATGTATATGCATATGTATATGCATATACATAGGATGCATATGTATATGCATATGAATATTAATATCATATGGTGTTTTTATATTATTTATATGCATATGGATAGACATATATATATATATATATATATATATATATACATATGTGTATGTTTTTCAAATATGTTTTGATGAATATACATATGAATATGTACATTTATCTGTTTTCCTTATATCATTCTTTGTGGAAGTAATATATTGTAACAATTTAATGTTTTTTTTATTTTTTAAAATCAGGTAATACAAAAGGAAAGTATACACTTAGCAACATAGAGACAAAAATTAGTGGAAAGTCATATTTTACCCCAATTGTTGATGAATCAGTGGTGCCTTCTCTTAAAATGGAGTTTGACACATTGGAAAAAGCTATTGATATGTATACAACTTATGCAAAAAGAGGTGGATTTGATTGCAAATTGGGTTCTACAAAAAGAGTTAACGGAGTGATAACATACAAATATATGTACTATAATAGGGAAGGGCAAACATCAAAGCATACATTAGACACATTAAATGGTGATAATGGTGTTCAAAATCGGAAGACAGTAAGTAAAAGGACAAATTGCGAAGCATTGATTTGTTTTAAGCAAATCGAGCAAAGTGGAAGATTTTTAGTAAGCAAATTCATTGATACACATAATCATGAATTATACACAAATGATACCGTGCACATGTCAAAAGATAAACGAAAGTTGGACTATTATGATCAAAGTGCTTTATACAACTTGGGTATAAATAATATCGGTGCAACAAAAACTCATACTATAATGACTGGATTGAAGGGTGGATATGAGAATCAAGGACCTACATATGTGGATTATAAGAACTAGTCAAGAGATTTAAGTTGTTTTATAGGCGATAGTGATGCAAATATGTTGGTGAATTTGATGATGGAGCGTAAAAAATTTCAACTGCAATTTTCATTCGAGTACATTTGTAAAGATAATCTTCTTCTTGGATGTTTTTGGGCTGATGGAATTGCAAAAAGGAATTACATGGAATTTTCTGATGTTATATCATTTGATGCTACTTTTCGAACAAACAAGTAAGTTATTTGTTATGTTTTCTTTATATTTAATGCATATTTATATTTCAAGCTTCTTATGTTTCATCTTTTATTGTTTAATTTTTAACAGATATAACATGATTTTTGTTCCATTCACCAGGATTGACAATCATAAGAAATCTGTGACGTTTGGTGCTGCTTTACTTGGTAATAAGACGGCTGATCTATACATATGGCTTTTGAAATGTTTTCTTAGTGCATTTGGTAAACAACCAAAGATTGTAGTCACAGACCAAGATGCTGCACTTGCCAAAGCTGTGAAAGCTGTATTTACAGAATCAATTCATCGTCTTTGTATGTGGCATATTGGAAAAAAGTTAACAGATAAGGTAATTTTAATTATTTTTGTATTTTCTGTAAAAAATATATCAGAACATTCATTTTATGTTATTTGAAAATACAACATTATTTTTGTTAATCTGTGTATTCATAGATATGCATATAGATATATATATATGCAAAAGGATATCCATACAATATGCATATGATCTGTATTTATATGAATTGCTATTAGTATTTATAAATCTGTATATTAATATGATCTATACGCATATTTGTATGCATATTGATATACATATAATATGCATATGCATATGAATGGCTATTAGTATTTCTAAATCTGTATATGAATATGATCTGTATGAATTGCTATTAGTATTTTCTAAATCTCTATATGAATATGATCTGTATGCATATTTGTATGCATATGGATACATATCATATGCATATTGTATGTGTATCCATATGCATATTTATATCTACATGCATATCAATTTCTATTAGTATTTTCTAAATCTGTATATGAATATGATCTGTACGCATATTTGTATGCATATGGATAAACATATGAGTTGCTATTAGTATTTCTAAATATGTATATATGAATAATATCTTTATGCATAGTTGTATGCATATTTATATTTAAAATGTATTTTTTGTTGTTTATTGCAGGTTTGTCCAAATATAATTTTTGGTACTGATTTCAGACAGAGGCTGCAAAATCTAGTATGGAATCCGTGTATTGATTATGATGTTTTTGAAGAGAAATGGATTCGTCTTATTGAAGAATTTAATCTTGGGGAAAATAAATGGCTTAAAGAGATGTTTAGAATACATGATAGATGGATTCCTGCGTTTTTCAAAGGTGTTAATCTTTCCGGATTAATGAGGACAACATCTTTATCAGAAAGCCAAAATTTTTTCTTCCAGAAATTTTTAAATAAGAAATCAACATTAATGGTATTGGTGATGAAGTTTGATGCTGCTATGGACAAACAAAGAAACAGGCAAGTTACAAATGATTACAATTCAGTAGTGGCAAATCTGTCAACTACAATCAAAGCATTAACTCCTGTATCATTTGAACTGCAAGCATCTAAGCATTACACATTGAATGTTTTCAAAGTTGTCCAAGATGAAATATACGATTCGGTGTGGACTTGTGCACCTGCTCCTGGTGTTATTATCACAACAAATGGAAATGAAATATGTACTGTGATTGAAAATCCGTTTGGTGAAATAACAAAAGGGCGAAGCTCTTTTGCATTTCGGCGAGCAAACAATGACAATTCCATTACAAATAAAAAATTTAAATATCAGGTATGGTTTATTTGTTTTATATAAATTTTTGTACATATATGCATATGTCTACATTGTAATATTGATATGCATATAGATATGCATATAAGCATTTTTACAGCAATATGCATATAAATATGTATATGCATATTTACTGGGACACATAATATTATACATATGTATATGAATATACATATGCATATGCATATAAGCATTTTTAAAGCAAGATACATATAAATATGTATATGCATATTTACTGGGATATACATATAAATATGAATATAGTTTCTGGAGTATCATATCTCTTATTTTATTTTTTTAAATTAGTTTTGGCTATTTATTTGAGGTAGAAATAAATCAAAAAGAACAAATGTTCATGTGTAGTTGTATGGTCTTCGAGCATTTTGGATTATTATGCAGGCATATATTATGCATTTTAAGGTCAAGATTCATTGAAGAAATTTCCGAAAAGTATTTAATAAGAAGATGGCAAAAAGATATTATCAATCCTGAAGATTTGAAAAGAAATTATTCATCTGGAGAAAGTTCAAGTGGGTGCGAGAAGAATGTCCAAGAAATATATTCCATGCTTGGAGAATGTATAAGCTTGACAGCACATGATCCTGAAGCAGTTAAATCATTGTCTCTTCTAATTAGAGATATAAGGAATAAGATAGTTGCCAATCCACCAAATAAAGATTTACGATCTAAAAGTCAACAATTTGAGTCATTGTTTGGCATCAAAAAACCAGATGTAATCGAGGTTTTGAACCCCGAAAATGTAAAAAATAAAGGTTATGGGTCAAATAAAAGATTGAAGGGACAAAAGGAGATTGCGATTCAGAATGTTGAAAAAGAGCCAAGATTTTGTAATTTCTGCAAAAAGAAGATTTTACCATCAGAGAAACATGATGCAAGGAATTGTCCTTTAAAAAAGAAGTTGGAAGCAGAAGCGTTGAAGAAAAAAACAGAAAAAGAAGAAACATTGTTACAAAAAAATAGCAGTTGATTTGTTCATTCTTAAATAGATGTTTTTTTTATTTTTTATAATATTTGAAAATAACAATTGTGTATTTCCATCTGTTAATAAAATAAGTTTTCACATCATGTTAATCAGAGTATTGTATAATCGCAGGTTTGTCTTATAAATATGCATATATATTTATATATGCATATGCATATAAATATGTAACAGTTCATGTTAATGTAATTCATTTCTTCTTACTATTAATGAATTAGAACTAAAATTTTTAAGGATTTACAAATTGTTAATAAAATCACAAATTAGTCAAAATGTTGTTTGTATATAAATATGCATATACATTCATATATACATATGCATATGCATATGCATATGCATATGCATATGCATATGCATATGTATATGCATATGCATATGCATATGTATATGCATATGCATATGTATATTCATATACATATGCATATGCAGTTCATGTTAATTTTGTTCTTACTATTCAGAAATTAGTACTTAATTTTTTAAGGATTTACAAACTATTAATAAAATCACAAAGTAGTCATAGTTTAAACATAAACAGCTGTAAAATCCGAAACATGAAAATTTTAAACATAGATTCAAAAGACAAACAGTTAACAAAAATATGACCCTTCAAACCAATTTTCCTTAATTCCTATACCACTAATGCACGGTACACGTGCTTAAGTACCACCTGCTCCACGACTGCTTGAACCACTACCACCATCTCTGCTTGCATATGGCCAACCATAATCCATGATTTTATGGTACCACCATGTTTCATTACTAAAAGGATTCCAGGTTTGATGAACCCTAATAAGCGCCTTTGGTAAGGTAAGTTCTTCTTCATTATCAAATTTGACAATGTAATGGCCTCTGTTATTTTTTCGTACGACCCTGCCTTTCCACCAACCTCCACGTGCATACGCATCTACAATATCTTGCTCAAAAAATTCACTGAACTTATAATGTGGAGGAAACAGACGAACCCTTGACAAAGGTACCTGCTCAATCAATTTTTTGTTTTCATTATCATGAAGAGTTTCATATCTAACCTGGCATGACTCTTCATAAATTTCAAGGCATTTAGCTGTGTAGTAAGAGTTTTCAAAACCAGGATCTACACCCATAACCTCCACCTTAGCACCTTTCTCAACATTGTCTGCCATTTACTCCTGCAAAAGCATCAAATATTTAGGAACACTATATTGGAAAAAAAATGTCAATCAGGCCCTACAAAATCTAACCATCAAATAAAACTTTTGTTGTTGTAGTTTTTTTGGAAAATCAAAGATTTCTGTTAAATTTATTAATACTTAAAAAAATAGAAAGAATTTTTGATGAATCGATTTTGAAGAACATATTCATATGTAAAACAGTTTCCCAAAACCCAAAAATTGTAGAATCAAAAATTTGTATGAATGTTTAACATATTTGGTAAATCAGAAATATACCTTGATTTTAAGGATTTGTATGAATCGAACAAAGATTTGACAATTTATGTAAGAGAAAGTTAAGGTTTATTTGAATTTGTTTCTTTGAAAAATTTGAGAGAATGAAAGATTTTATAGATGAAAAAGTCAAGGCTTCAAAGAAAAAGTTACCACATCACATAAAAAGTTATGCTTCAGAGAGAAAAGTGGAAGCATGCGCACATGCTAGTTTGACTGATCCACTCACGATTTGAAAAGATGTGTGGATGTAGAATGTGAAACAAATAATGCGATAAAAAAGAATGTTAAAAAGAACCAAAATTATCAAAAAGTTCGTGAACGCATCTCAAAAAATTTATGGCTTCAGAGAAAAAGTTAAAGCATCACATGTGCAGCTTTGACCAATCCACTCACCATGTTTTTTATTAAAAAAACTCAAAATTAGCAAAAAGTTGGTGACCGCACTTCTATTCCCTCCTTCACCAGGAAATAATTTTACTTTATTCTTAAAAATTTACATACACAGACAACATTTTGACTAACTTTACAAATTTGCATATACATTCATATATGCATATGCATATGCATATACATGTACACATGCATATGGACATACAGGTAATTTATCATAGAATAACAGATGGCATCCAATTAGATTCAATCATAATAATCAAGACTTTCACATCTACCATACATAGTGTTAGTAAAACGTTGGCTGAATATGTAAGTTTACAAGACCAATATAATGTTCACATTTTCAAACATAAAATTCAAGACTTTCACATCTCTTTCATCATATCTTCTCTTCTAAGCCAAGCTTCATATTTGATATGTTCTCTCCTTTCTTTAGGCAACTTTGAAAATTCATTAGCTTCTTCTATAACCACATGTTTGTTGACATTAAAATCACAAAGTAGTATTTTTGCTAAATACTTCTTCCGTAGCTCCCACAATTCTTTTTGCTGTGCATGAGACTCATATGTTAGATTACAATTGTATTTGGAAGGCTGTCCACCATGAATGTTTCCATATGTCTCATAACAAAAATTGCACAGTCATTCTCATTAAGATTTGTCTGGCATTTCATCTTCACATATTTGGGTTCTTTTTTCTTCAACTTAGACGCTTTTGGATGTAGAATGTCAAACAAATAACGATAGTAAAAAGAAGCCTGCAATAAAGAAATTAAATTTAAATTTTATTATATAAATAAAATGTTATAAATTTAATAAAAAGTAATAATTATGAAAATCTTACAATTTTTTTTGGTACATCATCATAGAATTCTTCAGGATGGTCCTTCATGTTATCCAAAACTACTATAGATGGAATTGTGGTATCAATAACCACTACATAGTAGTGGTTATTTCTAAACACAAGAAAAAATACATGTTCATATATTTCAAAAATTAGGTAATGTGTATAAAGAAAATACTAAGTAATTCAAAAGGAAAGTACATACCAAATCAATGTATCTTAAATTTCCAGCATCTGTGTTACTGACATATTCATGTAAGTTACTTGTGAACTCTAGATAAAGATCAACATTTTCGGCATTTGATTTCAACATTTGCTCGGTCTAAATATAAATAAAATGCAAACAAAATTTTTATTAATGTAAGTATCATACATATAAATAAATATGGATATGCATATATTCATGTTCATAAAAATATGCATATATACATATAATTTTTCATTGGTAGAAAACATAGAAAATCATTTGAAATATTACTCTTATTTTCAGTAGATCTAGATTACTCGCCTTCATCATATTATTTATCTTGAATTCCATAAATATTCACTAAATATTTTGAAGATAGTAAACAGTGTCTGCTATCATACAGAAACATGATTTTCTACAAACTATGTAGGAAATATCATGAAACTCAAGATAATTGAATATATTAAAGGTGAGCGATCTAAATCTACTGCAAATAAGAGTGATACCTCAATTGACATAAAAGATAAAAAATAGAAAAATAATATATATATATATATATATATATATATATATATATATATATATATATATATATATATATATATATATATATATATATATATATATATATATATATATATATATATATATATAGGTATATACATGTACGCATATACATATGAATGTTTATGTACATATGCATATGAATATACACATTATTAAATAATTAATTTGTTTTATGTTTCTCTTTTGTCAACCAACCTGGAGCAACCTACTTCCTTTATGTTTTTCATTGGTCATTCTGTTTAATTTGTAAACCAGCTGAATCTTTTAATTTGTAGAAAATATATAAATTAAAAGATTAAACTAAGTCACATATTGAAAAGAATAATAAATGAAAAACACAAATTAAATACATTGCTGTAGATCAGTTCACAGAAAAGAGATAGAACAGAAAAATAAAAAAATTTATATGCATATACATATTCATATAAGTACACAAGTTAATATGCATAGACATATGCATATGATTATTCATATGTATATCATATGCATATACATATGCATATACAGATTATATGCCTATACATATTCATATGACTATACCAATTAGCAAATATGGATAGACATATGTATATGGATATGTGTATGCATATCATATGTATATACATATGCGTATACACAAAATATTCATATCCAGGTTTTAGAAATGCATATGTATATGCATATACATATCATATACATATACAAATGCAAATACAGAAAATATGCATATCAATATTTTAGAAATGCATATGTATATATATGAATATATTGATTACCAAATATTGATATAGATGTATATCACATTTTAGATCGATATATATATATATATATATATATATATATATATATATATATATATATATATATATATATATATATATATACATATATATATATATATATATATATATATATATATATATATATATATATATATATACATATATATATATATATATATATATATATATATATATATATATATATATATATATATGTGAATATATTGATGAACAAATAATTATATAGATGTATAGATATATGTTTACTTACAAATATTCCAATATTAAAGAAAAATCTTGATGGTGAACTTGGTGCTTTCCATTTTTCTCCATAATTCAATGCCATTGCCCAAGCATTAATACAATCTGCTACCACCCAAGTTTCAAGTATACATATATATATATATATATATATATATATATATATATATATATATATATATATATATATATATATATATATATATATATATATATATATATATGAATATATTGATGAACAAATAATTATATAGATGTATAGATATATGTTTACTTACAAATATTCCAATATTAAAGAAAAATCTTGATGGTGAACTTGGTGCTTTCCATTTTTCTCCATAATTCAATGCCATTGCCCAAGCATTAATACAATCTGCTACCACCCAAGTTTCAGGTATGAAACTCTCCAGAACAGTTCTAGTTGTAAAGTTCCCATTTTCGGTTTTGAAAATGGGAAACCTGAAAAATTAAATATTCATTAGAAATTTAAATTTGTATAATAGTATTTTTCTTATACAAATAATCTTACTTTGTATCCCCAAATAGAGCAAATACACGATCCGTCACTTTAATTTCAATTGTTGAGTATTCTTCACCAATTGCAACTTCTCGTTTTTTGTATGGTGAGCAGAGGTACGCTGATGCTTTTGTTTGTCTTTTTTGTGGATCTTCAATTGATATAGACAACGGCATTGGATCAATAGCATCACCTTTCTCTTTAGTATGTTGTTTTTGAACAACAAAAGTCGGAAATTCCTGGGATATTCCCAGATCAAAATTAGCAATATCATGATCAATTGTTTTTTTGTTATCGTTGTCACAATGTAAATAAGTGTTTTCAATATCTTGTATTACCTGCAACAAGTACGGAGATATTGGTGAAGTTTCTTCAAATTCAATGATTTGCTTTTTAGGTGTTTGAAAATCAAATTCTGATGCAGGGTCTTTCAATGTTTCTTCAACTTCTTCAACTTCAAAATTCTTTTCAATTTCTTCAATACTCTCTTCAACATTCTTTTCAGCATTTTGTTCAATATTGTCTTCAACTTCAGGAACATTTCTTTCATCTTTTTCAGCATTGTGCTCACCTTCTTCAAGTACTTCATCTTCTTCAACATTTTGAAATTCTTCATCTACTTCAACACCTTCTTTTTCACCTTCTTTTTCTTTTTCTTTTTCTTCATCAACTTTATCTTTTTCTTTTTCTTCATCCACTTCATCTTGTTTTTCTTCAATGTCTTCTTTTTCAAATGTTTCAACATCACCAGTTTTTTTTCTTAACTTCAAATAATTCATCAAATTCCTTTTTGAGATTATTGAATTCGTTTCTGTCTAGGTGGTTTTCCAAACAGTAACTTAGCATAATTTCTACATCTGTTTTCCATTTGCGTATTCTTGAAATCTTTACGCTAATGTCTTCAATTTGTTCTTGTAAATGTTTTATACATAAAAGAAAGTTATTCATATATGTATTTGAATGTGCATCTGTATAATAAATTACAGTTTTTAAAAATATTATATAGATATACATTTAAATACATATCTATAATCAAATATATGCATACAAATAATTATATATATACATGTATGCATCTACATATGTATATAAATATGCATATTTATATGCATATACATATGCATGTAAATATTCATATGTATAAATTTATATGCATATATGTATGCATATACAGATCATATACATATACATATCCATATGTAAAATGCAAATGTATATATTAATTTTTAATAACTATTTGTCAAAATGCACAGGCTAATTATATATATACATGTATGCATATACATATGTATATAAATATGCATATTTATATGCATATACATATGCATGTAAATATTGACATATATAAATTTATATGCATATATGTATACATATACAGATCATATACATATGTATATGCATATGGGTATACAAGTTATATGTACATAATTTGTTATATGCATATTTATGTAGATATGCACATGAATGTTGATATATATAAACAAGATCTGTACAAAAGACCATTTATATACATATGCATATTTTTACGCATATGCATGTTGTAAATATTTTTGTTAAAGAGTATATGTGTACAGATGTATTTGTAGACAGAAGAATCTACTTGGTATTTACATTTTGATAAATGGAAAATGGGGTTATCATTTGTTTAAATCAATATCTATCAGTTTTCAAATAAAAGATGCAATTTTAACATTTCTTTGAATATATTTTTCATATCATGCTTAAATTATATATCTAAACACTCATTAAGCAAGTGATATGTGAGTGAGCTATAATTTATATGAAAACCTAGTTGAATTAGATACATCAAAAATATTTAAAAACTTATGAATAGATATCTGAATTAAATTCTTATATAATTGTTTTCCACGGACATAATAATAATAAAAAGGAAACAAATATCATAACATGTTTAAGAAGCTCAAAACCAAAAAACATCATAATATATAAGTATAAATGATAAAACAATACTTTTAAGATTTCCTAACAAAATAACATGCATTTTGGTTTTGGGCTTCTTAATCACATCATGAAGTTTGCTTCCTTTTTATTCAAATTAATATGTCATCATAAAAAACAATCATAAATTTCCTGCATTCAGATATCACTTTAATTTTTAAATAAGATATATTCATTCCAACATAGGTTTTCATACAAATTGTAGCCCACTCAAATAACACTTAGTCATGAAATATTAAAACATATCATTATTGCATGAAAAAAAGATATATTAAAATAAATATTAAAATTTACCTCAATCTTTGAAACCCAACAAATATTGATTATAAGAGATGTATAACCCCATTTTCAATTTATAGAAAATGCAAATGTATATATTAATTTTTAATAACTATTTTTCAAAATGCACAGGCTAATTATATATATATACATGTATGCATATACATATATATATATATAAATATGCATATTTATATGCATATACATATGCATGTAAATATTCACATATATAAATTTATATGCATATATGTATTCATATACAGATCATATACATATGTATATGCATATGGGTATACAAGTTATATGTACATAATTTGTTATATGCATATTTATGTAGATATACACATAAATGTTGATATATATAAACAAGATCTGTACAAAAGACCATTTATATACATATGCATATTTTTATGCATATGCATGTTGTAATTATTTTTGTTAAAGAGTATATGTGTACAGATGTGTTTGTAGACAGAAGAATCTACTTGGTATTTACATTTTGATAAATCGAAAATGGGGTTATCATTTGTTTAAATCAATATCTATCAGTTTTCAAATAAAAGATGCAATTTTAACATTTCTTTGAATATATTTTTCATATCATGCTTAAATTATATATCTAAACACTCATTAAGCAAGTGATATGTGAGTGAGCTATAATTTATATGAAAACCTAGTTGAATTAGATACATCAAAAATATTTAAAAACTTATGAAGAGATATCTGAATTAAATTCTTATATAATTGTTTTCCACGGACATAATAATAATAAAAAGGAAACAAATATCATAACATGTTTAAGAAGCTCAAAACCAAAAAACATCATAATATATAAGTATAAATGATAGAACAATACTTTTAAGATTTCCTAACAAAATAACATGCATTTTGGTTTTGGGCTTCTTAATCACATCATGAAGTTTGCTTCCTTTTTATTCAAATTAATATGTCATCATAAAAAACAATCATAAATTTCCTGCATTCAGATATCACTTTAATTTTTAAATAAGATATATTCATTCCAACATAGGTTTTCATACAAATTGTAGCCCACTCAAATAACACTTAGTCATGAAATATTAAAACATATCATTATTGCATGAAAAAAAGATATATTAAAATAAATATTAAAATTTACCTCAATCTTTGAAACCCAACAAATATTGATTATAAGAGATGTATAACCCCATTTTCAATTTATAGAAAATGCAAATGTATATATTAATTTTTAATAACTATTTTTCAAAATGCACAGGCTAATTATATATATATACATGTATGCATATATATATATATATATATATATATATATATATATATATATATATATATATATATATATATATATATATATATATATATATATAAATATGCATATTTATATGCATATACATATGCATGTAAATATTCACATATATAAATTTATATGCATATATGTATGCATATATATATATATATATATATATATATATATATATATATATATATATATATATATATATATATATATATATATATATATATATATATATATATGCATATAAATATGTTAATAAAATGCATGTGTATATGCATATAAATAACAATATGCATATAAATAAAAATATGTTTCCATATACTTATTAAATATACATATTTTTTAATCAGTACAGTAAAGTATGCATATTAATATGGATATACATATATACCTCAATTGTAGGTTCTAATTTACGCTTTTTTGTAGGGATCTCTTGTTCTTCCAAATTATCTTCTTTTACTTTCTTCACCTTTGAAAGAAAAAAACATATATTAAAATAAATTTTAAAATTTGTAAAGCTGTATGTATATGAATATAAATATACCTCAACAGTTGGTTCCAATTTATGTTTTTTTGTTGAAGGAATCTCTTCTTCTTCCAATTTACCTTCTCTCACTTTCTTCACCTTTAGTGGTTCATAAAAATTTTTTCTTTTCATCTCATCTTTGTTCCAGAAGTTTATTGCTGGAACTTTTTTCAGATTTGTTTTGTTAGATCCATCGTCTACTGATGTTACTGTTTGAATATAAGCAAGCTGCACCAAATAAATTTTGTTAATTATTTTCAATTGATTAAAACAGTTTAATAGATTTAAAAATACTTACAAGTAAAACTGCTACCGGTCCTGCATAAAAACTGTTATCATTTTTTTTCTTCCAATACTTTTTCGACCCTCTCAAAGCCTCCAAAACAAAGTTGCACCAGTTGACTTTTGAAATGTCAACTTTTCCAACTAACTTGTTAACAACTTTTGTTAGGCAAATCCCGCTTTTTTGAGATTTGCAAAGACTATTTTTGAATAAAACAATAAAATTTAATTTGAATAAAATTCCATGATCTCCTGTGCTCATTATCTTCTCTGCAACATCTTTTTTGCTTAGCTTTTTGAAATCTTTGAATTGTTTCTGGAACTTCTGAAGTACTGGATGTGCATCAGGGTGTTCTTCCAAATCTTCTAAATTTGCATCTCCTTTTGGAATTCTCAATAAATCGTATATTAAATTTATACTAATTTTTATGACACCCTCGGATGTTTTAAGCAAAAGTTTGTCATCATCAAAAATATCAACTAGATTATACCCTAGTTTTGATGGTATAACATCCAGTTTCATATTTAATAGAGAACCAAAACCCATACTTGTTACTGTTTCTTTTTGTTTTTTGTTTAATTTTTCAATTACACTTAAAAAATGTGTCGGTGTTGTCCTTGTATGAATAATGTCATCTGGTTTTTTTTCAAGTCTTTGTTTAGTTTCTTCGAAAACAATCTTCTGTTTCTTCGAATCTATTTTTCTTTTTGATTTTCTTGTTTTTTTCTTTTGATATAATAGTTTTCTTTGTTGTTTTGGACCCTACAATATATTTTCAAAACATATATCAGAATATTTATACATATTTAAATATTTTATAGATTAAATGACTGTTTTTAAAAATATCACATTAGGACCAAAATTGTAAATTAATTTTAACCACAAGGACCACAAAGAGCACAAGTGAATATGTGTATAGATAATCAAATATATATGCATTTAAATATGCATATGCATATTTATGCATATTCATATGCATATTTATATGCATATGTTTTAGTCCCTGTGATCAGATATTTTTAAATTAATTAGAGTTTCAGTCCTTGTGATTAAATATTTTTAAAGAAAAAAAATATTGTAAAAAGGAGAAAAAATGTAAATTAATATAAACACACTGATCACAAATTATAGTTTATAAGATTAGGACCAAAATTGTAAATTAATTTAAACAAGAAGGTCCACAGGACCACAACTGAATATATGTATAGATAATGAAATATATGCATATAAATATGTGTATGCATATTTATGCATATGCATATGCATATTTATATGCATATGCTTTGGTCCTTGTAATTACATATTTTTAAAGTAAATTACAGTTTCCGTCCTTGTGCTTACATATTTTTCAAAGTAAAAAAATCTTGTATAAAGGAGAAAAAATGTAAGTTAATGTAAAACACAAGGATCAAAACTGTAGTTTACTCTATTTTTAAAGTAAATTAAATTTTTGGTCCTTCTGATTATATATTTTTAAATTAAAAAAAATATACATGTTGATACAAATTTATTTCAAGTTAATTACAGTTTTGGTCCTTGTGATTTAATCTAAATTTAAAACACAGGGATGAAAACTGTAATTTAAATATTTTTCAATATTTTATATGCATTATGCATAAGCATGTTGGGAGTACCTGTATGTTGATATACATAGCAATGTCAGTACAAAGAATATTTATATTGATATGCATATGCATGTTGTAAAGATTGATTTTTATATTTCATATGCATATCCTATTTTTAAAAATCTTGTATAAAGGAAAAAAACGGATCAATGAATATGTGTATAGACAATCAAATATATGCATATAAATATGCATATGCATATGCATGTTTTAAAGATTGATTTTTGTATTTGATGTTTAGATATATATTTTTAGGAGTAAATTACAGTTTTGGTCCTTGTGATTTAGAATAAATTACAGTTTTGAATTTTACACTCTTGTGTTTTCTGTTCAGAGTCTTCAGTGTCTTGAGATTTTTGAGTTTCTTGAGATTTCTGAGTTTCTTGGTCTTGTGTATCATCAGTATCATCTTCTTCTATCAACACAGGATCATCTTTTTCATTTTTTAAAATCTTTAATTTTTTTTTCAAAATCCTTTCACTTTTTCCTCTAACCATTTTTTTGAAATAAGAAACTTTATATAACCTGAAACAATTGAAATAACAGTTATTAATAAACATGAAATATTATTAATAAGTCTTAAAAATACTAATTTAATGATTACTAATTATTAATAAGTGTGTTTAAATTCTTAAAAAACCATTTAATGAGACTTTTTTAGAAGTTATGTTTGACTTTGAAGTTCTGTTATATTTATTAATACTTAGAAAAATAGAAACAATTTTGATGATACATCAAATTTTGAAAGTTTGACAGTTAACCCACGTTTGTTTTTTTTTTTCTTTTAGATTGATATATGTTTATATGTTTTTGTGAAATTTATTCATTTAAGTTTTTATACATACGATATTATACTGTAACTAAAAAATAAACTCTCAAATAATCATTGGGTAAAAGGTAACATAAAAACTCATTAAGGATTCCAACAATTGAGTATATCACGTATGTAAAAGAGTTACTGAAAATCCCAAAATCACAAAAAATCGTTAGGGTTTCTTTGAAACTCAAAAATCGTAGAATCAAAGTTACTCAAAAGCCCAAAATCACGTATGTAAAAGAGTTACTGAAAACCCCAAAATCACCAAAAATCGTTAGGGTTTCTTTGAAACTCAAAAATCGTAGAATCAAAGTTACTCAAAAGCCCAAAATCACGTATGTAAAACAGTTACTGTAAACCCCAAAATCACCAAAAATCGTTAGGGTTTCTTTGAAACTCAAAAATTGTAGAAACAAAAGTTTTGTATGAATGTTTAAAACATTATCTAAATAAGAGTATTATAGTAGAGAAATGTACCTCGATTTGAAGGATCTGTGCTAAGCGTCTTGAATTCGAACAATGATTTCGACAATTTATATGAGAAATAGTTAGGGTTTGTTTGAAACTCAACGTTTCTTTGAAAATTTAGAGATAATCGGAGATTTTAAGTGGAGAAGAAGTTAGTGTTTGAGAGAAAAAGTAAAGGATTAAGAGAATCGAATCAAATCTTTGAATATGAATTGAAACCCTGATCACGAACGTGTCGAAACCCTGCCTTACTGTATTTGTCGTCTTTAATCAACCGGATGCGTATGAAATTGAATTGACGATTTTAACCCTCCGCCTTTAATGATCTGGACTTCCGGGTTTTGGATGCGCCTTTTTGTGGATTGGGCTTTTTTAATGGGTTCCTTGGTTCTCAGCAATTTAGAGGTTCTTCCATGATCCAAACCCTATATATATATATATATATATATATATATATATATATATATATATATATATATATATATATATATATATATATATATATATATATATATATATATATATAAATTACAACCCTCTTAAATGCATCAAAGTCTTGATTTTTAAGATAGTACAACCTTCTTATGCATTCCCCCTCAAATTGCCTCACCCGCCGTTCGTCTTGTTGACAGACGACATGACTAAAAATTGAGCGGACTATTCAAAATTTGAAATTGGGTGTATATCCCTATTTCAGATCTCATGTTTCAAACTAAAACCCACTCTTTCTCCAAAAATCTCTTCTATCTCTACGTGTTTTCTAAACCCTAGACGCCCAATCACTAGCCACCATCACCATTCATGTATCAGTTTCAGTCGATGAAGCTTCAATACAAGGAAATTTTCAGGATCACCGTGTAAGCGTGCAACCATATCACCTCTTCAACGTTTCCAAATTTAAGGTTCCATCACTTTTGTATAAAGAACAAACCCATCACCGCTCTCCAGGTATGGTTTTACGTAAGCTTTGTCCTTTAAAACCCAAGTAAATTGTTGATAAAGTTGTCTATGTGATTTTCACACCATCAAATTTTTGTGTAGGTAAAACTTCACATATGGTGTTCGGATTTCTATGTTTGGTAAACGACAATAGTGAAACGGTCGGATTTCGTAGGTACTATTAAAAGGGTGACCAGTGAAGGTGCATTTGGCAGCAACCAAAGTTTTTGACTTCAATCATGGTACACACCAGCAAAACTTCCACCCACCTCCGCAACCTGCCATCACCACGGTACACCACCTTCAAGCACCCGCTACCCTCTCCTCCTCTACAACCCTAATCTGCCGCCTGACCAACACTTTCGTCACCAGTATTCGACATGCTCTAATGCCACCGTTAACTGCAAAAAAAAAAAAAAAAAACGATTCAGCAGGCACCAGGCATGTCCCTGTAATCACTATTTTTCTTTTTGTAAACTCTTCTATCACTCTCTTATGCTCTTCCATCACACCTCTCTCTAGGGAAACTCTATATCTAAGGGTTTTGCACACAGATTTGAGGGTCACTTCATGTATTTTATAAATCACCTGATAGTTCTGATTGTACTTTTCCTTTTTGTTGAGTGTTCACAGAAAAGGAACACGAAAATCATCTCATAGCTACCACCACGCACCACCGCGAAATGTGGAAGACGTTCAGATCTGAACATCAACATCGCCTTTTGTTTCAGATCTGAATGAACTAAACTGCCTCCACCCTTGGGGCTCTGTACTTTTATGGTTTTTGGTTTGGTAAGTGTGTTAAGAGTATTTATTTTTACCATTTATCTTGTGTTTTATCATGCTCTGTTTATGATTTTGTATGACTGATTGCTCTGATGTTTAATAATTTTCAATTTAATTTTAGAGCTTGTGTGTTGATAATGACGGGCCGCGCAGTTCAACATGATATGGTCGTACCAAAATTTGTACAACAAGTTGATGCTATTTTGATGAAAGTTGTTGGTTAGATCTTAGAACTCTTTGGGATTATTACGTTCATGTTTTGTTTTTGCCGACCTTTAACACTCCACCACCAAGGGTCTCTCCCAAAAAATCATCACGCAACGCTACTAAATTTGATGTTTTTTTACATGTTGGTTTTTTTAAAACAACTTAAAGGAAACTATACCATTTTATTTATTGCGTTTCTTGGAGGTACAAGTAGGTATCTCTTCTAAAGGAGAAATGAATTTGGTAGGTCTTTTTATTCTTTTGTGATTATTTTTTATACATGGTTTTAATGATTTTTAAATGGCATTGAAACATAGGTTTAACAATTATTAAGAACAAAAATAGTGGGTTTAACTTCATATAATAACTTTTTGTGTTTTATTATTTATTTGTAAAACATTGTGTTTAACTCTATAACTGTTATTGGGTTAATGATATCCAAAGTTTATTTGAAATATTTAACTTGAAAATCTTGATTATGAAACGACCTATTCCTTACTTATAAAATAGTGTTTGCAAGGTGTATTTTACCTTTTGCATAATCTTACATGCTGAAATAGAAAGGTCAGCTTAGTGAGCATGATTTGATTTATTAAGTTGTCTTTAATCTAGGTGTTGGTTGAAAAGGCATTTTGTCATGAAATGGGATCATTTTTTCGTAAACTTATGTCATTTTCATGAAGGATATAGAAAGTTTGATTATACTTTCATTATTGTTTCTTATTAATACATTATATTTCTATGTGATTCACTTCTAGAGCACCATATATATATCTTGGCAAAAATATCTTTATGTCTATAAAAAGGATGTTAGAGTTGGACTTTTTGGTGTAGGTGGACTTAAGGGTAGAAGTAAGGAGGATTTCGATGGCCTAATAATTGAATAGCTGAAACAAATATGATGAAAATCAAGACCTAG
The DNA here is from genome assembly GCA_023525715.1 of Cichorium intybus. NCBI lineage: Eukaryota > Viridiplantae > Streptophyta > Magnoliopsida > Asterales > Asteraceae > Cichorium > Cichorium intybus. The sequence continues at coordinate 102,707,799 of CM042010.1, read as the reverse complement.
AAGTTGGTAACAATGTAAAAAAAAATATGCATAAGCATGGTAGGTCTGTTAGATAATCTTATGTTGATCACCCATATGATGGAAATGAATGTATTGCCTTTTGTTTTGGAACTAAATTGTATTATGGGATCATACTTTTAATTTTTCCTCATTATAACGTTGTACTTTGAATTTTGAATTTCTTTTCCTTATAAAAGATAATACATTAAATAGCGATGCCAAATGTGTTTATTAAATTATAGAAAAAAGATGGAGCTGGTTTGTGCTGCTAAAATACTGTGATCAAACTATATTCTTATTTCATGTACTGAAGTTCGAGACTGGTCTTAGCAAGATTATTGTTTTTATTTGTCTTGTGGGGATCTATTGTCTGTAAAATACAAAAAATCATAAAAGTTTGAGTTGTGGAGATAAATGGTTCTAATTTTGTTGTAGATGGTCATTTGTTATACATTAAGTCATCAACGTTTCCAAACTTTTAAGTAGTTAACGTACATTGAGGATACCATCAATCAAAACAACCAAATGCGTAGAACACATACAAACAACTTCAAGGACTAAATTTACTAAAGTGGCCAAAACAACTTCAAGGACTAAATTTACTAAAGTGTAAACAAAACTTTAATTATATTTATTTTTCTAAATTATCTATAAAAACAAAAGATTATTAGAAAGAACGACAGTGTTCTCATTTTACATATATTCATTCTAAATAATTTCTAAAGCGAACAAGATATTAAAATAAATAAATTTCAAATCCATATCAAATCTTACCACAAAATGCTACAATGATTTAAAACTTTTTCGAATGCAAATTCTATCAAATCCAAATTATATGAGAATACTAATATACTTAAAATATTTTGAACAATAATTCTTTTTATGTAGTATTCATAGCCTCAAATAGCTACTTACGTTTTTTTTCTTCTTTTTGGATAATATTTTTAAAATGTTTTTTTTTTCTTTTTTTTCTATAAAGAAGTTATCAATATTGAAATAGTCATTTGTCGATAATCGTCAGTCCACGTCATGAAAAGTAATCACCAAAGAAAACTAATCAAGGTTTTTTTAATCGTTCTGTTAAGTGGCTTTGGTGGGAAAGTTCAGGGTCGATCGAACCTAATATCATATACATTTTGTGAATGCAAAATCGGTATTTCATATACAAGTTCTGAATAAAAAATCTATCTATCTATCTTAATAAAAGAAGCCTTAAATGCCACTTAGACTGTCTACCTTACACGTGGCAAACTCTGGACATGGTTCTATTTTTTTTCCCGCTCAATGCTTTAACCACGAAGTCATCAAAATTTAAGCCTAATATTTAGGAGACAAAATCAATAACCTCTGCCATTCTTCAAAAGCATTCCCTAAATCTCGGCCCTTTCCCCAAATATTGAGTTTCGCTTCCTTCCTCAGACAATCCGATTTTTCGGAACCAAATAGTCTAATACTTCACGTAATCAAAACTGTAAAATAAATAACGATAAAAGGCGTCTACTGATTGAAGCTTCGTCGATTGTGCAAGAAGTCTCCCATGTAAGTTCATCTCGATTCTGTTTTGAAAAAACTTGTAGAACTTTTATTAGGTTTAAATTTTAATGATATCTAATAAAAGGTTTACAAAACAGAGCCCTTCTGTTGTTAATTTTTGTCATTAATTGAATTGTTGTTTTCGATTTTTAGACCACTAAAATAATCAAAATTACTATTTGAAATCGGTTTCACTAAACAGAAGACCTCATTCCGACAATTGGGTTTTTCAAAAATTGGAATCAGAGTCTTCTTTTGGGATTCCCGTTTTTCTTTCAATCAACAGTGCTGACTTAATTTTTTTATACTAGGGTCGAATGTGTCAACTTCAAAGAGAAAAATCTGTTAACCTTATGTTTGTTGGGGAGATGCAGAACTTAGTGTAACTTAGGTTCTCGTGATAAGGAACTATGGACGCTTTTTTATCATAGAAGAAAGATTTTCCCTTTTTTTATAAAAAGTTTATGATATGATGGTGCTCGGATTAATTAAAGGTTCGATTCTTCTTTCAGTTTTATACAATTTTTCATGTTATCGTTTTGATTTTTGGGTTTTTTTGGTTGTTGATTACTGATGCAGGTGTTTTGAATAAACAAAATCAAAAGATGAAAACCAATTATATATATATATATATATATATATATATATATATATATATATATATATATATATATATATATATATATATATATATATATATATATATATATATATATATATATATATATATATATATATATATATATATGTATATATATATATATATATATATATATATATATATATATATTTATTTATTTTTTTTATTATTTTTTTTTTTGAAAAGGCAACTTTTATAAAACAAAGAGCAAAACCCAGCAAGGAGCTAGGGTGCCCAAAACAACAACCACAAACACCACACCGAAAGACACCACACAACACCGCCTACACACCGACCTAACATAAGAACAAAACGCCTAAACTCCTTTGGAAAAGCGCTAACAACACCAATCAAACAATCCATAAAAGAAAAGAAACCCAGAAAAAACTCTTAAGAAACCAAAGAGAATTAACCCTTGCCCTTATCACTTCTCCTCGAGAAGCCACAAAAGTTTCCATTTTCCTCCATTTGTTGCAAAATCCCAAGGCTAATAAACGAAGTTTCAGAAATTTCCGATGACGACGCCCCTCCCTTGTTCCCAGCAACACCATTATATTTATTCTTCCGCCTCGATTGACTCCTTGTTAACATTTGAAAATAATTTCCCGAATTAACGTCAACACGTTTATTCTTTTTCTTAATTATTTCTTTCTTATCCGGTATTTGCGTGAGATCACCGTCTTCAAGTTTTTCTTTTATCGGAGTGTTCTTGTCAAGAAGCTTTTTTAATCTATCCGAAACTCCTTGTAAATTTGAGTTAACTACATTCTCCTTTAACTCTCTATTTTCTTTGGATTCACATGATTCTTCTTCTACTGGGATCCCCATATTTTGTTCCAACAAATTAAATTGAGAAGAAACAAAATCTGTTTCTAAATTAATTTGTTGGCTAATTGGATTTGGACACGTTATTGAGCCTTTCGAAATAGCCTCACTGCAATTAAAATCAGATTTAGAATGGCTAATAACGGGTTGGGGAGAATCATAATTGGGCTCTAATGGATTAAAGATGGGCTGATTAAAGTCAATTGGAGTTGAGCATTGAGGAAGAGGCCCATTACATGGATTTTTTTGACTAAATTTGACGTTTTCTCCAGACAATATAGGTATAGTGGGACACTCACTTGCATCTTTCACCTCTTTAATTTTCTCCAAGATATTCTTATTGTCCCTTGCATGGCTGACAACTTTAACCGGCTCCAAGAAATTTCTTTTGTTTTTCATTTTGTCTCCTTCACGTGCGGTGTCATCATCCTTAGATGGGTCCAACAAGAAATTTGAATTGCTTCCTGCACGTTTGCTTCCTTCATGTTTTCCGTCGGGTCTGAACGAAGCACAGGTGGCGCTATTACGGACTTCAGTCAATTCGGCTTCTATTTTGGTTGCGCGGACATGTCCGAGGGGCGTGAGTTGAGAAGGTTCGACGGTTGCAGACCCAAACATACGACCTTGGTCACCGACGAATGCATTACCCATATTACCCACGTTCTCGCTATCGATTTTTTCTCCTTCACGCGACGTTGAGTGATTATAATTCCCACCTGCATCGTTAACCGCCTTTTTAGGTGAATTGGGAGTATCAACTGCATTGTCGACCGCATTAACCATTTGCACGCTGTCGGGTTTAACTAAGCGTACTTCTTCATCGGAGAGTTCGATATTCACAGTCCCCGCATGAGTTGTTTTACTTGGAGAATCAAAAAGGGATTCCTCGATTCTTGAGTCTCCATCGGATTCTTCGAACTCACCTTCAGTGCAACGGACAACCGATTCTTCATCGGATGTTTGGAACCAGTCGTCGTCGTCTTCTTCCGATGATTCTTTTTCTACAATCTCTTTATTATCGGAGAAGCTTTCGTTTCTACCATTATTATCACCAACGGGCTGTGGTTCAACCTCCTTAATTCTATCCTTAAATGATTTATGACCGATATTAACGTTCATCGTTTCATCAATACGTTCAAGAACGGTAGTTTTAACGCATATTAGCCCCTTTGACCAATCTTGTCGTGATTCGAGACAAGGATCGGTAACCACTACATCACCCCATAATCTACCAATCTTGATGAAACTCATTGGGTTCCTAGCATGATCTGGGAGCCCCACAATAGACAACCAAGAGAATCTCTCTAAGATCTCCAAAGAATCGTCCCATCTCCTCATAGAGTTAAAACAACTATTAATTTCAATACTTTCCTTAATCTTTCTTTCTTCATCTTCATTTTTAATGTCAAAAAGCATCCAAGAACCTCCCAAAAATTTAACTATCTCCGCCCGTAACCCCTCACTAATACAAAGATTAGTTATACAGGAGAGAGTAAGATGACTTTTGACCTCGCCAATCAGTTTCTCCTTCAAGTACTCAATTTTCTCTAAGGTTTCACTCTCATGAATAGCCACCGATTTAAGAGCAAAATGACGAACCATATTGGATTCTGTTACATTACCTTCAACAGAGTCCTTTTTTGAAATTCTACTACCTTTCACAGCCTCTGCAAACGACACATTCTGCCTCCTTATACCGCTATCTCCATTAAACACCTTCTTGCTTGGGGGCTGACGTTTCACCTCGCCATCATTGTCTCTCTCAAATAATGCAGCTCTAGCAAACAGCTTTTTTCCACCAAAACTGATTTTTTGAGAGCATACTCGATTTCCTTCACGTCTTGAACCTTATTATATCTAGCAAATCCGAATCTCTGCCAGTATTTATCCTTTTTCTTACTGATAAACAGGTCAACCAGCGTTCCAATCCTTTCCAGACTCCTCCACAATTCTGTCCCCATGAAAACAAACGGGAGGTTGGATATGAAAAACGAAGTGGCTTCTTTGAACACCCGATCTTCGTTACCTTCCTTAATCCTTTCCAAACTGTCATCCACCCATGTGAACGTCGTCCGCATTGCTCCTTCCCGTCGTCGGAGATCTCCTTGTTCCTGCCGGAAATCGCCTCTCATGAGAGAGAGAGAGAGTGTGTGTTTTTATTATTATTATATATATATATATATATATATATATATATATATATATATATATATATATATATAGACTAAATATCAAATGGGAACCAATATTTTCCTAGGAACCGTAGGAACTTTTTTACTGAAATTTTTTTTCAAAAAAAATGACATAATACACCTAATCGCATATATTTAAGACCTTTTGTAAAAAAAAATTGAAAAAATAATATATATATATATATATATATATATATATATATATATATATATATATATATATATATATATATATATATATACACACGAAATGTGCACATATGCACGAAACGTGATCATATACACATGTGCGAAAAAAATGCATATACGCACATTTCTTGTATACATATTATTTTTCAAAATTTTTTTGATAAAAAGTCTTAAATATAAGCGACTAGATGTATTATGTCATTTTTTTTTGAAAAAACATTTCAGTAAAAAAGTTCCTACGGTTCCTAGGAAAATATTGGTTCTTCCTTGAAACGGACTATATATATATATATATATATATCTATATATATATATATATATATATATATATATATATATATATATATATATATATATATATATATATATACCTTTTGCTGACGAATTGATTGCTTCACACTTGATATATGGAATTGACTAACAGTTCAGTCTCATATCTCCCCTTTCTCTGCCCCACATTGTGGGTTGCTTAACCTACAGGTAAACACAACTACTTAATCAATTTCTATCATTTTTTAATATTAATTTTCATCTAAAAAATCCTGGCTTTATTTCCAGATGTAAGGCAGGTTAATGTGAAATAAGGTAATATGCCCCTACTATCTTCCCATATTTGGTCATCTCCTCTGTTGGTTCTCCCCCCCCCCCCCCCCTTCCTCCCTCTCATGGAGGGGGTTCTCTTTATTTTCTTACAAACAGAACCCTAAACTATTAATTTACTTAAACCCATATAATTTTATTGAATTTCGGTACAGTTGATCATAAATTGAGTTCGAAGTTCTTTTTTTTTTCCAGATGGGTCCTCTGTCTTATGATTGCAAAAGGTCTTAATCTGTGTTCAATTTCAATTCATTTTGATAGTTGTTTGACTAAATTTTGGGTTATTAACTCACATCATACTAGAATTTTATTTTTTGATTAAGTTTGTATTTGATTTGTTAAATTTTGGTTGTACGTGTTCATATTTAGGGTTTCTTGATTGAGGAGACAAATGAAAGAGGAAAGGCTAAAATGGTCCTTTTGAAAGTTTAACCCCTAAGCTCCTACATTAATTAAACACCATCCCTTTATATTAATTAAACACCAGCCCCTGGTTAAGAGGAACTGTGATGGAATCCGGATGGAACTGCAAGACACTAACCAATTGAGATGGATCTTGATATGTTCAAGAGCCGTGATATTTCATTGTTGCTGGTAAAAGCCCTTGAAGATGCTAATATTGGTAAGGATAAATGCTCTGCAGGTTTTAGATATATTCCCTTTATCTTTTCCTTCATATTCAGTTATATTTATTAGAAAATTTTTGAACCCACTTAATCAGTTTTCTCTTTTTAGATTGGTAGCATATTGACCCACGTAAATGAAAGAAATAGCAACGTTCTTTGATTGATATCATAGCATTCTACTTCAATTTTCTCTATTTCAGTACTATATTTTGAAAATCTACCCAATTAGACCGATGTCGGAATACAAAACAATTTACATTTATGTATATTTTTGTAAACTTTTCAATGTACCTGCACCAGAAAGAAATGTAAGTAAAATGCTACAATAAACAAATAAATGAACGAGTGTTGCTAATTTCTTGCATTTTGCTCAAAATGGTTATTAGAGTTCATTAAACAACTGAAAGAGACGATAAAGAAAGTACCAAAAAAGCGATCAACCTTTGATAATGTGGTAACCCGTTATGTGGCATGCAACAAATGATAATGTGGTAAATAATTGTCATATATTCAAACATTGCCACATAAGCAAATAATTAAAAAAATCAAGTTTCTCCAAGTTAATAATTGATATGTTTGGTATAAAATCATAAATTTGTTGCTATTATGGGTCAAAATCAGAGTATATTTTAGTAAAAAGGGCAACGCACGTTGTTATTTCCCACAATTTGCCTTTTATAATTTCATATAACCCGTGTGATGATCCGTCTTACGAAGTGTTGATCCTCACAACAAGTATCTTGTGGAAGAATGTTTAAATTTTAAGAAGTATTGCAACGAAGTATTGCTTCAACAACGTTAATGTTATTTACAATAATTGATTGTAATATTAATATAATATGTTTTCAAATTGTTTTCTTTGTTTCCATAATTAATTTGTGATGTAATGTTGTGATGTCGACTTAAAGGTTATTTCTTTTTGGGATAATTTCATGTAAACCCTAAATAAAAAGGTAAATATCATATTAGCCCTATGTATAACTTAAATATCATATATGTCCTAAATAAATACCCAAAATATCATATATACCCAAAATCTATTTTTTTATATATTTTATAAATATTTTAAATCATATTTTAGGTATTTTCTGATTATTTAAAAACATTTTAATTAAAAAGCAACTAACATTGACCATATTGTCCTTTCTTCAAAATACATCTTCAACATACCTCCCGATTTCAGAATTCACGTATTTTTCACGTCTATCCCCGTCTCGATTCACGTCATTGTTACACGAAGAAACTCAATCGACGCTACAGTCGAACGCCGGTGCTGTTTCTCATCCCCGGCGGTTGTCGCCGGCGTGGTTTCTCTAATTCGCAGTGGTTGTCGCCGGTTCCTTTTGTCGCCAACCCTTTGTCGCAGGTAGGTTTCTCATAGGTTGTTTCTTTGATAGCTTTTCTTGATTGTTCCATCTTCCCGATTTTTTGAGTCTGATAACAATGTGTAGTGTTTGCTGATTTCTTGTTTATTGATCGTTTATGCTGATTTCCGATTTTCTTGAGTCTAATAATCAGTTTCTTGGAATTGGTTTGCTGATTAATGTTGTTGATAAAACTTGTTTGCTCATTAGGGACCGAATTATGAGTCGATGAAGGGTTCTTCATGGCTGCATCGGGGAGCACCACGCTGTGTAACAAGAAAGAGTCATCACAGCAAGGAATTGTAGTCGGGAGACTTGAACTTTAATGGAAGTCATAAGTGATCTCAACTGTGAGAGTTGTTAACGGAGATATAATCCCGGAATGTGGTTTGACCGTGTAACGAGTCTTGTTGACCGGTTTCAACCTGAAAGCTATCGGCATGGTGTACATGACGTTTTTCAAATTGAGCTCACCGGAACATTTATGCCCGTTTTCAATCCGGATTACAACCATGTTAGATGGCTCTAAACTAATCAATATATCCATGATTAATCTCTTGTTCTTCTTTTTTGATTCTGCTTGTTTTATGATATTAGGAGGGGATCCATTAATATGACTGGAGTTTAGGCAGCAAGGAAGGAGGTTGGAGTCTCTACTTGTTACTCTGTCACTTTCATGTTGTGTTTGTGCATGGAAAGAAACAAAGACTATTGCATAAGAGTTAGAAACCACATTTGGCTACATTATGTTTTATATTTACTAGATCTCATTTGGTACTGGTTGAATCATTTTTGCATCCCTTTTGATGATTTAGTTCGTACGTGTTATGTACAAAAACATATGTGATCATGAGTCTTATTTATTGATAAGAACAATGGAAAAATTGAGATTTAACGAAAGAAGAATGAAGAGATGAAAGAAAGGTTACAAAAAATGGCGAAATTAAGATTTAACAGTGGTTTGATAATAATTAAATATGTGATTACTTCATGTGGGTAAAAATGAAAACACGACAGATGTAATGGTGGACGAAAAATAAAAGTTAAAGGTATAAAATAAATGCTCTATTCATCAAATGAAATAAATTGTATAACTATATGATAGTTTATTAGAACGACATTTAATTAGATGTTGATTAATTATCGTAAGTACTGTACATGAGGTAATTATCACAAGTTAAAAGGTATTTTTAAACCTTTTATAATAAGGGTATACTAGTCATTTGGTAAAAAGTAATGCTTAAAAATGTTAAAAAAACGTTAGGGCAAATATGATATTTTGGATATTTATTTAGGGCAAATATGATATTTAAATTATAGATAGGGTAAATATGATATTTACCTCTTTATTTAGGGTATATATGAAATTATCCCTTTCTTTTTTACTTAATAGATTTAATAGGCTAAGAACTTAATATGGATAACTATATATGGTTGTTTCTTTTTGACTTAATATAAATAGAATGACTTAATAAGTTAACCAAAAAAACATGACTTAATATTAAAACGCTAACTCTTTATGTATCAAATTGTGTGATTAAATAAAATGATTTTCTTATAATATATATGTTTTTTTAATAATCAACCGTGTAACACACAGGTTTGTAAACTAGTTAATAACATCTATATCTATATCTATACTATCTAATAAAGCAAAGATTTTAGTGCCACATGGCTTCTTTTTAGAAGCTTACTTTGCTACGTGTCATTCTCTTAAAAGCCATGCCATTCATTTTCCCGCTAAACACATTTCATGCGTCTGTGTATCCATAACTATAAAATTCAAAATTCAAATCCGATTTCCTTGAATATCCCTTAAATTCAGGCATCTGATTAGCATGAATAGAGGAGTTCATGGTTAATTTCGATTTTGAGATCCTATATTTCCGTCTAAGCGATGGCTATCTTCCATTATTAACTATTTCATCCCGTCATCAAATAGAAACCTTTGATTCTGGTCTGCTTTACTCCGAATTCAAACATAAGTCGCCATCCACCATCGCTCAACGCTCACATCTATTTGTGTCTTTTGATTCCTAAGTTGGAATTTCAAACCGGTAACCATATATCTTCCCTGTTGTCTCTCTCTAAGGTATAAATGATGTTAGACCTCCCTTTTGCTTTTTCTCTTTTTGCCTAGATGTATCTGGGTTCTAAGTCGTCTCTTGCACCTACTTTTGGCTTTTAAAATTAGTGCATCTTGGTGCGTTCTTTTAGTGACAGGGGCTTGATCCACTCCGGGCTATGCCGGATAAAATCACGTTTCCTGGTTAATTACCATTTTGAACGGGTTCTAAATATAATCTTGCATTTATTGTTTTTTCTCAGGTTAAATACGGAAAGGAAAGGAGATTATGCTTTATCAATGGTTTGATAGAATGGGGTACCCCAAGTGTTTGACGTAATGCCACAAAGAATGTTCTAATCAAGTTGTTTAACCTAGAACGTATTAACTTCTATAGTTGTATTAATCCTTATTTTTTACAATTATGTTACTGAAGTTTTCTATCCTATATGATCATGCAATATTCTTTTTATTTTCATATTAGGAGAGGTATATAAACATTCTTTGCTGGAAAATCCAGGTCATATACAATCCTAGCTAATGTAGTATTCATTCCATCAGTTTGAGAAGTTGTTAAACCATCTTACCACAGGAAACTTAAGAAGGCAAGAACACTATTGCTGAATGAATTATGTTCCCATAGGACCTTTGGTTTGGGTTAGATGAAGCTTTCCTTTTTTACTGCTGAAGTGGTTTGAGATTTTCAAGAGTCATGCTGCTTGGAGTTGTAGGTTTTATGCAATGGGTCACATGCTCTTGAGATGGAACCGGGATAGAATTGATGTGAGTGGGACCGGATCCAGTTTCTTAACTATGGTCTCATTTAGTACTACTTAGTTTTTGTTTTTATTTTATGATTTTTTTGACAGATAACTCGAAAGGCATTTAATAAGAATGTTTTTTTAGAAAAGAGAAGATCAAAAAATCATGATGGGTCGAAATTGGCATCTGATTTTCCTGTAAGTTGTATATTTTTATATATGGGTTGTGTTGGGTCAAGTTTCCACAAGGAGCCCAATACAAAACCTACAACATATATATTATATTTCAAGAATATTGTAATAGTTCTTGCAATTGTCTTTGTTCTCTTTTCTACAAGAGTTTACAAGTTAACCCAAAGTCGTGCAGACAGTCCCTCCTCTGTGGCAACATATCACCCCCATACCCACATGAATTGAGCTCAATACCTTACACATAATCTGGTTCATCAGTTGGTGATCATGAAAATAAGGACCATCTTGACCTTTTATAATTTGTATAAAAGTTGTTGGGGATTCATTTACCAGCTATTAATCTGTTAGAATTGTTGTCAGAATAAATTAGTATAATTTTAACTTGTGAATGTTGCTGTCAAATGGTTAATTATTAAATTGTTAATTTGTGAATATTGCTGCTAAACACATTTACAAAATGTTTTTATTTCTAAAGTTGGCTACTATTCATTTTCAGGTGATCTGTATGAGGCTTTTGTGGTCCCCGTCATTGAAGGCAAGCTCTACAAAAAACCGAGCAAACACATTGTCCATTGGCGATTTCTTTGAGGCGTTTTGGCTAGCTGGTCCTCCCCTATTCATTTTTTCTATTTAAATTTTTATGATCCAGGTGGCGGTCGACTTTGGCATCACTCATGCCTGTAAAGATATATCCATTTGTCTTAAACCAGCTAACACAGACATTAGAGGAACTCCTGGTTAGTAATGAAATTTATTTTCCAAAATCATAATCACATACTTCAATAACAGAATTAGAATTCAATATTCCATTCCTTATTTAAAGATTCCAGGAACAAAATTGATATAAATCCTTGAAATATAGACCAAAGATGTGCTATTCTCTCATTCCTCAAGTTTCTCATTAAGTCTTTTTGTTTCGGAATTAAAGATAATCAGACTAATAAACAACATTTAAGAAGTAACTAAACCCAATAGTATGTAGAGAAGTACATCTACACATGTAGATTTATTATTTAACCACTTGGGCAATTTACTTAAATAAATTTTGAATTTTGAGGGCCAGTATGTATTATGACTTAAAAATGTTTTGAATTTCATCATTTAATACATATTAGTTTGTTAAGATTCATTATATCCTTAAATATGGTTGCGTTATCCTCTCATTCCCCGATTTTCTCATTAAGTCTTTTCTGTTTCAAGATATTGTCATTCTGTATTGAGATGTAGAAAGAATCACTAGTTGGTTGGCCACACAATGTGCTTTTAATCCATCGTGTTTTTCCATTTTAAATTGTAATTGAGGAAATGAAAGTGAGATGCTATGCCTTAATACATTCTCCATGAAATTCGTAACCTCTATCGCTCTACTCATCTCACTTGACTTTAACAAACCATTTTTGACATGCAGGAAGAATTTTATGTCGAAAAAGTTGCATCTTGAATTTCCAACAGAGAACTTATGTTCTAGTGACATTCACTTATTTCTAGCATTTAACTATTTTTTAATTATTTGAGAGCATGTCATGATCCTTAAACTATAAACTAAATTACAAAATAGTCACTGTGTCCTTTTTACTATGTTTAGTCTAAAATCTAAACCTTTTTCACCTTTGGTCTTTATTTAAGGATTTCATTTTGATTTTAGTCCTTACTAAAAGGTTCCGGGAACAAAATTTCGGATATCCGATTCTGTTTCCGAATCTGAATCCAAAATTTCAGATATCCGGTTTTAAACACCTCTAAAATTGGGTACTCGTCCTAATTGCTCGCAACAATTGTTGGATATCTGGTTTTAGACATTGAAACCAGTAAACGTGATACCCAAATTTTTATAGTGTCAAATCATGGAGGTTCACTTAGGTAAACCGAGTTGACTTGGTTCTGTGTAGACAAAAAGAGTTAAAGTCAATATGATTTTAACCGAAAATGTATGTTCAACTCTAAATTCTAGATAACAGGTTAATTTCAGAATATAGATGAAAATATATGTTTTCTAGCAGGTTAAATCATAAACCAAAGAAGAATCTCTTAGTCTTGTCATCAATGAATGAGGATGCTATGTCATAAATATAGAAGGTGTAGATGCAAATACATTGGTGATTATGGTAAATACGAAAAACCAAAAGGTACAATATCCTCTTGGTAAATTGTAATCAATTTGCAATCTTTTATGTTAATATATTACTTATGTAATATGAACATGTCTGACTTTGTTCATGCTAAATAATTTCATAATGATATTCTAATTGCGCAAATAGGATTAAACAATGTATTGATTTTTTTTTGTAATATGTAGATTTTTTAAATATTTATATCTTTTGACTAAAACTGTCATTTAGTTTTTAAAATTAAATGACTTGTAGATTATAATCATAGCATTGCACTATCATACCAAAATAATTTCGACTTTTTTCTTATTACACCATTGTATATTGAAAAATATAATATATTAGGGGTAAAAACAAAGTGCATTGCTTATATTGTTTAAAGGTTCAAAGTATGCTGTTATTTCTTAACGTTAAACCAATAAACTTTTACTCAGTTTGCTTAGCATAAAGATCAAGTGGCTATGAAGCAGATATTGCAAGTTGTTCCCATGATGCAGAATGTCCAAGCCGTGTAAATTTGGTCTCAACAAAAGTGAAACGACCAATGTAAGAGTAAACAAAAGGGTCACTTTGGTTTTTGTTGACAACCTACTTTTGTGGATTAACCCTTGCGACAAGTGGTGTTTAATGTAATTAACACCGATCTGATTTTTACCAATATTTATACAATATAGAAAAATAATTATTTGTCATAAATTTATGTTTTAATCGTTTAAAAATTAAAATTTGACATGATTTCTGATCGCGGAGATTTTTATTTCGCTATTTGTAAACTCGGTTTAAACTAAGAATCATGTTGGTTAACATATGGGAAAAGAAAAAGAAGTTAAAGTACACAAAGTAGAAAATTTTAAATAGTGGTTTTGTGGTTTTGAGCCCAATTAATTACCGGAAATTGCTTAAAATTTATATTTTGAATGATACATTTTGATTAAAAATGTGTTTTCACCACTATATCACTTAAATATTTCATTCTTTATATACAATGATTGAATAATTATATTTTTATGCTATCAAAATTAATATTGTGAACACAATCATTATGTCATAAGTATTCAAATGCTTCACTAAGATAATAAAAAAGAACATGCAAATATAATTTTTAGACTTTAAATTACAAAGATATGATTTTCTATGTTTTGCTATTAGTTTTCTTTTTTTTCTAACTATACAATTTTATTTAATCCTCAACCGTGTAACACACAGGTTTTAAACTAGTAATGTAATATAAAGGCATCTAAGGGAGTGATATATTTTTATATAAAACTATCCGCCAAAATATCCATCACCATCCAAATGTTTAAATATAGTATAGCTTATACTATATTAGAATCATGACTGATATATGATTTTACTTTTGACTTAAAATAGCAATATTTTAATAGTGTAAGCATTTGTTGATACTTTAATTTGGATTATTAATATATTTTAATAGTGTATGATTTATATTGATAGATATATTTTAGTAGTGTAAACATTTGTCGATATTTTACTTTAGATTATTAATATATTTAGCAGTGTATGATTTATATTGATAGATATATTTTAATAGTGTAAAATATTTGTCGATATATTTCATTATCTCTAAATTATGATATTTCACCAGATAGAAACTATTCATCTATTTGTTGATGTATTACGCGGTCTCCGAATTATGTCATTTTTTGGAAAGGAAACTAATTTCTAAATATAAACTATTCACAGACAACAATTTAGTGTCTGCCAAAAGAAAGTAATTGTGAAATCGAACTATTTTTCGGTGCCGCATTGCACGGGTACGCACCTAGTATATATATATATATATATATATATATATATATATATATATATATATATATATATATATATATATATATATATATATATATAATTTTGTTGTTATTCACTAAAATTGTCTGTAACATAAATAAAAACGTGATTTACTTAAAAAATGATTCATTAATATGTTTTTTTAGGATTTTTTTCAATGAATCATGCTATATGTTATTCATCTAGTGATTCATTTTGGTGATTCGTTAAAAAACCATATAAATAAAAAATTTATTACCTTCTTACCATAATTTTACTTCTTATTTGATCCTTCTTCTACATATATATATATATATATATATATATATATATATATATATATATATATATATATATATATATATATATATATATATATATATATATATATATATATATATATGCACTACGTGTACGGAATTTAGCCGTTGCCTGGGCCACCACAAGACACTATACAAAACCGCCCCTGTTCCACGGGGTGTGTGTAAGAAAGTATCATAAGCGTTTATTCGAATTGCTTTAAGCATTCTTTTTGTTAATTATCTTTCCTATGTCGGTTATATTACCGATGGATCAACAAGTTTAATTTGCATATTGTATCTGGTAGTAAAGATTGTGAAAAGCTTGCTACCTAATTGCACTTTGAAAAAAGAACCCGACCATAGTAGTTCCAAAAAGTAGCCATTAAAAGATATTTATATTGAATGTTACCCTCAAATTTTGATGCATATAAAAGAATTTAGAAGGTTTGAGTGGTTGACCACTACCAACCAAATTTTGATGCATATAAAAGAATTTAAAAGGTTTGAGTGGTTGACCACTACCACCTGCGATCACCTCAGAGGCGAAAACACTACCAACTGACCAATGTCGACGCACACTGTAACGCCCCAACTTTTTCAAACCATTTATAATACATAAAAGCATATTTTACAAAATACGGTTCGACAAAAACCATTGTACTTGTTTAAATACAACAAGGGGTGTTACAAATACATATCAACAACCATAAAGTTTAAGGGAAATGATTTAATCAATACCAATATATGATAGCTGTATCCAGCTCCACTCTTTTACATTCTAGGACTTATTTTACATCTTCAAACTATCTCACAACTTCATACCTGAACCTGGAATACATGGCATAAAAAAAATACGTAAGACAAATTGTCTCGTGAGTTATATGAGTTTTAGACTCAAATATTTAATCCTTTTCATAAAAACTTTATAAAATAAACTTTCACTAAAATTTTTATAGTATTAATATACTATAACTTTTTATCTTTCAAAACCATTTTATATCTTTCAAAACTATCTTCTTTCATGCTTTCTTTGACTGGTTTTATAAACTTGCTGGATTTTTATAGTTAGGGCTTTAATCACTATACACTACTAGAAAAATGGTCTTTAATGACTGACATTGTCAGTCATTAAAGGGTATAGATGACAGACAAATGTCTGTCATTGAAAGCCCAGTCATAAATGAAAGATGACAGACATTTGTCTGTCATAAATTTACGACTAACATTTATGACTTTCTTTTATGACAAATTATGTAAGTCATAAAGTAAGTCGTAAATGTATGTCTTAATTTATGTTTTGTAATATATATATATATATATATATATATATATATATATATATATATATATATATAATATTCAAATTAAATTACTTTAATGTAACACAAATTAAAATCTCAATATATAAAAGAAAATCCATTACATACAATATGTCATGTAAAATACCAAGAATTATTTCAAAGTTATTAAAAATATTGTTGGAATACAAGAAATATCGTGGATAAATAATGTTTGTCACAAAAGACACGCATTCTTCGAGAAGATCATCAATTTGTGCCGCCCCCAATGGATCAATTGTATGAACTAACCCAAGACTTGCAAGTACTTCTTCAAGTGGTTCGTCTTCAAAATCCTCATTGTTGTTCGACATTTGAAACATGCCATCAGGAACAAAACTTCACTCTTTCCTGACCTGTTGCATATGAAAAGTCTTTTATCAGCTATCTTTTTTTTAACAGCAATGAAATATTATAAATAGACAAAAGCCTCCAGCGGGGAGCTGGAGAAAAAAACACAGTTACAGTTAACTCGATTAGATGAGTTATAACAACTGGCCAAAAACTAAACCATACTAAACAACACCAATTATGCCAATCAGAAAAGAGTGACACGAGAACTCAAATGCAACAACCAAATTCTTGATTCGGCCTTCAAAGACTCGAAAAGGAACAAGGATATATTCGACCAAATTCCAAACAGTAGCCAAATATGTCACCAGGAGAACCAAAGCCAGAGACGGGAACAGAATCAGGATAACTTAGCAAGTCCTTTTCCTCCCCAATGTGACTTGAACGACCTCTAACCTCTAATTCAGAACCAGCAAGCACCAGACCGCACAGAAAGCGAAGCTCAATACTCCGGTCCGGGTATATACTGGCCTGAAAACCACCAAAGAACAAAACAGAGCAAAAACTAAGTATCACCAGAAAAAGAACTCCAAGCTTGAAAAAAGATCAAACCAATTTGACTTTAAGTGAGTCACTTGAGGATGCAAACTGTGAGAACTCGCCAAGGAGCAAATTCGTCCAAAAAACAACACATAAACTCCACGCCTCACCAAGTACCATTCTTTAGCATCCCCCCACACGAGGCCATAGAAGCTTCACCAAGTCAGACCTCAACCTGCACCAACCCACCTCCACTCGAGAGCATCTTTTATGTCAATCTGTCCACCAGGTTTAAAGAACCGTTCTTGAACAAAGAATCTGCACGTGGTAAAACTGCACTGGCATCTACAAACCGTAACCACCCGCTGCATTCACAACGGACACCGGAGCTAACAAGCAGAAGTTAAAACCTATTGATAATAACCTAATAATCATAAATAACATGTCTAACCTGATACACCAAAAAAAATTACAACTGATTAGAGTGTGTGTGATCTATGTATGTGTGTGTCCCACTTATGATTCCATAATTACATTAGAAAATAAGTCGGATTATATGGTAACCTTTTGGTTTCATGATCCACGAATCATTAGAGCTCAACAACTGCAAGGCTTCATGAGAATATAATTAGACATATGTAAGATGATTTAATAAACATTAAAGTTTATAAAAATGGCTTTCTAATAATATATCCTAAAATTATGGTTTAATCTTTATAGATCTTACCTTAATTTGAATCTGCAAGAACTTCACATAATGAACTGCTTCTTCAAGATAACAAGTTTGTGATCATCCCACAACAGAATATCATAAGGTTAGTTTACATACGACGCACCACAACAGAAGAGATTCATAATTTCATATATAATATTACACATGATACGAGATGCTAACCTTCAAATTATTTCTTGATGGGTATACTTCACCTGTAAGAGCACAACTTCAAAGATTAGGAATCGACAGGAAAAGAAGAATGAAGCCTTATCTTTATAAAAGACGATATGTAATGTTGATGACATAGTACCTGATTTTTTGCGAATGGAATGGAATAGATTCCAGATTTTCATGATTCAAATATTACACTTCCGATTTTGACGGCCCTAGTGAATCATTTGACCCAATTAGTGAACGCCCCTGTACCCGTCATATAGAGTTTCACAATCCAACATCACTCTTTCATTCCTTCTCTTAAAAAGTAATTTAGAAACAAAACCAAGAACCCTAGGAGTAAACAAACAATCTGCGAACATACCCATCTTTGTCTTTAAGCATCGTTTGGTGGAAAGCAAAACAACCGAGATACGTAATCCGATTCCTTGAGGGAAGTATGGCTGCCAACAAACTGAAGCGATTCTACTGATGAGCAGTGGAGGCGACAATGTGAGGGGGCGGAGAGAATACGATTGGGTTTTGGGGGAGGCTGAAATCTTTTTGACCTAAGAGAGATCTAATACGTATATGAGATTATTCCGCGTGTTTTCAAATTTTTTGGGGGAGGCTGAAATCATTCACGAAACATTAGGCAACTAGCGCGTGTTTTCAAATTTTTTTGATGAATATGAGATTATTGCGCGTGTTTTCAAATTTTTTGATGAGTATGACGTTATTTCACGACATACACTTTTTTACAGTCATAAATTGCTCACAGTTCATAAAACATGACATAAATTTTATGACTGACGTTTATGTAAGTCATAAATTTGTGTATGTCATAAATCGTCTGTCATTAAAAGCATGTTTTCTAGTAGTGATAAGTGATTCCCCAAGTCTCTACAGCTAGAAAGAACGGATCAATCCTCACTGTAGAAGTGCTGAGGCAGCCTACTTCGCGAAGGGGTTTTCCCCCGTAGACTCCTTACCTAACCCGGGTAGGTTGGAAGATAGTTCCCTTACTAACATTGCTAGCTACATTACCAGGCAAATGTAAAAATACTTTATGGAAACTAAAACAATACTTGTACACAAAATGGTTAATTGCCAAGCTTTTGACTTTAACAAGCTTTTACCATAAACTAGGCTATTGCCAAATTCATACTTTCAAATATAGCAGTTCACTTTCCATATAAGCCAAGAAAATACCATTCTTGCAAATAATTTCACACACAGAAAATGTTATATGAAATCTGGAAAATACTTACTTACTTGCCATGTATCCCAAAATGGGTAAAAATGCTACATGTACTCACCTTATAATTCTTGAAAGGTTGTTTAGACGTCCCTCGGTTCTTTACCCTTTCGGTGTCCAATTACTTGACTTGTACCTATATATAGTATATGATGCATTATTTACATTCTAATTGACTCTATAACATGTTAGAGTCCTTATTATACCATTAGTGGTCAAAACAAGTGTATAACTTTTAAATACCCAACTTTAATTAAATTTTATATTATACGTATTTTACTACAGTACCCTCGGAGGGTCGTATTTCGATTCTGAAAATTTTCTGTGAAGTTTTGGACTATTTTGGACCTATGTTCAAAATTTGGGGTCATTTGAACAAGTATAGGACCAAATCCCAAAAACCAATTTCACTTGACAGGAGACTTGAAGAAAAACTGCATTTTCATTCTGCCGAAGTGGCACACTGCGCCCAGGTGAGGGGCGCATCGCGCCTGCTGTGCAGCAGCCCAGTTTTTCCCGATTTTTATGCTACAATTTCCATTTTTCTCACATTAAGTGCTTAATACTCTACTTAATCGATAGGGGTTTGTTCCAAGACCAAAACCCTTCATTTAATACAAGTTTTAAACCATTGGAATCAAGCTAATCACAAGAACTCCCAATCCAGGGTTCTTGATCAAAATCTCAATTCTTGGAAAATAGCAACCTACTTCCATATTCTTGAATTAAGTCCTTTTAGTATGAATTACTGGAAGTGTTAAGGCATTTAAACTACATGATTCATGACTGAAATTATAATTTCAGTTCATCCCGTGATGAACCAACTCAAGAGCTTAAGCTAGGGTTTTAATTTTTTTACCTTGAAAGCTTGAAATCAAAATTTCCAAGTTGTAGAATTCTTCAACCCTTGCTTCCAATTGCTTGAAACCTTGCAGAAATCGTATCTCCCAATTCTATCCCGTACTCTAGAACTCTCTTCTGATTTTATGTTGATTAATGAGATATTTTTCTCATTTTTATATTTTCTATATTTACATTTTTAGTCCCTAAACTTGCATTCCTTGGACTTTTGACACTAACACTAAGTTTGGCCACATAAAACTATAGTTCTTACATTTTTAGTCCTAAATTATAAATAAATTTTTATAATAATTTCTATATATGGTCAAATGACCAATTTACCCTTTTTAGTCAAGATTCACTGTTCACGCGGTGAAAAATCCAAATTTCGCATAAACTCTTATTGTTTATATTATTATCTCACATATACATATTATTTTACATAATGGTCTTATAATTTGTCGAAAGACCGTTTTACCCTTTTTATGGTAAAATGACTGAATTACCCTTACAACCATAATTTCTCATAATATTACATATAAAACTTTAAATTACACACATCTTATTTTACATATTTATTATAAATTTTTGGTCGTTTCAACTACCTCCCCCTAATTAGGATTCCGTCCTCGGAATCGCTTCATAATCTGTAAAATTAGGGTATCTTTTCTTCATGCTTTCCAAAGTTTCCCAAGTCAAATCCGAGCCCAATGAGTGTTTCCACTTGACCAATACTAGGTCAATTTCTTTGTTTCTTAGTTTCTTGGTTTTCACTTCTAACATCGCCTCTGGCTCTTCAACTAGTTTGTTGGGTGTTTCCACCCTTACTTCTTCTAAAGGAATGGTTAACTCTTTCTTTCCAAAGTACCTCTTGAGATAACATACATGAAATGTATCATGTATTCCTTGGAGTTCCGGTGGTAGTTCTAGTTTGAATGCTTGCATGCCAACTCTTTTCAAGATTTTGAAGGGTCCAATATATCTTGGACTCAACTTCCCTTTCTTGCGAAATCTTATCACCCCCTTCCAAGGTGATACTTTTAACATCACCAAATCACCTTCTTTTAGGTCATAGGGTCTTTTCTTTAAATTTGAGTAGCTTCTTTGGCGATCTTGTGCAGCTTTCATGTTGGTCTGTATCACACCAATCTTTTCATTCGTCATTCTTACAATTTCTGGCCAGTGAGTTTTGTTTCACCAGCTTCTAGCCAACACACTGGCGTTCTACATTTTCTACCGTATAACGCTTCAAAAGGCGGCATCTTGATGCTTGAGTGATAACTATTGTTATACGAGAATTCTACTAATGGTAGGTGCTCATCCCAACTACCTGCAAAATTAATGGCACATGATCTCAACATGTCCTCCAACGTCTAGATAGTACGTTCGCTTTGCCCATCTGTCTGAGGATGGTAGGCTGTACTCATCTTGATTCTAGTTCCCATCCTTTCTTGTAGAGAATCCCAAAAGTTAGACGTGAACCGAGGATCTCTGTCTGAAACTATGGACAATGGTGCTCCATGAAGTCTGATTACTTCATCAATGTATAGCTGAGCCAATTCTCCAAGTGGGGTAGTTTCCTTGATCGCGAGAAATAAGGCACTTTTGGTCAATCTGTCAACAATGACCCATATACTATCATGTCCTCTTCGTGTTCTCGGCAGCCCCATGACAAAATCCATGGTCACTTCTTCCCACTTCCCTGCTGGTATCTGCAACGACTGCGCATTACCATACGGCACCTGATGTTCTGCTTTTACTTGTGCACAAGTCTTACAGTGGGATATGTACTTTGCTATTCTCTTTTTCATTCCTGGCCACCAGTAATGCTGCTTCAAATCTTGATATGTTTTCGTACTTCCAGGATGTATAGAATACTTGGATTTGTGAGAATCATCCAAGACTATCTTTCTGGTTGCTCCATATTTAGGGACCCAAATACGTCCTTTAAAAGTGCGCAACCCTTGAGTATTCATTTCAAACACCACTTTTTTCCCAAGCTTTTCTTTCTTTATATTCTCTTCGGTTAAAGCACTGTCTTGAGCTTCTTTAATCTTTTGAATTAAAGTTGAGACCACTTCAATTCTCATAGATCTCCCTTTTACAACTTTTTCACGAATTTTTCGGCATAAAGCATCGGCTACTACGTTAGCTTTTCCTTCGTGATATATTATTTCACAATCATAATCATTCACGAGCTCAATCCAGCGTGTCTGTCTCAAATTCAATTCTTTTTGAGTGAAAAGATATTGTAGACTTTTATGATCTGTATATATCTTGCATTTAGTCCCATACAGATAGTGTCTCCAGATCTTCAATGCAAACACAATTGCAGCCAACTCCAAATCATGAGTAGTATAACGTGTCTCTGCATCTTTTAGCTGTCTAGAGGCATCGGCAATGACTTTGCCCCGTTGCATAAGTACACAACCGAGACCTCTATTAGACGCATCGCTGTACACTACAAACTCTTCTGTGCCTTCTGGTAAAGATAATACTCGAGCTTCACATAGTTTCTTCTTTAATATATCGAAGGCTTCTTGTTGTTTTTCTCCCCAGACAAACTTCACCTCTTTCCGGGTTAGCTGCGTCAATGGCACTGCTATTTTTGAAAAATCTTGAATAAACCGTCGGTAATAACCGGCTAACCCAAGAAAACTCCTAACTTCTGTAGGTGTCTTCGGTGGCTCCCATTTCATTACCGCTTCTATTTTTGCTGGGTCCACTTTAATACCTTCAACTGAAACAACATTGGCCCAGAAATTGCACTTCCCGCAACCAAAAGTCACACTTTGACAACTTCGCATATAACTGTTCATTCTTCAAAGTACGCAACACTTCACGTAAGTGCACTTCATGCTCCGCTTCACTTTTCGAATATACCAGGATGTCATTGATGAAAACGATAACAAATTTATCAAGAAAAGGTTTACAGACCCTATTCATAAGGTCCATAAATACAGCTGGGGCATTAGTGAGACCGAATGGCATCACTAAAAATTCATAGTGACCATATCGCGTTCGGAATGCAGTCTTACATACATCTTCATCCTTCACCCGTACTTGATGATATCCAGAACGAAGATCAATTTTAGAGAAGTAACTAGCTCCCTACAACTGATCGAATAAATCATCAATTCGTGGTAAAGGATATCGATTCTTGATTGTCACCTTATTGAGCTCACGATAATCTATACACATACGCATAGTACCATCCTTCTTCTTGACAAACAACACTGGAGCTCCCCAAGGAGAAGAGCTGGGACGAATAAACCCCTTGTCGAGAAGCTCTTGCAACTGAGACATAAGTTCTCTCATCTCTGTAGGAGCAAGGCGGTACGGCGCACGAGCAATGGGACTTGCTCCAGGAACATGGTCAATGTGAAACTCGACTTGCCTAATGGGTGGTAACCCAGGTCAGGGAAAACTTCAGGAAATTCATTAACTACTTTTATATCTTCCATCTTCTGCTTCTCTTTCTTTCCATTCATCACATAAGCGATAAATGATTCACACCCCTTATGAATGCATTTACGGGCCTTAATAGCAGTAATGAGACTTTGCATGTTCTTCCGACGTTCCCCATATATATAAACTTTGCTACCATCAGACAATTTGATCGATACTATTCGTTTTCCGCAAAGGATCTTAGCATTATGAGTTCCAAGCCAATCCATCCCAATAACAATGTCAAATCCTTTAATCCCGATAGGTAGCAAGTTCGCCTTTAAAATTCGTCCGTCGATCTCAATAGGACACTTCTCATACACATGACTTACTGTAACTAGCTCTCCATTCGCGACTTCTATTACACAGGTATCATCTAACGGTTTCATTGGTATATTCAGACGCTTACGAAATTCATGGGACACAAAAGAGAAATGTGCTCCAGAATCGAAAAGAACATAAGCAGGTTGTGAGTTTACAATGAGTGTACCTGCCACCACGTCTTGATCCTCTTTGGCTTCTTCAAGGGTCATCTGAAACGCTCTCCCTTTCGTCTTTGCCGGCTCCGTCTTCTTATTACTTGCAGTGGAAACTAACGTCTCATTCTTCTTCTTGGGACAATTGGTGCTGTAATGACCCTTTTCATGGCAATTGTAACATTCCACTTCACTAATATCTTTCACTTTACAATCCTTGGCTTGGTGACCCGGAAGACCACATTTGTAGCACTCACTAGTGCCCTTCTTGCATTCCCCACTGTGCCTCTTACCACACTTCTTACATTCTTTAACCTCACTTTGCTTAGAAAATCTCAATGAAAAACGACTCTTCTTGTTTGCTCCAGAGATTCCTGAAGACTTTCGCTTCTCCCCAAAAGCTTGTCGTTCCTTGGCCTTTTTCTCTATCATACTCTCAACTCTAGCCGCAGATTCAATGGCTTCATCGAGAGTGGTAGCCTTGCCAACTTCCAATGAGTAGTCCCCCGACAACCCATTAACATACCGGTTTATCCTTCCAGCCTCAGTCGGTAATGTACCTTCCAAAAACGGCAACATTTCACAAAACTTCTTAGTGTACTCGTCAACTGTCTGTTTTTCCTTTGCAAGAGCAAAGATTTCATTGACCAAGTTCTCCCGATGCCTAGCTGAACAGAACTTGCCTTTCAACCGCTGAACAAACTCCTCCCAAGATAAAGCATCAACAAACTCACTTCCCTTGGTTCGGCGGAGAGTATTCCACCAATTAAGAGCTTCCGCCTTTAGCATTTGAGAAGCAAATCCTACTTTCATATCCTCTTCGCAACGGCAGATGCGAAGAACTTGTTCCATTTCAGTCACCCACCGAATAGTTATTCGCGGGTCCATCTCCCCGTTGAACTACTTAGGCCGACAGGACATAAAGTCCTTAAAAGTACACGCCCCTTTAGTCTTGAACTGTGGCTGCGATTTGGAAGAAGAGTCTCCCTGAGAAGAATTCTGTGTTGGGTTAGTACCCTCAGGAGCCACACTTTTCTCACTATCTTCATTTTGTGATTTAGATCTTTCGCCTAATCGTTCATCTAGAAGGCGAGTCATTTCTTGTCTGGTTTGTAATTGAGAGTCGTGTAATAACTTCTGGATTGCCTCCAAGGTCAATGGAGGTGGATTAGCCTCACCCCTAGAATTGCCATCATCAACGGCTTGGGGCGGTCGAGGAGGAATAGGGGGCCTTGCATTAGGTTCTGGATTTTCCGCATACGATCCTTGACCACTTCTAGTTCGCATCTTGCTATAAAATTTCAAGTACTTTAGTATTTCATAATATATCATAATTTCAATTTGTTACTTTTCCACCAGTTTCCCAGTATTCCCTCGCGGTTACACTAGGCTCAATACGCGTCCAGTGATTATGATAATACGGGCCCATATTACCATAATCACCTACACATGTTGTTCCCAATGTTTCCGCTTGGTTCCACTGTTCACTAGTATCAATTAACTACTTTTAACTCATCAATATACTCATATAATTCTATTAACAATTAATGTCTTAATTCCTTAAGACATAACAATTTGTGTAACTCACTCTAACTGACTATTTTACTAGTCTAAGCCTAGGAGTGGAATGATTCAATCCTAATTCGCTTAAACTATGGCTCTGATACCAACTTGTAACGCCCCAACTTTTTCAAACCATTTATATTACATAAAAGCATATTTTACAAAATACGGTTCGACAAAAACCATTGTACTTGTTTAAATACAACAAGGGGTGTTACAAATACATATCAACAACCATAAAGTTTAAGGGAAAGGATTTAATCAATACCAATACATGATAGCTGTATCCAGCTCCACTCTTTTACATTCTAGGACTTATTTTACATCTTCAAACTATCTCACAACTTCATACCTGAACCTAGAATACATGGCATAAAAAAAATAAAATACGTAAGACAAATTGTCTCGTGAGTTACATGAGTTTTAGACTCAAATATTTAATCCTTTTCATAAAAACTTTATAAAATAAACTTTCGCTAAAATTTTTATAGTATTAATATACTATAACTTTTTATCTTTCAAAACCATTTTATATCTTTCAAAACTATCTTCTTTCATGCTTTCTTTGACTGGTTTTATAAACTTGCTGGATTTTTATACTTAGGGCTTTAATCACTATAAGTGATACCCCAAGTCTCTACAGCTAGAAAGAACGGATCAATCCTCACTGTAGAAGTGCTGAGGCAGCCTACTTCGCGAAGGGGTTTTCCCCCGTAGACTCCTTACCTAACCCGGGTAGGTTGGAACATAGTTCCCTTACTAACATTGCTAGCTACATTACCAGTCAAATGTAAAAATACTTTATGGAAACTAAAACAATACTTGTACACAAAATGGTTAATTGCCAAGCTTTTGACTTTAACAAGCTTTTACCATAAACTAGGCTATTGCCAAATTCATACTTTCAAATATAGCAGTTCACTTTCCATATAAGCTAAGAAAATACCATTCTTGCAAATAATTTCACACATAGAAAATGTTATATGAAATCTGGAAAATACTTACTTACTTGCCATGTATCCCAAAATGGGTAAAAATGCTACATGTACTCACCTTATAATTCTTTAAAGGTTGTTTAGACGTCCCTCGGTTCTTTACCCTTTCGGTGTCCAATTACTTGACTTGTACCTATATATAGTATATGATGCATTATTTACATTCTAATTGACTCTATAACATGTTAGAGTCCTTATTATACCATTAGTGGTCAAAACAAGTGTATAACTTTTAAATACCCAACTTTAATTAAATTTTATATTATACGTATTTTACTACAGTACCCTCGGAGGGTCGTATTTCGATTCTGAAAATTTTCTGTGAAGTTTTGGACTATTTTGGACCTATGTTCAAAATTTGGGGTCATTTGAACAAGTATAGGACCAAATCCCAAAAACCAATTTCATTTGACAGGAGACTTGAAGAAAAACTGCATTTTCATTCTGCCGAAGTGGCACACTGCGCCCAGGTGAGGGGCGCATCGCGCCTGCTGTGCAGCAGCCCAGTTTTTCCCGATTTTTATGCTACAATTTCCATTTTTCTCACATTAAGTGCTTAATACTCTACTTAATCGATAGGGGTTTGTTCCAAGACCAAAACCCTTCATTTAATACAAGTTTTAAACCATTGGAATCAAGCTAATCACAAGAACTCCCAATCTAGGGTTCTTGATCAAAATCTCAATTCTTGGAAAATAGCAACCTACTTCCATATTCTTGAATTAAGTCCTTTTAGTATGAATTACTGGAAGTGTTAAGGCATTTAAACTACATGATTCATGACTGAAATTATAATTTCAGTTCATCCCGTGATGAACCAACACAAGAGCTTAAGCTAGGGTTTTAATTTTTTTACCTTGAAAGCTTGAAATCAAAATTTCCAAGTTGTAGAATTCTTCAACCCTTGCTTCCAATTGCTTGAAACCTTGCAGAAATCGTATCTCCCAATTCTCTCCCGTACTCTAGAACTCTCTTCTGATTTTATGTTGATTAATGAGATATTTTTCTCATTTTTATATTTTCTATATTTACATTTTTAGTCCCTAAACTTGCATTCCTTGGACTTTTGACACTAACACTAAGTTTGGCCACATAAAACTATAGTTCTTACATTTTTAGTCCTAAATTATAAATAAATTTTTATAATAATTTCTATATATGGTCAAATGACCAATTTACCCTTTTTAGTCAAGATTCACTGTTCACGCGGTGAAAAATCCAAATTTCGCATAAACTCTTATTGTTTATATTATTATCTCACATATACATATTATTTTACATAGTGGTCTTATAATTTGTCGAAAGGCCGTTTTACCCTTTTTATGGTAAAATGACTGAATTACCCTTACAACCATAATTTCTCATAATATTACATATAAAACTTTAAATTACACACATCTTATTTTACATATTTATTATAAATTTTTGGTCGTTTCACACACCACCACCATCGACAACATAATTTGAATTTATTCTTCTCCTAATGGTGTTGCACATTTCATCGCATGTTTCCATATCATTTCTATTTTTTACGCCTTAATTTTAGCCTCTTCTCTCGTTCCTCGTTAGTATCAAACGCACACACACAATAGGTATGTGTGTGTGTTTTGTTTGATCCGATCCAATTGATACTCTCTAACTTAGAAAAAGAAAAGTTGACATTATTTTCTGTTTCCTTTCTTAGATAATTGACTAATAATTTCCCAAATGTTTCATTGTGGTTACCACAAATCTCAAAATTATTACCACAAATAGCAATTTTTTAACCTACTGTTTTTTTGTTTAAAGTTACCACAAATCTCAAAATTTTATAGAACTATTACAAATAAAAATCATATAATGTACCCAAATATTTATAAAGGCATCAGAATTTTCATTTCTGGTAGCCGAACATCATTTATTCATTTTAATTAGCTTCTAAGTTTATGACCTCGTTATAAGGATTTACATAGGAATAGTTTGAGTGAAGGAATAACTTTTGTGACAAAAATCATTGTTTTTGATATAATATTAGGACAATGAGTATTTGGAAAAAATAGTTGAAAGTTATAGCTTTTATTGTATAGAAGTTTTAGACAAAAAATACTTGTAAATTTTTAAAATATTGAAAATCAAATAAAAGATAAAAACTAGTAGTTAGATTAAGAAATTTTTATTCTAGAATAAAAGCTTTAAGCT
This sequence comes from Cichorium intybus, assembly GCA_023525715.1. Taxonomy (NCBI): domain Eukaryota; kingdom Viridiplantae; phylum Streptophyta; class Magnoliopsida; order Asterales; family Asteraceae; genus Cichorium; species Cichorium intybus. The sequence goes on along the minus strand of CM042010.1, from coordinate 102,678,821 downwards.
CTTTTACCTAAAACGATCAATTATTCTTAAATTTACAAATTAAAAGATAAAACTTTTAAAAACTCGTTATCAAACTCGCCGTCCATATATGATTTAGTATAGATTTTACTAAATGTACCTTATAAACAACAAAATGAAACATGACAAACTGGTAACAAAAATGAAACTTACACAGAATGACAGAACTGTCATTTTGAGTATACAAAGGGACCAGACTGTAATTTACTCTTAAAAAATTTCCCCCAAATTTCCGGTCCTATCAAGACGATCGCTTTCTCTCACCACCATCTCTCGCCTCCGGGAAGTATTCAAGTACGAGGAAAAAGCCAACATTGCCGATTCATTTATCAACTTTTCAATTCCTGATTCATCGCGCTCACTTGGTAAGTTTCCCTTTCTTTTTTGTATTTGACACCTAATTCTTTAGATTTCATGAACTTGCTTTGTTATTTTTTTTACAAAATTCTGAATATGCTACAAAACACACAAATCGGCACCTATAAGACAAAGAATATAGTAATTTAGCATTGTTGAAAACGTTGCTTATATGTCTTTTGTGTGAAATAATCCAATTGCATTAAAGTAGATACATGGTTTTGGGAAAGTGATCCTTCCATGTTTCTGTCTGACCTAATTCTCCCACAATTTGGACCTGTAACCCAAATAATCTAATTGCATTAATACACACACCAAATCGCTGAAACCCAGTTGTCAAATTTGCTCATCCTCACCATGGAGCATGTTTTATACCCAAAGGCTAAAATGTAGGTAAATATAATAAGAATTTAGATTTGAAGTTATAGAACTTGTCTTTTTTGGGCTTGAAGCATCAACCTTGTTGAACTCAAATAATAAAAAACCGGTGTTCTTCCAATCTATGTTTTGTAAACCTTAAACTGTTAAAATGAAGTTTATAATTTTTTATTGACTTCAAATTCATTGAATGGACACTTGTGGCTTGATATTTATTGACTTCAAATTCATTGACTTACAAGTGTTTTAAGGATGCTTTCCATTTGTTGTTTTATAAAACTAAAGTTTATGCTATCCATTATTATTTTCTGAAAATTATTTTATTGCAATCTCTCTTATTATATCAGTTATTCTTCCATTATCAGGGAGTTTAATTTGTTGAGATTGAAATCATTGTGTGAAAACTTGTGGCCAAATACCTTCAAGTCTACCTTGGGGCATAGACTTTACCCAAAGGGACCCAATTTAATAACCAATTTGCTAAAACCCAATTGCCAAATTTGCTTATCCTCACCATTTTTCTCTTCATTAGAAATTTCACCAAACCTGCTCATCCTCTCCATGTGGCATAAACTCTATCCAAAGGCTAAAATGTTAAAATATGAAAATTTGGATTTAAGTTATAGAACTTGTGTTTTATTGGGCTTGAAACATCAATCTTGTTCAAGTCTAAGAACCAAAAACTTCTTTTCTTGCAAGTTAGTTTTGTGAACCTGCTAACGTCAAAATCAAGTTTATAGTTTTTTGTTGACTTCAAAGTCATTAAATTAAAACTTGTGGCCTAAGACATTTACATGTGCCATAGGGAAGTGTAAGTCTGTGGACACAAATTTTTTATTGTCTTCCAAGTAGCATGGTACGTATACTCTCGGATGGAATCACAAATAAATGAACGAAGAATGTAATCTAAAGAGCATGCCAATAAGATAGATCAATATCATTTCACTGTCATGTTTAAAATTTTAATAAAACAGTTCACGAGGTTAATGCATTTAAATAAGTTTTGGAACATGATTAACCTATGTGACCCATTGGAAATTAATAATGACACAGGTCAGTCCATTTACCTATAAGCGGGTTGGGATTGTCACCTCTAAATCATACCGTATTTAATTTCATGAAAAAGTAACTTTTAGTGGACCGGTTGGGGATAAAATGAAAGTTCGAGGGTTCATGTGGAAATTCTTTGACAAGTGGTATTGTAGGAATTTATGTTGTTAGAGAGAAGTTGCATGGAAAATTCCACAAGAAAGATTCTTGATGCATCAATCATGGCATTATTTTCGTATGTCTGTGTTATTTGGGGGGTTATTTTGTTGAATCAAATTCTACAAGAAAAAGAAAAACAGTCCAGATACAGAGCATACCAGTTTACAATTTGTCCGTTGACTTCCAAGTATTCTACAACGACTTCTAATTGACAAGTAATCTTGAATGCAAATGCTACTTGTCTAATACTTTTTATATTCAATTCATTTTTTGTTAAAGATTTGTGGTCAAAATTATTTGCTTCTGCCATGGGGAATAGACTTAGCTGAAAACCACTTATTTGATCCAACCGAAACGAAAAATATCCCAAGACCCAATTTACAAGTTTGTGGATATTAATTATCTTTTCATTTTCATGTCTTCCATGCGCATTCTTTTTGTTAAAAATATTTTTTAAGTTGGTTATATTAGAGATGGCTCAGCAAGTTTAATTTGCATTTTGTATCTGGTTTGAACATTGTGTAAAACTTGCTACCTAATTTCATTTTGAAAGAACAACCTGATGATAGCAATTTCATCCAAATACCAAGCAACGATTCTCACTGATTTATTTGGTGGATTTTTTGAAAGTTCAATGTGGTAATAAGAAAAAAAATTGAAAATACAATGTTTTAGTACAACAAATGAAAGTAAGAGGCTATAATACACAAATAAATGAAATTTTGTTATTTCTTGCAATTATCACTGATTCTCATGGGTTGTGATGCTTTCCATGTATTTTTAATTTTGTTTTTCTCTTGACCCATCCCCTTTAATACTTTATTATGTGTTTAGTTTTTTTATATTGTTTCATGAATAACCTTGCTGCTTTATTTGTTTTGTTTCTTAGGTCATTTTCAATGCATCAATCAGAGATGTATTCAACACACACTCTTTCCAATTCGGCCAACAAAGCTTTTCTTGATCGTGACTTTTATCCTCCAAACCATTTTATGGGTCAGTGGTAATAAATAATATTAAAGCAAATACATGAACTTTGGGGGGTTACTTTGATATGTGAGGTCCATAATTGAACCAAATAAAGCTCTTATGTATCATTGCCTTTGAACAAACTAGATCGCTGATTAAACCTAATTCAGACCGCTTTGTTCAATTCTAAATGTCGGGTTTTATGGAGTACACTATCCTAAACCTAATTACATCATCAATTTCAAGATACAATTACCACATTGCAGATTACAGATGATTTTCAGAGTTTTCCAAGACTTTAAAGAAAAAGATAGAGATTAGAAGCACTTACTTGGTTTGCTGAGAGGCAAGCTGAAGATGAAGATGAATGGGATGCACAGATGAATGATCGGCAGTAGAAAAGCAATGATTTAAGCGAATTCGGATTTATACAAGTGTGGGGTAATTGAGTTTACTTCAAACTCTGTCTTAGTGATTATCTCTAAATTCAAATTAAGATAAGGCCGTGGCGCGGAAAGCTTCTATCCGCGTCGCGTATAAAAATATGCTCTTATTAATAATCGCGAAAACTTAACACGCGCGGCGGATTTCAAGATCCCGCGTTTCGGTGCTGCAAAATTACAAAAATGACCCCACACTTTTTCTTTTCTTACCATGACCAATTACATACTACTGAAAATCCAAATTATACACATGATGATCAGGTTGCCTCCCGACAAGCGCTAAGTTTAACGTCTTCAGCCGGACATGCAGTTACCTGACTTATTGAGTGTATACAGGAATATTTGTCACGAACTCTATTGTTTCCACCTCCAGTTTTTGAAATGTGGCTGCAATGACATAGGGTTTGAGCCTATGCCCATTGACTTTGAATGGCAGTCCACCTTTGAAATCCCGAATTTCTACTACACCGTAATCTGTAACACTGACAACTTCGTATGGCCCATTCCACTTGCTTCTTAATTTCCCTGGGAACATCTTTAGTCACGAGTTGTATAAACACACTTTCTGCCCAACTTCAAAAGTTTTCAATCGGAGTTTGGCGTCATGGTACCGCTTCATTTTTGACTTGTATGTGGCAGTATTCTCGTAGGCTTCGTCTTGCAATTCTTCCAATTCAGACAGCTGCAACTTCCGTTCTTTTCCAGCTTCAGTATAATCCATATTTACTTGTTTGATCGCCCACAAGGCTCGGTTGGCTAGCTCCACAGGCAAATGGTAGCCCTTCCCATAAACCAACCGATAGGGGTAGTTTCGATCGGTGTCTTATAAGCAGTTCTGTATGCTCATAATGCATCGTCCAACCTTTGCGACCAGTATTTCCTGTCTGTTCTGACCGTCTTCTTCTGACCGTCTTCTGAAGAATTTTCTTGATATGTCTGTTGGATACTTCTACCTGGTGGCTTGTTTGTGGGTGATATGGTGTTGCGATTTGATGGTTCACCCCATAATGTTTCAGCAGCCTCCCTAATTTGAAGTTCTTAAAGTGCGACCCCCCATCACTTATGATAACCCGTGGGACTCCATGTCGAGTGAAAATATTCTTCTTGACAAATTTGCACACCACATAATGATCATTTGTGCGGGTTGCTTCTGCCTCGATCCACTTAGAAACATAATCCACTGCTACGAGAATGTAGACGTACCCATGCAAGGTGGGAAATGGTCCCATGAAATCGATTCCCCATACATCAAAAATGTCTACCACCAAGATCGGATTTAAGGGCATTTGATCCCTTTTCGATATATTCTCCAATTGCTGGCAATTCAGGCACTCCTTGGCAGTTCTGTGAGCATCCCTGAAGATAGTCAGCCAATATAGTCCAGATTCCAAAACTTTATATCCTCTCTTCTTGCCACTAAATGTCCTCCACATGCTGAAGCATGACAATGTTCTAGAACATCACCAATCTCACTATCGGGCACACACCGACGAATTATTTGGTCTTCCCCCACCTTAAAAAGATCAGGATAATCCCAAATGAACCTCTTCGCTTACGTACGGAATTGATTCTGTCTTTGTTTCGTCCAATGCGTCGGCATTTGCTCTCGTAGCCAGAAAATTGACATAATTTGTATACCATGGAGCCCTAGTGAGTTCCAACAGTTTCTCATCTGGAAATGAATCTTTATAGCGGCTTCTAACCCTTCCGCCGGCAGTCGTGAGAGATGATCTGCCACCACATTTTCTGCCCCTTTCTTATACTTAATCTCCACATCGAACTCTTGAAGCAATAATATCCATCTGGTCAGTCTCGGTTTAGACTCCTTCTTTGCAAGTAGATGTTAGATGTCGGACAGCACTGTGGTCAGTATAGACCACCACCTTTGATCCCCAGATGTAGGATCTGAACTTAACTAACGCAAATACTACGGCAAGTAACTCCTTTTATGTGATTGTGTAATTCAATTGAGCCTCTGAAAAAGTCTTACTAGCATAGCATATAACTACTGGCTTCTTGTCAACCCTTTGTCCTAATACTGCACCAGCAGCGTAGTCACTAGCGTCACACATAATTTCGAAAGGTTGGGTCCAATCGGGATGTTTTAAGATGAAAGCCTCGACCAATTTACTTTTAAGGATGTTGAATGCTTTTACACACTCCTCATAAAAAATAAACTGTGCGTTCTTCGAAAGAAGGCCACAAAGAGGTTTAGAGATAATACTAAAGTCCTTAATAAACCTACTGTAAAACCAGCATGGCCTAAGAAAGATCTAACCCCTTTCACGGATGTCGGGGGTGGCAACGTGGAAATGACCTTAACCTTAGCTCGATCTACCTCAAATCCTCTAACGGAGACTACATGACCTAAAATTATTCCTTCCCTAACCATAAAATGGCTTTTCTCCCAAGAAAGCACCAGATTAGATTCTACACATCGTTCTAACAACTTTTCCACTTGATTCAATCATGCCTCAAATGTCGATCCAAAAATCGAGAAGTCATCCATGAAGATCTCCAGTGCATCACCAATCATGTCTGAAAATATCGCCATCATGCACCTTTGAAACGTAGCGGGAGCATTGCACAAGCCGAATGGCATTCTGTGAAATGCAAAAGTACCATACGGACAAGTAAATGTGGTCTTTGCCTGGTCCTCTGGGTGAATGGAAATCTGATTATACCCTGAATAGCCGTCCAAGAAACAATAATACTTCTGTCCAGCTAGCTTTTCTACAATTTGATCAATGAACGGTAATGGAAAATGATCATTGGATGTAGCCGCGTTGAGTTTCCGATAATCAATACATACCCTCCATCTAGTACCGGGTCTTGTGGATACCTTGTCACCATCCTTAGTATCCACTACAGTTATCCAGATTTCTTCGGCACGGTTTGTGTCGGACTGACCCATTCACTATCGGATATTGGATATATGATCCCAGCATCCAACCATTTCAATACCTCCTTCTTTACGACTTCTTTCAAATTTGGATTCAATCTTCTTTGCGTATCTCTGGCGAGTTTGGCTCCGTCCTCCGTGATGATCCGATGCATACATGTGGTCGGGCTAATTTCCCTTCAAATCTGCAATCGTCCAACCGATAGCCTCTTTATGTTTAGACAAGACCTTAAGCAAATCCTTTTCTTGTTCCATTGTCAAATTAGCTGCTAAGATCACTGGCAGAGTTTCCTTTTCTACTAAGAAGGCATACTTCAGATGAGCTGGTAACGGCTTCAATCCCAAAATTGGTGGTTCCTGTAAAGACAGTTTTAATGTCTTAGGAATCTCCGTTGGTAGCTTCTCGATGTGTGCGCATTCTTCATACTTCATGTCTTTATCTTTTCCTGCTACTTCCTCTTGCTTTTCATGCTCAGCATCTTCTTCCTCATGAATGTCCATCACCTCTTGTTGTAACACTTCAGGTGTGTATTGTTGTACTAACTCATCTATAATGTCCACCTAGTAGCATTCTTCATCTTCTATTGTACTTCCCTTGGCGTTAAAGATGTTAATCTTTGTTTGCTGATTTCCAAAGGATGTACCCATCTCTCCTGTACGACCGTCAATGTTTACATTAGCTGTAGCCAAGAAAGGTCACCCTTAAATGATTGTCAGTTGTTCTTCATTGGCAGCCTGACGAGTATCCAAGACTAAGAAATCTACTGGATAGTAGAAATCTCCCACTTTGATAATGACATCTGATAACATCCCCCTAGGAATCTTCGTAGACTTGTCAGCAAGCTGTAAAATTACATCTGTAGGCCTCATAGTACCGAATTCATATTTATCAAAAAGTTGTCCCGACAGAATATTCACGCCCGCACCCAGATCTAACAGAGCTTTCTTGATGTGCACATCACCTAAATCGACAGAGATGAGAGGAACCCCTGGGTCCTTCATCTTGGGAGGTAATGCATCCATAATTATAGAACTTACATTTTCGGGCAAGGTAATCCTTTTAGGAAGATGTGACAAAATATGCTTTTTGTGAATACACATGTCCTTGAGAAACTTTGCATACGCAGGAACCTCCTTAATAAGCTTAACCAATGGAATGTTAACTTTGATCTGACTGAACAGATCCCACATATCTTCTGCTTGCGGTTCCTTCTTCCCGTACGGTCTCTTTTCCGGGTTTTCCAAGGCCGCAGGGAAAGGGGGGACATGTTTCTCCCTTTTCCCATGTATTTGCTGGTTTCTTCTTTTGTGCTTGTCCTTCTTTTTCTCTTTTCTTTTCTTTTTCCAACTCTTCCTTTTCATCAAAAACTATTTCCACGTGACTATCCTCTTCTGCTGGTGGAGCTGTAACTTTGTTGTCCACCTTCTTCCCACTTCTGAGCCTGATAACCTCATTTACTTGCACCTTTGGTGGTTGTGCCTTTTCCTGTTCCCTATCTTTTTCCAACTTCTTAAGCAATTCCCCTAACTTCAAAATTGCTTGCGAATTGGCATCTTCTACTTCCTTGAGTTTAAGTAACATTTCGAAAATCTCTTGTGTGCCAATGTTCATATTTCTTGCTGGAGGCGCTGGTTGTACTTGCTGCTGCCTTACTGGTGGTTGCATCACTTCCCTCTGCTGATTATTTCTGAATGGTTGTGGCGTATTGTGGAATTGACCATATCCGTACACCTGACTAATTTCCTCATGTGTCATTGAGCATTCATTGTGGTTGTGTCCTATTTCACCACATGTATTACAGATGACTTGCCCATGCAATACATACGCTCATTTCTCCTTCTAAAATCTCGTGAGCATTTGATTGAACTTTTTAGTAACAACACTTAGCTCATTTTGGATCTTCTTTTTCCATTTATTTTCTGCTTCTATATTCGCCACATACACTGTACTATCCTTCATGGGTCCGCTGACTTTAGATCCTAAACTTAACTGTTCTAAAAATCTCCACGCATCCTCTGACTCTTGCCACATGAATGTCCCACTCGATGAAGCATTTATCATCGCTTGATGCGTCTCGTTCACTCCTTCAAAAACCAATTTCACCATCTGCCACTTGGGAACTTTGTGATGCGGGTAGGAACGCAGCAATTCCTTCAATCGATCGAAAGCCTCGTGAAGTGCTTCACCAGGCTTTTGCTGAAAATCTTGGATCGCGCGTCTAACCTCAGTGGTCTTACTGACCGGGTAGAATTCTTGTAAAAAACTTGGCCTTAAGTTGATCCCAAGTAGTGATACTATTATGTGGAAGAGATGTAAACTAGTACTTGGCTTTGTCCTTTAAGGTCCTTTAAGGTGAAAGGAAATAATCTTAACCTAAAAATATCCCTATTGGTGTTTCTAGGAGTATTGGCGTTTGCTATGGCTATGAATTCATACAAATGATGATATGGATCATCTGTCTTATATCCTGTAAACTGTGTTAATACTCCTATCAACTCGGGCCTAATTTCTACTTGAGTATCTATATCATCAGGAATATAAATGGGCGATGAATCATCATACTCCCGCGGTTGGAAGTGCGATGCAACCGACTGCCCTCTCCGTTGTGCAAAGTACAAAGGTTGAACCAAATTACCGTTATAGTGATGATCGTTGTTGTAACATTGCTGACCTTGCGGTTGTTGTTGTTGTGGTGCTCTTTGTGGAGGTCCCCGACCTCGGTTCCATGGTTGTTGTGGTGCTTGAGGAACCCATCATTCTTCCTCGTCCTCGTACCTCTGCTCAACCTCCTGGTACTGGTATTGCTGCTGTGGAGGCTGCGGTTGATATTGTTGTTATGGTTGTTGTGGTATGGTTTGAAAAGTGGTTTGTCGTTTATAAAGTAATGGTGGTTGTAATAGTTGTGATTGTTGTGGTTGAGAAATGGTGATATGCTGCCTAGGCAGTGGGGTGCCATCACGGGGAGTACAAGACATAGCATATGTAAAAGGGGTTTTAGATTCTGGTTGAAATGGTGGAACAGAAGGCGGACTGCATGATGGTATTGATGCGGGGGCTGAAACTGCACCATTAGTAGCACTCGTGCTCCCAAACTGAAATTCTGAAACTGGGGGAATAAATGGCATCCCTGTTACCTCACCCGGTAGGTTCATGGGCAACATACTCTAAACTACTACTAACATTACTAAAACTCATTGTATCTAAACGTCTACATGCACGGTTCTTGTGCGCGGTTCGTTCGATCTCCGAGTCAAAACGCAAAGGGGATAACTGCTCACCCCGACGGGTACGCATGTACTAGTGCAACACGCCCGTAAAAACAAAAATGAAATTCTAACCAACTGAAAATCTCAATACTAAAACCAAAAATCAGAAACTAAAAGTCCTACAGATCGCCTACTCTCATCACAACTCCCCGGCAACGGCGCCAAAATTTGACACGCATAGGTCGTCGCGCGGTTAAAAATAGTAAAATACCTCACTCTCACTAGTACAGTGGTAGTCAGGGTCGATCCACAGGAGTTACGTGGTCAAGGTAGGCAACAGATTACCAATTGTAGTGTCACTCTACAACCAGAGGATCTAGTTTCCAATTTTTACCGAAAACAGTCCAAAATCACAAAATCCAACAAATCCCAATTCAAGCATAAACTTAAACTAAAATCAAAACCAAAACCTAATCTAATTACTTACTGAAATCAAAAATGCAATTCAGAAACAGAAGCAATAGAGATCAAGCCAAAATAATCAAACATCCAAACTCATTCCAAAACACCGAAGCATAAAATAAAGGTAAAAAGAGCACTTAAACATAACCGAATGATTATTTGTATAAAAACTCAGATCCAAACTTGTTCAAAACAGCAAACATAAAATTTCAGAAACTTAAAACCTAATGCTAATGGTTGTCACACCCAATAACACTAGCCAAGCTACTAAAAACTACTAAACTACTTGAAAATTAAATGAGAAAACATAAATACCACGTATGGTCGACTGAAAACTGAAACTCTGAGTCAAAGAAGCCTTGGGTATCGTTCCTTTGCAGGTTCTTTGCGGCTGATTTCGACCTAGAACCCTCTATTTATAGTTTTAGAAAATAAGAGGCCGCGTCGCGCGCACTTAGAATCTGCGGCGCGCGTACGAGTTTATCCCTGTTTTATCGGCATTTGAATTCTTCTCACCGCCTCAATCATGACTCAGCGCGTCGCGCCCTTGCGCACATCCGTGGTGCGCATGCTTATTCGACTCTTTTGACTTTATCTCCAAACTTCTTCCATTTTGTACGCTTTTAGTCCCTGTTTACATCTTTTCTTTCCAAACAAGCACTGACACAAAAAGTGAGAATACCACAACATGTATGATACAAATTCACCGGGCTCAACAACGACTAAAATACTTGATATTACTAGGCGTTGTCATCATCTCACCCAATGAACTCATCTTGAACCGTTTCTTCATCACATACTCAAACTCATGACATAAAGCTTCACTTATAGAACCAAAGATAATGTCATCCACATAGATCTGAACAACAATTTGGTCATTGTCTTGGCGCTTGATAAACAGAGTTTGATCAATGGTGCCTCGTGTGTAACCATGCTTCAATAGATCACCTGTCAATGTTGCGTACCAGGCACAGGGAGCTTGATGAAGACCATAAAGAGCCTTGTCAAGCTTGTAGACATGATTAGGAAACTTAGAGTTGACGAAACCCAGAGGTTGATCAACATAAATTTCTTCTTTCACTTCACCGTACAAGAAAGCAGTCTTGACATCCATTTGGTAGACAGTAAAGTTCATATAAGATGCATAAGCGAGGAAAATCTGAATTGCTTCAAGTCGATCCACCGGAGCATAGACTTCAGTATAGTCAAGGCCTTCAATCTGACGAAAACCACGAACCACTAGGCGTGCCTTGTTGCGCACAATGACTCCTGAGTCATATTTCTTATTGTGAAATACCTATCTCGTGTGAACAGATTTCTTGCCCTCGGGTAGTTCCACCAATTGCCAGACATTCAATTTCTTGAACTGAATAAGCTCTTCATGCATGGCATCAACCCAACTTGGTTCATTAAGTGCCATCTGAACATTCTTCGATCTATTTGAGAAATGAAGCATGAATACAGACACTCGTTGAGGACCACTTTGGCTTCTGGTTTCAACACCTTCATCCAAAGATCCAATTACATTGTCAAGTGGGTGATCACGTTGTATTCTAGAAGGTACAGCATGTTCGAGTGTAGCAGTAGAAACCGGAAGGTTTGTTATGTTCTCAACACTACATGAACCTGAAGCACCTCTGTCAGAATCTCTAAAGTCGTGAGAGGTACTTGCAACATACTCGTCAGGAATTCTCTCAGGAAAGAGAGAATCCATGAGAGTGGGGTCGAAGTGATCAACAGCATCAGAATTGAGAGCATCTTCGTGAGAAGTAGATTGATCGACAATTGGAGGTTCGCCAACAACCTGTGATGAAACAGCAGGAGCATCTTCAGTTACAATAGTGGAGGCAGGAGATACACCTTCATTTGGAACAGGTTCTTCAAGAATCACTGACGGGTTGATGAGATCAGGAATAATTTCCTCATCATCAGCTCTGTGTACTCCACTAGGACCTGGTTGTGTACCTGAAACATCACCAGAAAACATATAGAATGGTTTAAACAGTTCAACATAGTTAAACAGACTGTCGGGTACAACATTGGCATTCGTCGCATTCTCTTCTAGCCAGCGCACATCGTATGATTTTACAATCTGTTTGGTCACCTTGTTGTACACCCGATACGCAGTTTTGCTTGCATATCCAACGAAGTAGCAGTCATCCGCTTTTGAATTAAATTTCGAAGTTGCTTCGAGATGAAGAAGGGTGCAGGGACAACTAAAAGTACGGAAGTGTGAAACATTTGGTTTACGGCCATAGAGAATCTCGTACGGAGTCTTCATTTGAGCTTTATTGATGATGATCCGATTCTGAACATAACAAGTTGTATTAATCGCTTCAGTCCAAAAGATCACAGGTAATTTTAAATCGCACAGCATGGTACGTGCAGCATCAATCAGAATTCTGTTTCGACGCTCAGCAACACCATTTTGTTGAGGTGTTCGAGCAGCACTATACTGATGCTACACCCCCTTATCTACACAAAACTTATTCAGCACCACGTTCTTGAACTCAGTTCCATTGTCGCATCGGATGGCCTTCGCCTTCAGATTTGTTTGATTTTCTATAAGAGTGATGAACTTCATGACCAGCTCTGCAGTTTCACTTTTTTTCTTTAAGAAGAAAACCCAAGTAAAACGTGAGTAATCATCAATAATGACTAAGAAATAAGAACTACGGTTAATACTGAGAACATTGACAGGGCCAAAAAGATCCATATGAAGCAACTGAAGAAGCGAATCAATGGAATTGATCATTTTAGGCTTGTGCGGCTTCCGGTGATGTTTTCCTTGAGCACAGGCAACACATTTTCCAAAAGTAAGGAAGTCCTTGATCGGAAGCCCCTGAACAAGATCGTTCTTTGCAAGACGATTCAGATTTTTTGCGTTGGCATGACCAAGACGTCGATGCCACAACATAGCATTCATTTTAGAAGCTTTCGAAAATAAGCAAGTGACGTTTTCTGGAGTGTTGTGATTCATGTCGATGATGTAGCCATTGTTCTGACGTTCTGATCGAACAAGAATCCACTCCTCGGGGATGACTACTCCGGGTTTGTGAATAAGACATTCCTTCTTTGTAAAGTGGGTTGAAAATCCCTTATCACAAATATGAGAAACGCTCAGCAAACTGTGCTTAAGTTCAGGTACAAAGTTGACATTCTCAAACTTCAACATGCAATTTGATACGGTTCCCTTTTTAGTGATCTTTCCTCTTTCACCACCAGCAAAGCAGACACATCCACCATTGAAATTTTCAACGTTGTGCAACTGGGACATGTCGCCTGTCATGTGCCTGGAACAACAACTGTCAACATACCATGGTCTGATGACATTCCTCCGTAACTGTTCCTGCATAAGTTGTCAGATTAATTAGATTTAGGCACCCAGTCTATACAGAAACTGGGTTGACCCTTACTATCAACACAAGAAATTGATTCCAAGCTCGTGTCATGTTGATCAATTAAAGGTGAAATATCATAAGATTTCTTAACACTGCCTTTAGGAACCCATTTATAATGAGATTTAAATCTTTTATCTTTTGTCCAAATGGAAACATTCACATTTGATTTAAAATCAAAACTACTTGAAGTTGATTCTTGAAACGACTTTGATCTTACAAAATTTGGTAACACATAGTCATTTCTAGAATCAGGCCTTTTGTTTTTAGCAGTTTGATTCCAGGCATTTGTGTTATTGTAATTTTTATTTCGAGAGCATGACTTCGAACATTTTCTTTTATGAGATCTCTCCTTTGGCACGTTCAGCCAAACCTGTTCATGTTGAGAAACATACAAGTATCGGGGGACAGCTTCTGGCTATGTGACCAGCAATTCCACAGTTAAAACAGGTCTGTCTTTTCAAAGTGGTTTTGGAATTCTGTCCAGGTCCAGATTTATGCAAATTATTTACACACACACATAAGCATGCAACAGATTTATCAACCAAACCTTTGTCTTAGATTTTTTAAAACTAACATCACAAGGTTTTTTAAGAACATCAGCAATTTTAGTGTCAAGTTTCACATCATTAAGCAAAACAGAAGTATAAAATTTTAAACAATTTTTATCAAAATTTGAAGCAGGTGATTCTTCATTGTCCTCAATCTTCGATTTCAATTTATCTGCACATGAGGTAGAAGCACCAGTAGATTTCATTTCAGAACTCTCAGCGGTGCCAGACTTATTTCTTTAAATAAACTTCCAAAGATAACACTCTTCAGATTCTTCAGTTTCAACAGATGGCACAAAATTATTATTGAAGGGAGGGGGAACAGCTCTATATCCTAGTCCTTCACCGTTTTTACTAGACCGTTCGGTTTGATGTTTAATGATAGACTCAACTACTTAACTTGACACATCAAATTTTTTAAAATTGAATTCAGTATTTTGAAATTTTAACTTCAATGTATCAATTTCGGCAATTAATCTAGCAACTTCTTTGTTTGCAAAGTCGAGATGACAAGATTTTACACTAAACTCTTCATACAATTTGTTAAAATATGAGGTTTTGGCTTCTAACTTTTCTTGGAAGGCCTTCAATTTCTTTTTAGTGTTATAAACAAGATTTTCCATTTCAAACATTTGTTTGACAAGATTATCATTTATTTCACGGTATTTGTTAATTTTATCAATGCAAACTTAAGAAGAGCAAAAATGTTTACTAACCTCATCACTGGCAGGGGAGGAGGTAGGATTGGTAGAAACCATGAAAGCGAACTGGAGATCCATCATTTGTTCTTCAGTTGCGTCAATATCCATATCACCTTCAATCTGGGCAAGGTGAGCTCTACCATCTCCATTCAGGTTCAAATCCTGCAACTGGTTATCCTATGTGAACTGCTGGGCAACCATTGCTCTTTCTGTATTTTGCTGTTGAGGAGCAACTTCGCGATTAATTCTAGCGGGTACCAGGTTCCTCTCAGTATTCACGAGCAAAGTGACCAGCCTCGTTGCAGTTGAAACAACGAAGATTTGCTTTGCTGAAGCCCACCTTTCTGTCACCACGATTATTTGCCCAATTATTTCTGCCAGTTCTTTGAGTAAATCTTTTGGCCCTTAGAACCGCCATAACGATATGCCAAGATATATCCATTTCCTCCAGATCATCAGGGTTGACTTGATTGAGATCCTCTACCATCATCGGTTGAACCAGCTCACCAGCAACGAGAGCGTTATAACAATTTAAGAGACTAGCCATCATTCCCAGATTTTCTTCAGCTCCTTTGGGAAGAGCTGGAATGAAAGCAGTAGTTGCAGCAGTAGGAGCGGGCACAATAGGGACTGAAGATGCCATTGATGTGCTTGATGAAGAGGAAGCTTGCTGAGTTTAGACTTTGGCAGGAAAAGCTGAAAAAACGCTATTGGTAGAGATACCCAAATTAGCAGCTTGATATGAACTGACATGATTGATCTCTCTCTGTTTGTCATCCATAACGCAAGCTTTTACAATAGCCATTACCTCAGCGAGTGACAGTTTGCTGAGATCTTTGGTCTTTTTAATAACTACCACATTCATGTCCCAGCTCTTGGTAAGAGTATTCAGCAGCTTCTTGTTTACTTCAGCTTTAGATAGCACGATTCCGGTAGTTGCCATCTCGATGTTCAAGGTGATGAAGCGTTGCAATTGAGTCTCAAGAGTTTCTCCAATCATGTGATTGAACATGTTAAATTTTTAACGGAGCATATATTGTCTACTCTGCTTCATGTCATCATTGCCTTCATAAACCTCAATTAGAGCTTCCCATAGAGATTTTGCAGTATCGTATTCTCTAAAACCATGGGCAATATCAGGAAATAGTGCCATGGTACGAATGGCAAGAGCTTTCTCATCACAATCCACAATATCAAATTCTGCATCTGAATATTGTGCAAGAGGTTTATCTACCACATCTCCATTTTGAAGAGTAATTGTGATTTTGGGTAGAGTACGCAAAAAACTTCTCCACAGTTTAATGTCCTTCATCTTAATGTATTGCTCGAAACGGTATTTCCACTTTGCAAATCCTTTGGCATTTGTTAGTCTGGGGATACGAGTGACACTGCCCATAAACAAGTCCACATCAGAATGCATTGTTGAAACAAAATCCATCTGAAACGATCTAAAAAACACCAAAAATTAACTTGCAAAAGTCAACCAGCAACTTGACCGAAAACCCTTTAAGTACGCCAAAAATCCCCACCGAAAAACCACCTGGACCGAAAAGTAGCATCGAAATGCAGGAAGACCGAAATCTTGGGGCGAAAAACTCTTGACCGAAAAACCACCCTAAACCGAAAACAGAGAAACCCTAATGAACATTGAAAAGCTAAATGGGCTGGTCGAAAACCTTGCCGAAAACCTTGCTATCAGACCGAAAACCTGACAAACCCTAGCCGAAAACCAGCACAAAATCCGCTGCCACCGAAAACCCTTGGAGCGTGACCGAAAACCTAAATTAGATCTGAAAACGTCAAAACAACTCCTAAAACTCCGTTTTTGAATGATTTTTGCTTGAAGATGCAAGAACAATGAAGAACACACGAACAAAAACACCCAAACTTGATCAAAACAGTCCAAAAACACCTAAAAATCCAAGATCCAAGCAAAGGAAACAAAAATACTCGGAAACACAAGGTTTTCAAGCTCTGATACCAATTGTATGTCCCAAATATCTCAAATACGGATCTAAATGGTATAAATCAACAATAAGAACACGAATTATAACAATCTTCAATGCACTCTTTTAATCTTTAATAGACGGGTACACGAGATCGCTAAGGTTGCTTGAACGTACAGAAATTTGCTATGTAAGCCTAGAGCTCCAAAACAACCAACCCACTAAAGAAAGCTATCGACACATATATATATATACTTACGCCTACCAGACCGAAATCCTAAGCATATGGGCCGAAATCCACATTAGGCTTGACCAAAATCCTTAGCATTTCAGTCATGATGACCAAAATCCAGGGGGATTTCGGTCTCAGTCCGAAATCCTCAAACTAGCCCCTAAATTATGATATTTTCTATTTTAAGCCTTCTAAATGCAAAGATTAAACCACTAAAATAAGTCCTAAAACCTTTGATGGCTCTAATCCGCTTGATTGGATTTTTCAAGCCGAAAACAACTTCACTTATTATTCCGTTCTACCACCACAACGCTTTTCCCTCACTGTTTTTTATTTTACTGATGACGCGCCTAGTTGGTACAAACACATGGCGAACAACAATCGTGTAGGCAATTTGCCGGAATTCACCCGAGCACTTGAACTCCGCTTTGGCCTGTCCACATGTGAAAATCACCAAGCCACCTTGTTTAAATTACACCAAACAACATCGGTCTCCGCTTATCAAACCAAATTCGAGGAGATAAGCTACCGAGTAATTGGCCTTTCACCACCGACCTTACGAAATTGTTTCATCTCCGGCTTACGATCTGACATCCAACGGAACTCACGCACCACAATCCCAAAACACTTCATCAAACTTATGGTCTCGCAAAATTAATTGAAGACAAGTTTCATGCCCAACTTACCTCTTCGGATGTTTTCGTCGAGCCTCCAACAACGAAACTGCCATTAGTGGCCACCTCTTCATCATATTCTCGAACACTTTCGATAAACCGGTTAAGGCCCTCGGAGATGCAAAAACGCCGAGCCAATGGTCTTTGCTACACTTGCCTCGCAAAATACCAATCGGGTCACAATTGCAACCCACCAAAATTTCTCCTTCTTCAATCGGAGACCGACCCACCATGGACGTCCACCGTACATCATGATCTCGGCCTTGAGGACAAGGCCATTTTTCAAGGCAGGAGTATTGATACAAACTTATTTAGATAAAAGATGTAGGAGAGGACCAAGTCAAGCATTATTTGTTATTAGTTTAGTTATTAGTCCACTAGGCTACCTTTTCTGTTTTTCTCCACTTTGTTTGTTAGTTGTTGCATGTAGTCTAATTTAGAGGCATATTTATTGTCTTGTAATCACAGTTTCGGGATATGCAGAAGAAAATTTCTTCATTCTTGTTCTTGTTCTCTATTATTTTTAAGAAGATTCACCATCTCGAATTAGGTGCTATCACATTTCCAACGCAACAATATATTTAATGTAAAGTTTACCCCAATCCAACGTCATTCTTACACCAAATAAGGATTTATAATAAGTATAACACCGAAATGGTGTTATACTTTTCATTTGATCCAAATTGGTTTTGGTCCTTCGAATTTAAGTTTATATATTTCTAGTTTGTTATAGTTATTTCAAGTTTGAGTTTGTATATTTCAAGTTCATACAATTATCTAGTTATATTAAAAGTAATAATTGTTTTAAAATGACAATTTAAATGTAATAATGGTTTCAAATTAGGTTATTTTTGTTTAGTAATATAATTTATAAAGTTATTTCAACAAAAAGATGTAAGCCAAATTTGTAAACGTAGTAAATAAAAGGGGGTATTTTTTTTAAATTTAAATAAGTTAGAAAAAGAGAATAAACAGGGAATATATTTTTCCAGTAATCATTGATGTTAGAGTTTCAGATCATTACACATTTTGTGGTGCAGAAAATGATATTAGGGTCCAAGATGGTCTTACAAGACTCATGATGCTTGGTAATTAGCTACATGACATGTATATTTTGACATTTAAATATGAGTGTCCTTTGTGTAAATGCTTTACGGTTTGATTTGGTATTCCCTCACTTTTGGTTGCATCATGGGTTCCCTTCAAATCGGGTGAGTGGCCGATAATCGATTTGAAAGCTGCAAGATCAACACAAATATGCAAAAAATAAAATAACAATTTATACTCGATTAAGTAGATTGATGTGTTCAATTCTACAAATATCACGAAAGTTGAAGTAGAGACTTCTTGTATTAGAGTTGAGGTCTATTAGTAACATTAAGTCGAGTGTCATTTAACTTTCCACCGCCTTCCCATGCTAGCCCGTCCTCCGATGAGTCAGGATCTCCTTACGAGTTTGTCTCTCAATCTGCGTCTCACTCTGTCGACTCAGCTTCCCCATCAGCTGCGCCCTCCCCAGTTTCCGATCCCTCAACCCCGACTTCGACTAGTTCTTTGCGTCCTAGTGCTACTCACTCTCCTATCGCACCTACTCCTACCCCTATTCACACTCACCATCTAATGAAAACTCGTAGCAAACGTGGCATCTTCAAACCTGTACACAAACTCAACCTGCATGTCGACTCCACTTCCCCCATTCTTAAAACGACTCCACTTCCCCCATTCTTAAAACTTACTCTTAAGCATTCAAGGATCCAAACTGGCTAAATACAATGACAGATGAAGTTAATGCTCTTATATCTAATAAGACTTGGCACTTGTACCTCAGGCTCCTTCTGCTAACATTATAAATTGCATTTGGTTGTTTAAAAAGAAGCTCAATGCAGATGGATCTTTGTCCCGCTACAAAGCTTGTCTAGTTGCCAAACGGGCGTAGTCAGAGACCCGATATTGATTGTGATGAGACTGTTAGCCCGATGGTCAAACCGGAAACCATCCGTACAGTTCTCAGCATTGCTGTAACTCATAAGTGGCCCATTCGACAGCTTGACGTGAAGAATGCATTTCTTCAAGGTCATCTGGAGACTGTCTACATGCAGCAACCACATGGGTTTTTGAGATTCATCCAAACTGGATCATGCCTGTTTACTTCAGAGATCTCTCTTTGGTCTAAAATAGGCACCTCGTGCTTGGTTCAGCGTGTTGCTACTTTTATCTCTCATATGGGGTTTATGCATTGCAGGTGTGATTCATCTCTTTTTATCTACCAGCAAGGTGGTCATATTGAGTATTTGCTTTTCTATATGGATGATGTTATTCTTACTAGGCCATCTTCTAAGTTGTTGACTCATCTCATCTCTATCCCTAGAAATGAATTCTCTATGACTGACTTGGGCGATCTCCACTATTTCCTAGGCATATCTGTTACCCGTTCCACTACAAGAAAACTGGGTATCAGAGACTGACATAATCAGTCTCTATTGGTCAATAATCAGTCTCCAATAATAACCAAAAACTGATTTAGCTAGTCCCCAGCTAGTCCCATAAACCTAGTCCTAGATAGTGAATTTTTTAAGTATCTGGGACTGGAAATCAGTCCCTAATACATCAAAGTATCAAAGACAGAAAATCAGTCTTTAATACGGTCTCAATCAATCTCAAATTTGTTTTCTTTGAGTCTCCAATTTTAAGTAGCATCGGTCCCTGATGCTATCTAATAGGGACTAAATATCAGTCTTTAATAAAATCATGTTCAGTCTCAAATATCTATCCTTCAAGGCCCACTAATATCATATTAGTCCTTGATAATATCATTCTAGGACTGAATATCAGTTCTAATATTTTCTAATTTAGTCTCTAATATTATTTTTCAGCAACTGAATATCAATCTTTGATACAATGTCATTCAGTCTTTAACTTGGATTTTTAGTGACTGAATATCAATCTCTGATACAATGCCAGTCAGTATTTAACTTGGTCTTCCAGTGAATATCAATCTCAGATACAATGTTAATCGGTCCAAAAATATCATATTTAATGACCAAAATATACAATGCGTTTTTATTAATATACAAAATTAACTGATAATAGATAAATGAATAGTAATCTTGACATCAAATCCAAATTTAATACGATAAACAATAAATGAATCGTAATCTTAACGTCTTCGTGTTTCAAATAGATTCCTCATATGGCGTAGATCCCGGCATATGAAACCTTAGATCCATCTCGAGAATCCAACCATAAAAGCATTATAAATTAATATCTACTCATTTATAGCAATGAGAATTGTTTTGTATTTGGATGGCAATGCAAAACCGGATAAAGTTTTCTATGTACAGGTTTGTGATAGTATGAAATAAAAGTAGGAGGCTATAATGAACACATATATAAAAGCGTCTTGCTATTTCTTGTACTTTATATAAGAAAATTTGTGGTTCTAGCCAATAAATAATCAAGATAAATCACGTGGCCATACTCAAACAAACGTGTGGCTTTCTTACTTGCTTCATCATAATCTGACTCATTCATCAGTCCTTGTTGGACGATCTGTAGGAAAGATATGGGGTAATTTACTGGAGGGTATTTTAAAATTTTGGTTAAACGACTTCATACTAAAAAGAGAGAGAGAAGAGAACGATATGCAAACCACATTTGGCAACGTCACCAATATCATATCAATTGGATCCTTTTAATGCAATTGGGATTTTTTTTCTCAAGAAAACTCTATAACAAAAATTGTAATAAAACATACAATATTGTAGAAAGATGTATAACCCAGTGCCTGCGTCACCAAGATCGATTGCAATCCTTTCTTCTCGGTTCTTCTCGTCTAAACAAAAGCTTATGGCACCTTAACATCTATATTTAAACACAATAATTTTTGTTATTGTTCAATTGTATTATCATAATTATTAAAATTATTTATAAAAATATATTAAAATGTTTTTTTTCGTAAAATAGGATTTAAGTAACGATTAGTTAAGTAATTACAAACTGAAAAAATCGGGTGTTACAAAAGTATACATGACTTATTTAAGGTATCTGATATATGGCATTTATGACTCAATAATCAGACTTAAAGACTAAAATTCAGCCACTAATGATTTTTCATCCATAGTCAAAATTGGGCTAGTCTATTGCGACAGAATTTTGGTCCCTAATAAATTTCCTTCCAAATGGTATTCATGACTAATTCATTAGTATCTAATATATGGTATCAATGACTAAATAATTAGTCTCATATAATAATTTCTAGTCCATTATAAGTGTCCATTCAAATGTAAAATAAGGCATGTCTATTAGGGACTGAAATTCAGTCTTTAAAAAGTTTCCCCTTTAAACGCCAAATCAATGCAATGATATCAAAGAGTGCAATTCAGTCCCTAATAAGTTTCTTCAAATATGCAAACTGGTGTAACGCTATCAAGGACTGAATTTTAGCACTAGTCTAGTCGAGACTGAAATTCAGTCCCTAATAAGTTTCCCTCCAAAGTCAAAATTGGCACTAGTCTATTTGAGACTGAAATTCAGTCCCTAATGTGTCTCCCTCCAAACCTAAATTGGCGCAAACGTATTTGTGACTAAATTTCAGCCCCAATTAGGTTTCGTTTGTCTCTAATTATTCACATATTAAAATCAGTCCTAGATAGTATCATAGAGTGATTCATCAGTCCCAAATACATGATATCAATGACTAATTAATCAGTCTCTGATATTTTAGTCGTGGATATCTATTTTTCTTGTAGTGCTGCGCTACTGGCATGTTCTTGTCCAATAAAAAATATGCCAACGAGATTCTTGAACGTGCTCTGTTAGAACAAAGTAATTGATCAAGATTCAACGATGTGGAATAATAACAATTAACAAGAACACAATATGAAGAACTGATGTCGAATGATTCTATTAAGCAACTCAAGAACAATTCAGAGAGAATTATTCTGTATGAGTGCCGTTAATTTGAATTACAAAAGTTAACCCTAATTAGGGTACGTGCATGCCTTATATACAAGAACTAGATATGGAATGGACAGCCCATCCATAAATACATGCTAATCTAAAGGCATAATAAAAGCATGCGCAATTGACTCAATCAAATTTATGATCCAACAGCTTCTATGCTCAATTGCAAGCCCGCGGTGCTCCAGCTCATGGTCTCCAGTCTCCAGTTGTTCAGTTCTACATCTCATGATCTTATTGCATATTCGGATTCCGATTGGACTGACCGACCAGTCACTAGACGATCCATATCAGGCTATTGTGTCTTTCTTGGGAACAATCTGCTTTCATGGTCTTCTAAACGTCAGAATATGGTCTCTCGTTCAAGTGCTGAGGCCAAGTATCCACGTATATCCAACACTGTTGCTGTTGCTGAGACTTGTTGGATTCATAATGTACTTCTTGAGCTACACTACTCACCCCATCGAGCTACTATTGTCTACTATGGTATCAATGTTAATCCGTCTCTGATATTTTAGTCACAGATGCCTATTTTTCTTATAGTGCTCCGCTACTGGCATGTTCTTTGTCCCAACAAAAATATGCCACCGAGATTCTTGAATGTGCTTCTATGCTCGATTGCAAGCCAGCTCGTACTCCTGTGAACTTGTCTACGAAATTTGATGGTTCGGGCCCTCCTGTTAGAGACTTGTTGAGCTACACTACTCACCCCATCGGGCTACTATTGTCTACTGTGACAATGTTAGTGTTGTTGACCTTCATTTTGTCAGAGACAGAGTTGCCATAGGACATCTCTGAGTTCTTCATGTTCCGTCATCGTCCCAATATGCAGGCATCTTCACGTAGAGCCTTCTATACCCGCGTTTTCTTAATTTTCGGTTCAGCTTGAACGTTCGTGATTCTTCTGTTTGCACTGCGGGAGGTTGTTAGCGGATATTACTTCTTGTAGTATCATTTTGTATCTAGCCCAATTGTTTATGTATTTCTATATTCGGCCTCTTGTGTATTCAGCCAATTCTTGCATTGTATACGTGTATATATTTTCCTGTTCAATGAATGAGATCTTCATGGGGAAAATACCGAATGACAGATATCTATATATAATCAAAGAAGTGCATCAAAATATATTACCAAGTAATAAAGGAAGATGACATATCAAAAAATTGGAAGAGAAACAAAAATGATAGAAACATATAAAGAAACAAAATATGAGATGAGATTAACACAGTGATCCCGTGATGAATGGTATAAAGTGTTTGAAGTAGAACCAAAGCCTCAACCAACAATCTAACCCTAATCTAATCACTAACAACATGATCTTGTATAAACACGAATCCAACAAAATTTCAACATTTCACCCAACACTCATCGTCCTTTACACGAACACAATAAAATGTATAACTGAAGAAATAGATAACCAGTCACTTACCTGATTCTTGCTTGGTGCAATGTAAATAAAAAGCAACGGATGCAACAGCAGGTCAGAAGCAGAGCAGCAGGAGGTCAAGAGCAGGTGTGTGAAAGCACCAGCAGTTGAGAGCGAGAGAGCAGGGTATTTCAAGTTGGAATCCTATCACTCATGGATTTTGTGAATTTCAATAAGATTCAATTCCATAGTAATTTAATTTAACAATTTCAGCATACCAAATTCAACACAAATTTCTAAATTGCCAAATTTCAACAACACCAATGTTACACATCTCATACAAATATAAAACCTAAATATTTATATAAATTAGCACAATAGCAGTAATGAAAAGCAGCACGATCATTAATACTATGTTCTAGAATTACTTCCATTCCACAGGATCTATGCAGCTTCTCTTCCTCTCTTCATCTTGGCAACTGTTGCCACGACTGCAACATATATCTTGTCCATGGTTTCCTCAGCAAGCATAAAAACATTCTGCCTCCACTGCTTCTTGAACAACAAAACTCCAATAACACCCCAAAACCCTGTTGCAAAACCACCCAGTATGTCAACGTAAAACCATACCTCCCTCAACTCACCAGATGCCTCGTCTTTCTTCACGGACGTTGTTGTTGGGTCTTCATGATTTGAGCAATTATTTGGCAATGGAGCTCCACATAGACCTTTGTTCCCAGCATATATTGATGGATCGATAAGGGTCTGCAATTGACTTCCTGTTGGAATTCGTCCTGACAAGTTGTTGTGTGACAAATTCAAATGGTTTAAAAAGGTCAAAGCTGCCATGCTTGGAGGGATCATCCCACTCAACTGGTTTTTTGAGAAATCGAGAGATTCTAAGTTTGACATGTTTCCAATGCTGTCTGGAATACCCCCACTGAGATGATTATTTGACAAATTGAGCCCAATCAGCATAGAAAGTGCTGTGAGCTCGACCGGAATTTCTCCTACAAGTTTATTGCTTGAAAGGTCCATGTTGAAAACTATATCCCAAGTTTTTGTATATTCAAGATCAACACCTTTCAAGACTTGAATCACGTTTTTATCGGAAGTGAGGGTGGCATTACCCAAATCAACTCGGCTACTCTTAACCATGGCATTCAACTCTCCTAGACAATGAGGTATGCTTCCCGTAAGAAAGTTGTATGCAACATCCAAAATTTGAAGACTTGAAGTTTTGCACAAGGATCGAGGGATTCTTCCAGTGAAGTTATTCTTGTGTAACCTAAAAACTACCAAATATGGAAGTTTATCTCCAATCCATGTGGGTATATTACCAGACAGTCTATTATCCCCCACATCTAAGACTCTTAAAGCTCCTAAATTCCCCAATTCTTGAGGAAGTTCACCAGTAAAGTTATTGCCATTCAGTTGCAACCAAACTAATGAAGAATTAAGAGCTATAGAGCTTGGGATGACGCCAGACAATCGATTTGAGCTAAATATCATGGTAAGCAACCTTTGTAGATTCTCAAGACACTTAGGAATTTTCCCAGTTAACCTATTTTTGGAAAGATTAAGATATACCAAATCTGTCCTTCTGCATAATGACCTTGGAATTGACCCATTGAAACTGTTATTTTCCAGAAATAATGCATTGTTAAGTCCATAATTGAACACAGCAGCGGTGCTTCCGTTGGGAAGGTTTGTCAAAGGTCCAGTGAGTTTGTTGTGAGAGAGATCTAAGTAAGGAATGATGGGCATCTTCCGGAACCATGTGGGCAGAGGTCCTGAAATTGAAGTGTTAGACAACACCAACTCCTCAAGTTTCCTTTGATTTTGAAGCCACTGAGGAAATTCATTTCCGATAATGCAAGAATTGAGTCGAAGAGTTACCAATTGGAATGGAGGTATCCACTCACGTGAAATATTAAACATCAACTTGGTGTTGGAAGAAGTATCCAAGTGCTTCAACATGGATAGCTTAGCAAAATAGGCTTCAAAAATTACTCCTTCTAAAGAATTGTTAGAGATATCTAGATATTGAAGTTTGTCAAGTTGCCTAAATGAAACTGGAATAGTCCCATTTAGCATGTTCGAATGCACCGAAAATGCTTGTAATGAAACAAGTCCTCCTAGAGTTGTTGGGATGGGGCCCATTAACCGATTGGATTCTAGATACAATTCTGTTAAAGATGCTAGTTTTCCAAAGGATTCGGGAATTGAACCACTCAATTGATTAAAAGAAAGGTGAACTTTGGTAAGGTTTCCAAGGAATGTTGGAATAGGACCGGTCAACCCGTTATGAGACAGATCTAATGCTTCTAAAAATCTTAAGCTTCTTAAAGATTTGGGGATCGGACCTTTGAGAGAATTGAAGCCAAGATCCAGGTGTCTCATCATGTTGGAAACTATTCTACTTGAATTAAGAAAAGGACCAAGATCAGGACTGGAAAGTCCACAATTCGACAAACTTAACTCTTTTAACGAAGGGATCGTGTAAAGCACCATGCTCCAGTTGTGTGCTCCACTAAGATTCAATGAATGCAAGTCAAGAAGCTCGAGAGACGAAAGACCAGAAGTCCATCCCATATCATCTGCCATCAACTCATAGTTTGAACTGAGATCAAGAACCTTTAAATTAGAAAGATTTCCAATGTTATGAGGAACAGTACCTTCCATATACGCATTAGAGAGATTGAGGTAGTTCAGCTGTTTTAAAGATCCAATGAACTTAGGAATCGGGATTCCAAGAAAATTCCCACTTAAGTCCAAGTATTTTAGATGCCTTAATTCTGCCAAAGAATTCACCGCATAACCACCTAATAAGTAGCTGCCATTAGAATCATAGGAGGAGCTCGAACCGCCCTCATCATATTTCTCAAAAGATATCATTGCAATGTCTCCTCGGAGATGCAGCCTTTCAACATGTCCAGTGACACCATTGCAATGAATTCTTTTCCATTGACAACAGTCATTGCCAACCCACGATGACAACATTCTAGAGTCATCACCAATGTTGAGTTTGAACTTGAGAAGAGCAAGTCGCTCTTTCTTGGAGCAAACAACGGTAACATTTCCAACACCCAAACACGTGTATGTAGTTGCAACCAATAAAATACTTATGAAAATGAGATTGTTCCCCAAACCCCTCCCCATTATCAAACCCAGCTTGGTTTAATTTACAAAAGAAATTGAAGTGGAAAGATGGGTAGTAGTTGGTTTACAAATCAGAAATGAAGAGCAACTTATTTATTGTCGTAGAAGACCTGGAAGACTTGTCTATGAATGGACAATTTGTGTCGACGAAGTCAAACTTGTTTTGCATAATTAAAATAAGCGGTTTACATTCGATAAGATTTAGAGTGGAAGACTTGTAAATCAGTGGACAATTTGTGTCCACGGAGTCAAACATCTTCTTTTGACCTTTTCTTGCATGATTTACTGATTATTTTTACATGGATTTATTGATTTTCAGTAAATACCATTTTAATCTGTCTGGCTAGCAGGTTGACTCCTCCGATGAATTTTCATGTCCGGTGACAATATTCCATATGGCGTGTGTATTGGATTTAAGGTGGATATTGTGTGAAAAAAGCTTTTAAAACCAACAACCCATAATAAGTCCAAGAAAATATTACTTGGAACAGATAAACCCTAACTAAGCAGTTAAGAGTAAGGAGAAGGGGCCAGAAACAGAGTAAATGTAGAAATATTCCAAAATTGAAGATTACCATATTGAGTAACAAGTGGGAAATCAGCAGATCAGCACAGAGGTTAATAAACCTATCCCAATTCTTCAACATTAACATTTTATGCGGCCCAAAACACCGACATTGACTAAACGGATAGGCTTGAAAAGTCGCATTTTTTTTGAGGGGGCAGAACGGTCAAGATGAAGAAGATATGGACTCCTTGGATGGTAGATAAACAAAAGTAGTCGGATGATCCTAATATCAAACAGGCTATGGAGGTTGAGTCGGCGGGAGACTGGTTGGTGTTTTTATTGTTGTGAGGAAGAGGAGTTGGTGGTTGTGGTATTGGCGGTGGAGGGACGGTGGTTGAGGTGGGGCCGGAGATTGAATCTTTACTTTCATGAAAGGTTGATTTTGTTTTACAGAAGCTTAATTTTCACTCTAGAAGTGGTGGTTATGGGGGAGGAGGCCGGTTGTCGTGAAGGAATATACTGACAATGTAGGTGCAGTGAAACGATCTGTTCACATTTTTCGGAGATAAAACGGAATTTTGATACCTCTAAAATGATAGTGAAAATTAGGGATGATGAACGTATTGACCTCATAATCTCATATGCTAAGTTAAACACATGAGTCGTTGAAACCATTTTAGAGGCTATTGCTGGTCCAATCGACCAGAAATATGTGTGGTGGGGTTAACTCTTATTTTAATGGTAAATTTAAAAAAAAAACAAAAACGAAAGATATATAAAAGTAGGGGTGTGTTAAAAAAATATTTTATGATCAGAAATATGTGTGGTGGGGTTAACTCATCTATATATTTATAGGGTTTATTTAAGAGCATCTTTAATAAAAGAGTTTTTTCTTATGTTTTTTAATGAAAAAGTTTGATACTAGAAAAAAAAATTATTTTGATTTTCAAATCTTTTTTATCTACTAGTTATAATTTGTTAAAAAGCTATGGATTTCACATATTCAATAAAAATGCTATTGGTTAGAGTTTGTCAATAACAAATAGAAAAAACTACAAAATTGGTCCCTGTGGTTTGGTGTTTATTGTGGTTTTGGCCCAAATCTTTGCATTTTTGTATGGATAGTCCAGTGACGGAACTCACAGATTTGAGCTAGGGGGGCCAAAACAAAGATTCTAAACAAATTCATATAAACAAATATTAACAAGTTTAACAAATTTGGCAAAAACACAACCTAAAACAAACAAACCCAAACAAATTTAACAAATCATTATTTGACAAAAAAAAAAAAAGACAACTTAAAATAACAAATTATAATAGTAAATTCTACATTATTCAATGAATGAACAAAATAGGATACCTTTTAACTCTCGAGTAGCATTTTTTAATATTGAGAAGTGTTTTTTCATTTTCTTTATTTTTGTATAATAAGTTAATGATGTTGTAATTTACAGCCTTTATAAGTTGACAGACAATTGATTAGAAAAGTCATAACAGTGGTACTATTTTCTTTACTTCATACACTATTGAGACTTTGAAAAAATAAAAGAAAAGAGGGAGAGGGAGAGAGAGTACCGAGTGGAATTCCTTCTTTTTGAGAACCATGGTCTTTTTCTTTTAGAACTAAGGTCTGAGCAAGATATGATTTGCTTCCGCCGGAGAAGGAGGAAAAAGTGAGAAAACAAGGAGCCCAATTTATTTCTGACGAAGTGAGAGGTAAGCTGACGAACCTTATTTTCGCTAAGCACAGTCTCCTTTCCGATGAGCAACATTGGCGGTCCGGCGGTGGCTAACTACCCAGAACTAGATGAAAGGTATCTAACGAAGGGTATCAACTTCTGTTGAACGGCGGCAGCGATATGCTCTAATTTGTTAGGGTTTTCAATGTTTCATATGACTGAGTTTGCGATTTATAAATGAGATGTTTTGATTGGTTTTTGATTATTTATCGAGTTTGTTACTAACCTGATAAGATTCTTTTTGGAGAATATATTAAGAAGGTTCATTATCATGATTGAAAAGGCCATTCTGCCTAACGGATAGTCCTTTTTGCCTGGTGTCTTTGTGGAAAAGGCCATTCTGCCTAACGGACGTTACTTTAATGTTGTTAACCACATCACATGCTTTGCACACGAGGGCATAAATGTCATTTTGCTTTGGGGACCATTTTTGCAAAACCTTTCTTAGCGCCAAGAAAACCCTAATCGCTTCATCTTCTTCATTAGTCGCTCCTAGGTGAACGACGAAATCACCCCACCATCCTCTCTTCCTCCTCCCCACCAAGCCACCAACTTCAAAACCTCTCTCTTTACCAAATGGGTGTTTCTTTAACTTCACCAATCGAGGCTCTTGACTCTTGCCATTTAGAAGTCAAAACACAAGAATGTCAACTACCCTTGTATGATAATTATTACTATGGTGGGTCCGACAATGCATTGAAAATGATGAGGAGCTATAGTAGCAATTCTTTCCAACAAGGGAAATCATCAAATGGTTTTCTTTATCAACCAAAATTTAACGGCTTGATTAAATCCTCAAATCTTCATTCCCAACTCCTTACCTCACCTGATCACAGCTTTTCGTCTTCCCATATGAGAAGGGTTTGCAGCACTGGTGATTTACAAGTTACTCCTCTACTCATTTTCATCAAAATTCTGTCACCAATTATGAGATGTTCCTTGAAAATACACTTTAAACTTTATTCTTTTTAGCTCACAAGATTCTCATTCGTATCTTTCTGTCAAAGAGACTTTTAATAATTGACGTGATAATCAAATGTTGTCTTAGAAATATATACTGTTGATTTCAAAAAGAAAAGCAATCACCAGTCGACTTTTAAGATATTTGACGTAGAAGATAAAAAGATTTGCACGGTATAACATAATATAATATCCATTCGTTTATAAACATCATTCAAAACAGGAGCATAATTATCATGCCTCCAACTGATGACCAAAACAACATATTATTTAGATCAAACACTAACACGTGACATTACCCAAAAAGCTTCCTTCATGCCTCCAACGTCCTCTTTGATTCTTCATGCTTGCTTTTAAAACTCAAGCTCATATTCGATGAGTTTGAGTATTTCTTTGTAGTGGTCCACTTCGGCTGTTAGAACTTCATACATGTCGTACAGGAGATTCATGTTCTTTGCTACGTTCCCCTTAGTTTCCTCCACCATCTTCTCGGCCAGGACGTAGTTCATGTATCTAGGTTTGATGTCCAGCTTTTCGAATAGCTCTTTCCTCATGGTGTAATCTGTCTCTAGGTTTTTTTTCCAAGTCCTTGAGAAGTTTACGATTGTTTTCTGTTTTAGTGATCAGGGTTTGGAGCATAGAATGGAGATCTTTTCCTTTCATGTTGTTAGCTGAAGACGTTGTGTGCGATAGAGGAAGATTATGGGTTCTTATATACTGATATCTTGGAGAATTGGGTTTCACCTGTGGTTATTAGGGTTTTAGATGCTTCTGAAACGAAAGGACATATACACGGTGGTGGAGGGCTTAATCATTAGTAAATATTAATTTTCGTAGTTGGTAATTAATATGCAGGCATTAATTCTACTCATTAGTGGATATTAATATGCAGGCATTAGTTTACAAAGGAGCGATTAACGAAGAAGATGAAGCGATTAGGGTTTTTTGGGCGCTAATAATGGTTTTGCAAAAATGGTCCCCAAAGCAAAATGACACTTATGCCCTCGTGTGCAAAGCATGTGATGTGGTTAACAACATTAAAGCAACGTCCGTTAGGCAGAAGGGCCTTTTCCACAAAGAAACTAGGCAAAAATGACTATCCATACAAAAAACGCAAAGGTTTGGGCTAAAACCACAATAAACACCAAACCACAGGGACCAATTTTGCAGTTTTCTCAAACAAACATATATAAAAAGATTTGTATTGAACAAGTCATCATTATAGTTTTTTTTTCAATAACTTTTTTAGTTAGAAAAAACTTTTTCTATGGATGCTCTAAGATTACCCATAAAAATATAATGGTCTAGATATTCAAGCACTTTTTACTTCGAATCTTTGACTTTTTTTTCTCCCACACACATGCAAGATTTATATAGACCTCGTCTATTTCATTGCTATTTACCCTCCATATTACATCTTTCACAAGTCATATCAATCCATATTACCCTTTCTTTTAAATAAATTAATTTTTTACCCTTTGAAGATTACTGATAACATAGTTACTTGACTTTTAGTTATTTAGAAAATTATTTCTGTTATTCGGATTTTTATTTTTTTCTAGAAATTTATTATAACTAAATAAAATATATAAAAGCATAGGGAATTTATTCAACTATTTAACTGTTATAATCATGTGCAAAATTTGTATTTTCAAATGAAATATTTTTTAAAAATTAGTATATATATGTAAGATATTTCTTTAAAATTAGTATATATATATATATATATATATATATATATATATATATATATATATATATATATATATATATATATATATATATATATTCTCAAATCAATTGGGGAATGATGGGTTAAAAATTAACTGAAGGGAACGCGATGAAGGGGTGATGTTGTGTATTCTTACCTAAGTACAATTATAAATTTATTATGTAAAAGGTTAACTTAAATCCATCTCAATACACGGATCAAAATAAATAAATAAAAGAAGTGTGAACTTACTTAATATAATTATTTTAGTGTACTAGTTAATTGTTTTCAAATATTTAAATTAATAAGTTAATTTTTTTTGTTTTTGTGAACTAATGTTATGTTTAGCAAATTAGTTGAAAATTTAATGCTAGCCTATAAAAAATAAAGTGTGTTAATTAGTAGATAATCTAGTTAAAATATGTCAAATGACATAAAATAGCATGTATAATAATTTAGAGCTTCGATATTGATGATTTATTTTACAAAAGGATTGATGAAATGATTTGGGAAGTCATTTTGAAATAAGGAGTAGTAAATCACACTTTCGAGATGTTGTAACTCTAGAATCGAGCGATTCCAAACTATGAATCCAATGGAATGGAGTATTTAATGGTTTATTAACATGTTTGGAAGTTGTATTAAGATTAAACTGCAAATTTGGTCAATATGGTTTGGAAAAAACTGTGGTCGGAGTCCAAAATCTTTTCAACTTGCACAAATAGTCCAAAAGCGTAAACATTTTGTGGTTTTGGTCCCTGAAAAAGTTCAAAACACTGTTTTTCCCTTTCAATTTTCTTTTTGTATTATGTTTATTTATTTATTTTATATTTTTAATTAAAAAGCATCATTCCCACCCACTGTACCCTCTGTCTGTATGTTTGTCTCTCTTCTATCCCTCTCCATCTCTCCATCTCCGGCAGTCAACAACCCCATCTTCCACCATCATTTTTAGATATGAATTAGGTTAAATAAGAACATATGCATCTTCATCTTCATCCAAATCCATTGAAAAACAAACACACACACACATATATATATATATATATATATATATATATATATATATATATATATATATATATATATATATATATATATATATATACACTAAAGCATTTTCCCTACAACTAGAAACAACACACACACTTCACAAATATATGAAATTAAAACATATATGTTGTAGTTACCCATTGACATCGATTACCATAGTACCAACACCTTTGTAAACTAAATTCAATACCTGAAATTGAAATCAAACCTTAAAACTGAAATCAAAACATAAAATTGAACTCTAATCCTAACCTCAATAAAAACTAAGACCGTAAACTCAAAACCTAACCTGCAACTGGAATCCAAACCTCAAATCTAAACTTGAAATTGAAATTAAAACATGAAACGCAAATGCAAACCAAAACCTAAGATACAATTGAATAAAAGCATAGAACCAATTTCAACCATCACGCCCATCGACTTCACAGTCCCCCTCCGGATCCAAAATTAAAAAATGGTTTCAAAAACCGACCTATCAAAATAAAAAGAAGGGAGAAGCGAGGAGGGAATGGAGGTGGGTGTTTTTCATCTTCATCATAATCGAAACCACTAGAATAAAAAACTCAAACTACACTTGATAAAATTGTTTCAGAATACCTTTTGTGTTTTTTTTGCTCTGATTCACATTTCAACGAGAGATAGAGTAGATAGGTAAAGGTGACAGTGGTGGTGACTCCAATTTCAGTAAAAGTTATGGTGTTGTTAGCTTCGATTCAACAAATGCGATTGTGGTAGTTCGATTTTTGTAAGGATATGGGGATGGTGGTGCGACATCATTTCTCGTAAAAAACATATGACATCTAGGGCTGATGAATGTGAGGAGATAAAGGGTGCGGGTGGAGATTAGGAAGCTGATTGGAGATAATAAGATGGAGACAGAAAGGGAGAGGAAAAGATATAACGGGTATAGTGGGTGGGAGTAGGTGTTTTTTTAATTAAAGAGATATTAAAATAAATAAAAAGAACACAAAAAAGAAAATTAAAAGGGCAAAAATGTCTTTTCAACTTTTTCAAGGACTAAAACCACAAAAAGTTTACGATTTGACAATTGGTGCAAGTTGAAAAGATTTTGGACCCTATCCACTGTCTTTTGCAAACCACATGGACCAAATTGGTAGTTTACTCTTGTATTAATAGTGATTAAGTTGCAAACCACAGGGATTAAATTGGTAGTTTACTCTTGTATTAATAGTGATTAAGTTAATAGATTCACCTTGGTAGAAATAGAATCAAATTAGATCTCTTAACTTAATGTAAGTATATTGATGTCTATATAAGCTTTCCTTGAGCTTTTTAGATGTTTACTCATCTTAATAACTAATTCATGAATATGAGAGGATATAGTAAAGTTATTATATAAATTAGGAAGTCTTAAAATGTATAAAATATACTTAAAATTACACAAAGAATGGTAGGATGTGATAGGAGCAAGTATAAGGCCATTCATGATGTCGATGAAGGATTTGACTTAACCTGAAGAGATTAGATGTCTAGATACCCATCAATATTCATAGGCGAGGCTAGATACCCCTTACCTGGAGCATGTGTGATTCACATGTCAACTAGTTTGTAGTTAGGCATCCAAAAGGGTATAGTTGGAGTGATTCCTGTATGTCATGGATCCACCATGGTAGTGTAATACTTCCATGCTTAAGCCTATTTAATGATCTTTGTGTGTTTAGACTTTGTTTAATGACAACAACAACAAACATAAAGGCAACAGAATCATAATAAATTGAAGTTATAAAACCTAATAGCATGGATCACAAGTTTAACAACTCATATAACAAAACTTTGCCAAATAAGAAAGTTAGGGTGTATACCTTTGATCTTCAAGTAGGGAATAATCAAGGGTCCAAAGTAACACCCATCTAATGTTGTCACACTCCAATAACAATGATCAAAAGGACTTCAAATGAAGCACCACCAAAACAATAGACACCTCTAATGGTTTCTTTACCTCTACGAAACCTCCAAGCACTTGGTATTTACAATACAAATTGGGATGAGTAAGCACTTGGTATTTACAATACAAATAGGGATGAGTAAGCACCAAGAAAGAGGAGAGGGCTTGAGTCCAAGAGAGTAGGGGAAGAGAGGAAGGGAGCATGGTTGTCGAGCCCTTTATTTCTACGGCTATGGTTTTGAAACTTGTGCTTTGGGTTGCCTCCCTTGTTCCTATTTTTATAGATGAGGCATCCCTTGGGTTTCTTCAAGCTCACTCCATTATGGGATGCCTTATCTCCTTATCAAGCTCATAAATGATAACCCTTGTGACTTATAATCTTAGGCTTAATTACTCCTTGCTACGTCTCTAAATTTTTAGTTAGCTCATGGAAAGACAAATTAACAAACCAATCCTTTTAATTTCACCTTTAATTTATTTTGTCATTTTAGTTATGCCTTGTGTTTAACCCAAAATGGTCATACTATTTATAGAAATATCTTGTACTTGTTGAGACAATCAGCATTCTTTGTAACCCCCCATTTTCAGTTTAGCATTAATAATTAACGTCAATTATTTTAGTTTCGTATTTTAAATAAAAACAAATAAATTCTATATAGGAAACCGATTACAAGAATTAAAACCCAATTATTAAAATTAATAATAATGATGATGATGATAATAACAATAACAATATTCCTAAAACTAGTTATGATAGTGAGGGTGGGAATTGTCTAACTTATAAAACTTAAAATGTAGAGTTATGAGGTTTTGTGCAAAAAGAAATTTAATCACCACAACCAAAGGACCAATATTGCATGAAATCCCTCCCTAAGGTTGTTAGGCGACAGTGAGAAGAAGGAGAAGCTCCTCAAGGCCTTCAGGTTTTAACCCCATCCCATGCAAACCTTGTTGTCGACCTTTATATGTCAAACCCAAATCATCTAACCCTAAAACCCACCTCCTTTTACCGTAAATACCCACCCCCACTCGAGTTTCCTGTTTTACCAAGAAGTAAGAAAGACCAAGAGCTCTCTTGAGCGAGAAGGTCGGTGAAGAAAACCGAGAAGAAAGGGCAGCAAAGAAAAAGCAAAGGAGGAAGAGAAAAGAAGAAGAATAAAGGCTCAAACTTGTGGTTCAAATCCTAGGTTCAAGTAAGATATTTTTCTAAGTTTCTTATGTTCTTCCTCTTCACCTTTAAACCACTATCTTCACCACCATAATCCACCTCTAAATCACCATGTTGTGGTGGTTGAGGGCTGGCCAAGCCATAGTTAGGGCTGATCACGGGTTGGTATTATAAGAATGCTAGAATGTTTGGTTAAAGGCTTGGTTTTGGTTACACACATTCATGAATTAGAACCCTAGATGTGGAACCTTTGTTATGATATTAGTATTAAGGGTTATTGTCACTATAACACAACCAAGTTTGGTCTTTTTTCATGATTGGCCACTGAAGTTTTTTTCTTTTTTTTCATACTGGATTTTCTTCTATAGGTATACTGAATCTATACCCCTCAAACCTCTTACACTTATCTCTTACCGCTTCACATGATTCCTGTGTGGTTCCACCAGACTCAAATGTATATCCTGTGATTATGATAGTACGGGCCCATATTATTATAACCACCTATACACATTTGCTTCCAGTTTTACCACTAGGACTCATATTCCACTGTTGTGATTTTACTCCCATTTCTACTACTCCCTACATTATACCCAAATAGGTGCTCTACTAATCTCCTACACAGTTTAAGTCTAGGTTCAAATACTGACACCTAGTTCGCTTAAACTATGGCTCTGATAACAAAACTGTAACACCCCTTTCTCAAACCATAATTTAATATAGTTTATTTTACAAAACTTGACTAATAAAAGCCACCAAAATTTTTTTTACAAACTTTATTCTGAAAGGGTATTACAGACTCAATACAGAAACCATAATCTAAACTTATCTGTAATTTACTCTGTCCCAGCTTCGGGTCACAATAAGTAACCTAGCTCCTGCTCCTCACACCTAAGTACATAGCATTTAAAACAAGTAGTACGTGAGACATAAAGTCTCATGAGTAATATGGGTTTTAGACCCAAAACTTTTCTGCTCAAAACTTGAATTATACACAAATAAGCTACTAGAACATAATTTTCATAACATATCTCAAATCTCTTTTCTTTTATATCATTTAAAACTTACAACCATTATTTTCTTTCAAAACTACTTCTTTTCTTAAAACTGCTTTCTTTGCTTTCTTTATTTAAAATGGCTTTTTTTCTTCAAAACTACTTTCTTTCTCATTTACTTGTGACCAACTGAAACTCATGAATTAATGTATTTCAATTCATTCTACTAGCTCACCTTGCGGGACAGAACAGATCCATCCGCTAGGTTACGCTCATTCTGTCTCCCCTTTGTGACTTGGAACGAATTCAAGCACAAGGGTATTCTAAGCTAGACAACTACTTCGCAACGGGAGGTACCATCCCAGTAGTGTCTTCTGATCCCCCGATTATGTGGGTGATCCTAGTCCGGACAACTGGCTCTTACTCAACTGGCTCTTACTTTTTATCTCGTTACTTACTTTACTTTGCTTCTTGAATTGGTCAAAGTGGAATACAATTTACGTACGCCTTTTTCCTTTCCCGTGCTCAACAACGTTCGAAGCACCACCTATTCAAGTAGTATATATATAAATACTCAATATAATTAACTTTATAATGCTAAAGTCTCATATGATATAACTCCAGGTTATAATAAATGTATAACCATTAATAAACTCGTTTTATCGTTTTCTCCGAAATACGCGTATATTGCTACAGTACCCCCCCCCGAGGGGTCGTATTTCAGTTCCGACTCTTTTTCATGAAATCTTAGGCCATAATAGACTTGTGTTTCAAATTTGGAGTTCATTGGACAAGTCTAGCTCTAATTCCAAAAATCAAGTTTTTGGCATAAATATGCATTTTAGCCACTACCGCTACAGTGACTTTTCCGCAAGGTCGGATTACGGATTTGACCATTCCCGACATGTTCTTATACCATTTTAGGGTTATGGCTAAAATTTCAGACCAATCGGACATGTCTAGCTATGGTTTCTAGCATTTGAAATTTCTAACATTTTTGGTCCGGCGCACTGCGCCAGGGCTGGGCGCACTGCGCCTGGGCGCACCCCGCCCTGGTCCTGGGCGCACCGCGCCTGGCGCCTGGGCAGTGTCCTGATCAGTCGCGATTTGTGCACTGTAGCACGTAGTTTTCACCCGTTAAGCACTTATTTCAGTTCTTAATTGTATGGGGTTTGTTCTAGGACTAAAAGCCTTGACTAATAACAGGTTTTAAGCTATTAGAAACACCTTAATCACACCAATTCATGATTTAGGGTTCTTGAGCAACATCTAAATTTCTCAACAATAGCAACCTACTTTGCTATTTTTAACATTTGTTCTTACTACATGAACATGTTTTAAGCCCAGAAATCATATGCACTTCATGGATTATGACTGGAATTTCAAATTTCAGTCCTCTCCATGGAAACCCATCAAGAACACACAAAAGCTTGGGTAGAAACTTCAATTACTAACCTTGTTTACTTTGGAATCACCAATTCCAAGGTTTGAATTCAATTCTTGTAACTTGATTTACAGCTCTTCGTGATCGTTCGTAGCCTTCTGCAGAGCTCTAGAAGCTGCTCTTAATTTCCAGTGAATGAAAAGCTCATCATTTTCTTATTTTATATTTATTACACTTGCATTTTAGTCCCTAGCTTTCTTTCTTTTCTTCAAAAATGGTCCTAAGACCCATAACTTTGCAACCAAAGTTCCATTAACTTCTAACTTGACATTTTCTTGACAATTTGGTCATTTTCATGTCAAATGACCATTTTACCCTTTTTGGTCAAATTTCACTATTCACGCGGTAAAACTCCAAATTTCACATAATCTCTTATTTCTTATATTATTATTTCACAAATACATGTTATTTTACATAATAGTCTTACAACGTGTCAAAAGACCGTTTTACCCTTTTACAACTTTTTTTTTCGCGGGTTCTTACACAAAGACCATAGTCGGTCTCAATCTCACCCTCTCCGTATCGAATCTCTCTGTTCTGCTCTCCCCTCCCCCCTCTCTTTTTATGGTATTGATCACGAATCACAGCCGCCGCCGGTGCTGGATTCCTCTGTACCATTAAGCGGATTCCGTCCTCGGAATCTTTTCGTAATCTTTGAACTTCTGGATATCTTCTCTTCATCTCTTCTAACGTTTCCCAAGTTAGGTTCGACCCTAATGAGTGCTACCAATTGACTAGTATTAAGTCAACCTCATTGTTCCTCAACTTCTTAGTCTGCATTTCTAGAATCGCTTCAGGTTCTTCAATCATTCTGCTAGGAGTCTCCACCCTCAGGTCTGTATGCGGTATCACTAACTTTTCTTTTTCAAAGTACTTCTTCAGATAGCATACATGAAAGGTATCATGTATTCCACTGAATTCTGGTGATAATTCTAGCTTGATTGCTTGCAATCCAACTCTCTCCAGGATTCTAAAAGATCCAATGTACCTTGGACTCGACTTTCTTCTCTTACTAAATCTGACTACACCCTTCCCCAGTGACATTTTTATTATCGCTAGATCTCTTTTTTTGAAGTCATACAGTCTCTTCTTTAAATTGGAGCAACTCTTCTGTTGGTTTTGTGCTGCTTTCATATTAGCCTAAACCACTCCAATCTTCCCATTGGTCACTCTTACAATTTCTGGTCCTGTCAACTCAGTCCCACCTGCCTTCAACCAGCATAAAGGAGTTCTACACTTTCTACCATACAATGCCTCAAAGGGTGGCATTTTAATGCTAGAATGGTAGCTATTGGTATATGCAAACTCCACTAAGGGCAGGTGTTCATCCCAACTGTCCCCAAGGTCCATCATGCATGATCGTAGCATGTCTCCTACTGTCTGTATCATTCGTTTGCTCTGACCATCCGTTTGTGGATGATACGTTGTACTTAGCTGGATTCTCGTCCCCATTTTCTCTTGTAAATATCTTCAAAAGTTAGAGGTAAATCTGGGGTCTCTATCTGACACAATGGACAATGGTGCACCATATCTTCTTAACACTTCATCTATATATAACTGGGCTAACTGCTCCAATGGAGTAGTTTCTTTTATGGCTAGAAATAGTGCACTCCTGGTCAACCGGTCCACTATGACCCATATACTATCATAACCTCTTCTCGTTCTTGGTAACCCAACAATAAAATCCATAGTTACATCTTCCCACTTTCCTGCTGAAATATGCAACGACTGAGCATCCCCATGCGGGACCTGAGGTTCCGCCTTGACTTGTGTACAAGTGACACACTTGGAGACGTACTTTTCTCAACTTTAAACTTAAACTTATATGACTCTTCTAAATCCAACTTTCTCAAATCTCTTGCTTTCAGCACCCAAATGCGGGTTCTAGAAGTCTTTAGCTCTTGTCTACTTATCTCAAACTGCATGTTTTCCTCGTTTCTCATCTTCCAAATCTATGCCTATTCCAACATTTCTGTTGGACTGCTTTAATCTATTATACGATACTGAACACTAGTTCTATACGTATCAATCTTGCATTGATTGTTTTCTCTGAAACTTTTCTACTCAATGCATCTGCTGCTACACTTGCTTGCCTGAATGGTATACAATCTCGCAATCATAATCACTGGTCAACTATAACTATCTTTTCTGTCTTATGTTCGACTCTATTTGAGTGAACACATACTACTAACTCTTATGATCAGTGAGTAGCTTGCGCTTTGTTCCATACAGGTAATGCCTCCAAATTTTCAAGGCAAATACTATCGCTATTAGTTCTATATCATAGGTGATATATTTCATTTCTAGGGCTTTCAACTATCTGAGAACATATGCTATACTCTTACTCCTTTGCATCTACACACAGCTAAGCCCTCTATGTGAGACATTGATGTTTACTTCAAAATCTTCTCTCCCATCTGGTAATATAAGGACAGACACATTACTTGACTTCTCTTTTAATGTAATAGAAGTTTTTTACTTATTTTTCTTACGTGAGTAAATTTCATATTTTAAATTTACTTTATCTCTCTTATTTGAGAAGCTTTATCATTTCATACTTTATTATAGAAATTTGTCTTTCCAACAGTAAATCTATATTTCTAATTACTTCTTTCTTGTCATTAGCCTCAAATCTCATATATATATATATATATATATATATATATATATATATATATATATATATATATATATATATATATATATATATATATATATATATATATATATATATATATATATATATATATATATATATATATATATATATATATATATATATATATATATATATATATATATATATATATATATATTTACACGATATCTGCCCACTTCATCGTTATACATTTCTTTAATTTTCAAAGAATTTTCTATCCTTTCTCTCTTTTTCTTTGTCTGTACTATTAGTTTTCTTACATCCTCATAAGGCTATTACCTTATCATCTTGTTACTTGCATGTATTACTTTGATAAATACATGTCTGATATCCTTCTTTACTTATATTATCATTATTATTTTTAAAGAGATTTCAATCTCTTTTGCTCATTATACTGTATAATATAATCTTGTCCTTTTTATTCCTCAACCTTTTTTTTACAGTACTCTTATGAGTACACTTCTTATCTTCTTAGGTACCCCATGTACCATTCTCATCTTATTACTTATGTTTTAGTATTTTCTTGTAGGTCTTATTTCTCACACTGATGTTTAGTTTAGCACTCTATCTCTTGCTTACTCTTTACTTGCTATGGCTAATGCCAACATAACTTTTACTTCTCTTTTTATTTTGACTGCACTGTAATCATATTTCAATAAAAATTGACATTTCTGTCTCAGAAAATTTCTTGTTTTCATCTCATCATACATACTAAACATACACTACTTTTATAATTATATAGTTTACCTCCATTTTCATAAACAATTAGTCTTTATATCTCGTATATTTTACTTATAACTTTCTAGGTTTGATACCCAAAGTCTTTTCTATTATATATATTTTTTTCCATTCCTCTCTACGTGTCTTGGGGCTATCTACCCAACACGTTGCATTATTTTTCATTTAAGACTCATTTCTTTACTCTCTTTCCTTTTATGTATCTTAAGGCTATATACGCTATACATACATTTTTTTTACTAGCCATACACTGACTATTTTCTCAAATCTTTGGCTACTTTTACCCGTTACTTCCGCTTAAAGGTAGTAACTTCCTGTCTCTTTATTTTAATTCTTATTTCATCTTTGACTCTTTGTCTAAGACTTATCTGGATATTCGCTTTTACTCTTTATTTCATAATTTTTTTATGACTCTCGGTCTTTTTATTCTTTCTAATTACATGTTTTCATTCTTCTTTCTTATATGAATTTCATTCATATATCTGTACTCACATTCTTTTTCCAATCTTTCTTTCTTTGGTCACCATAGTGACATTACTCTTATTATTTTTATTCCATAATCATAATTCATTTCTGTTAGAAAACTGAAATATTCAGTTATACTCTTTATTTTATAACTGTACTATATACTTCATTACTTCTATTAACATTTTCAATACATTTACACATTCTGGCCATGTCTCTTTTACTGATTTCTGTCATACTTTACATTATTTCTCATATTATACGGTGGTCATCACAACCACAAATTCAAACTTTTCTCCTTCATTACTTTAGCATTCTAGTCATCTTATTTTCAGTGCTCTTTACTCGTATTTTCTTATGTCTTATTACATATACTCTATACTGACTCATATAGAGTATGGGATTTTTCCCTATATATCTCATATTTGCTATTTTGTCGTTAACACTTTTTCTTTTATGCTGTATTATTTCCAGTCATACTGGATTTTCTTCCATAGGTATACTGAATCTATACCCCTCAAACCTCTTACACTTATCTCTTACCGCTTCACATGATTCCTGTGTGGTTCCACCAGACTCAAATGTATATCCTGTGATTATGATAGTACGGGCCCATATTATTATAACCACCTATACACATTTGCTTCCAGTTTTACCACTAGGACTCATATTCCACTGTTGTGATTTTACTCCCATTTCTACTACTCCCTACATTATACCCAAATAGGTGCTCTACTAATCTCCTACACAGTTTAAGTCTAGGTTCAAATACTGACACCTAGTTCGCTTAAACTATGGCTCTGATACCAAAACTGTAACACCCCTTTCTCAAACCATAATTTAATATAGTTTATTTTACAAAACTTGACTAATAAAAGCCACCAAATTTTTTTTTACAAACTTTATTCTGAAAGGGTATTACAGACTCAATACAGAAACCATAATCTAACCTTATCTGTAATTTACTCTGTCCCAGCTTCGTGTCACAATAAGTAACCTAGCTCCTGCTCCTCACACCTAAGTACATAGCATTTAAAACAAGTAGTACGTGAGACATAAAGTCTCATGAGTAATATGGGTTTTAGACCCAAAA
This sequence comes from Cichorium intybus, assembly GCA_023525715.1. Taxonomy (NCBI): domain Eukaryota; kingdom Viridiplantae; phylum Streptophyta; class Magnoliopsida; order Asterales; family Asteraceae; genus Cichorium; species Cichorium intybus. The sequence continues at coordinate 102,635,451 of CM042010.1, read as the reverse complement.
CTTTTCTGCTCAAAACTTGAATTATACACAAATAAGCTACTAGAACATAATTTTCATAACATATCTCAAATCTCTTTTCTTTTATATCATTTAAAACTTACAACCATTATTTTCTTTCAAAACTACTTCTTTTCTTAAAACTGCTTTCTTTGCTTTCTTTATTTAAAATGGCTTTTTTTCTTCAAAACTACTTTCTTTCTCATTTACTTGTGACCAACTGAAACTCATGAATTAATGTATTTCAATTCATTCTACTAGCTCACCTTGCGGGACAGAACAGATCCATCCGCTAGGTTACGCTCATTCTGTCTCCCCTTTGTGACTTGGAACGAATTCAAGCACAAGGGTATTCTAAGCTAGACAACTACTTCGCAACGGGAGGTACCATCCCAGTAGTGTCTTCTGATCCCCCGATTATGTGGGTGATCCTAGTCCGGACAACTGGCTCTTACTCAACTGGCTCTTACTTTTTATCTCGTTACTTACTTTACTTTGCTTCTTGAATTGGTCAAAGTGGAATACAATTTATTTTAAACTCAGACTCATAAACTCTTTTAACTTATAATCAAAAATACTTTCAAACTAGCTTCAACATCTTTGTCTCACTTGTGAAGCTTCTTTCAAAATAACTTTATAAACTAAACTTCTTTAAAATCTGTTTAAAACGCTTAGCTCATATATATAATGAGCTACTTCCAAAACTGTTTCCAAACGTTAACATTTTAAATAAACTGAAAGTCTTATTTTCTGAATATCATAACTTTGCTATGTACTATAGAAATTCTCATATACTCACCTTGGTTCTACTACGGTTCACTAAGCTTCACGTATGCCTTTTTCCTTTCCCGTGCTCAACAACGTTCAAAGCACCACCTATTCAAGTAGTATATATATATATAAATACTCAATATAATTAACTTTATAATGCTAAAGTCTCATATGATATAACTCCAGGTTATAATAAATGTATAACCATTAATAAACTCGTTTTATCGTTTTCTCCGAAATACGCGTATATTGCTACAGTACCCCCCCCCGAGGGGTCGTATTTCAGTTCCGACTCTTTTTCATGAAATCTTAGGCCATAATAGACTTGTGTTTCAAATTTGGAGTTCATTGGACAAGTCTAGCTCTAATTCCAAAAATCAAGTTTTTGGCATAAATATGCATTTTAGCCACTGCCGCTACAGTGACTTTTCCGCAAGGTCGGATTACGGATTTGACCATTCCCGACATGTTCTTATACCATTTTAGGGTTATGGCTAAAATTTCAGACCAATCGGACATGTCTAGCTATGGTTTCTAGCATTTGAAATTTCTAACATTTTTGGTCCCTGTCTGGAGGCGCACTGCGCCAGGGCTGGGCGCACAGCGCCTGGGCGCACCCCGCCCTGGTCCTGGGCGCACCGCGCCTGGCGCCTGGGCAGTGTCCTGATCAGTCGTGATTTGTGCACTGTAGCACGCAGTTTTCACCCGTTAAGCACTTATTTCAGTTCTTAATTGTATGGGGTTTGTTCTAGGACTAAAAGCCTTGACTAATAACATGTTTTAAGCTATTAGAAACATCTTAATCACACCAATTCATGATTTAGGGTTCTTGAGCAACATCTAAATTTCTCAACAATAGCAACCTACTTTGCTATTTTTAACATTTGTTCTTACTACATGAACATGTTTTAAGCCCAGAAATCATATGCACTTCATGGATTATGACTGGAATTTCAAATTTCAGTCCTCTCCATGGAAACCCATCAAGAACACACAAAAGCTTGGGTAGAAACTTCAATTACTAACCTTGTTTACTTTGGAATCACCAATTCCAAGGTTTGAATTCAATTCTTGTAACTTGATTTACAGCTCTTCGTGATCGTTCGTAGCCTTCTGCAGAGCTCTAGAAGCTGCTCTTAATTTCCAGTGAATGAAAAGCTCATCATTTTCTTATTTTATATTTATTACACTTACATTTTAGTCCCTAGCTTTCTTTCTTTTCTTCAAAAATGGTCCTAAGACCCATAACTTTGCAACCAAAGTTCCATTAACTTCTAACTTGACATTTTCTTGACAATTTGGTCATTTTCATGTCAAATGACCATTTTACTCTTTTTGGTCAAATTTCACTATTCATGCGGTAAAACTCCAAATTTCACATAATCTCTTATTTCTTATATTATTATTTCACAAATACATGTTATTTTACATAATAGTCTTACAACGTGTCAAAAGACCGTTTTACCCTTTTACAACTTTTTTTTTTCGCGGGTTCTTACACAAAGACCATAGTCGGTCTCAATCTCACCCTCTCCGTATCGAATCTCTCTTTTCCGCTCTCCCCTCCCCCTCTCTTTTTATGGTATTGATCACGAATCACAGCCGCCGCCGGTGCTGGATTCCTCTGTTCCATTACTGGGTTCTTCCGGTATGCTTGTGGGTCCACGGAGAATGATAACCGGGTTAAATGGTGATCGTTCACCAGCATTTCTTCTAGCTCGCCGAAGTAACAGAGGGTTAGGACTTGGCACCGAGCTGTTTTCCCTGTTTCCAACGATGTACATAGCCGCAACAGGAAATGATGGAACTTCGAGATGACGGACCCATTTATTCTATTTGGGCAATCAAATTCGTCTACGAAACCTTCGTTGCAATTGAGATAATATAAAGATGAATCTTAGAGAAGTACTTGAACCCTAACAAATCGGTTGCAACTATAGCACCAGTGTGATGATGATGAATATCCAACCGTTGACATCTATGAGTCTATAAACCGATCTGACAGAAAAAAACACAAACCTCAAATTGATTTACATTGGATACGATACCTCACCTAACTTTTCTTTCAAGAACAACACAAAGATTGAATCATTTTCTTCAAATAACAAGTCTTGGCAAGAAATGAGCCTTATATACACATAAGAAAACCCCCTAATTATAAAAAAATTTATTGTCATTGTAGCACAACCAAGTTTGGCGTTTAATTCCGAATTGGTCACTAATGTTTTTTTTGCGCCATAGGTCATTAAAGTTGAATTTTTCATGCTAAATAGGTCTTCGACGTTACCTGAAAACAAGTTAATTTTAACGTCGAGGATTACATTGTTTGTTCCATTATTTTGCTTTTTTACTTTTTTGCAAATAACAATAGGATATATATATATATATATATATATATATATATATATATATATATATATATATATATATATATATATATATATATATATATATATATATATATATATATGCAAAAGTTCAACCAAGGACTAACATAAACCATGGTACCAAGGACTAATCTCATCCACACGATTGTACACTTTACAGTGGACGTGCATCTACCGGATTATAAAAAAACCCACTTCGTTTTTTTTCTTTTTTTTAGTTTTTAGGGTTTATTTTTTATCGAAAAAAAATCTGAATATATAGAAATTTATAACTTTTTATCCTCTACAAATAGAGATCCATATTGAAATACAAAAAATGATTTTTTTTCGAAATTTCCGCTAGTTGAGATACACATGTGAATCTGAACTGTTATTATGTTCACTGTTGACATTCACAATGGCAGATGATATTGTCATCTGAATCTGAATAAATTTTTATGTGAATGTGAATGGAATTAACTTTATGAATCACAGTATATCCATTATAAATGATTAAAATATTGAATTGTTAACATTTTTCTAACTAAATTAATCATATTCATATTTCGAAGTATATTTAAAATACCATATGATATTGATATGTGAATCTGAATAAATTGTTGTCTGAATGTAAATTATTTATATTGTGAATCAGAGTAAAATCATTATAAATAGTTAAAATGTTGAAGTAGTAAAAAACTTCTAAGTAAATTCTCAATATTATATGATTTTGATACGTGAATATGAATAAGTTTTCATGTAAATATGAGTAAATCCATTTGTGAATAAAGTATATTACTTATAAATGGTTATATCATTGAAGTAATAAAAGTTTTAAAAGTAAAATAATTACTCATATTCAAATTTTTACACTTCAGATTCAAATTTTCCGCTAGTTGAGATTCACATGTGAATCTAAACTGTTATTCTGTTATTTATTCACTGTTGGCCTTCACAATGACATATAATATTGTCATGTGAATATGAATAGTTTTTTTTGTGAATGTAAATGGAATTACCTTATGAATCATAGTAAATTCATTATAAATGATTAAAATATTGAAGTATTAAAAATTTTCTAAGTAAATTAATCAAATTCATATTTCGGTGTATATTTAAAATAACATATGATATGCATATGTGAATCTGAGTAAATTTTTTGTGTGAATATAAGTAAATTCAATTGTGAATCAGAGTAAATTCATTATAAATTGTTAAAATGTTGAAGTAGTAAAAAACTTTTAAGTAAATTCTCAATACTATATGATATTGATATGTGAATATGAGTAAATTTTCGTGTAAATATGAGTAAATCCACTTGTGAATCAAGTAAATTACTTATAAATGGTTATAATATTGAAGTAGTAAAAGTTTTAAAAGTAAAATAATTACTAATATTCAAATTTTTACAGTTCAGATTCACATTATGAATCTAGACGAGCTGTACTTATGAAAAAAAATTATTTTTTGTATATCAATATAGATGTCTATTTGTAGAAGACAAAAAGTTATGAATTTTGGTATATTCGGTTTTTATTTTTGAAAAAGAATATTGTCGAAAAATTAAAAAAACTAAAAAAATGAAGTGGGTTTTTGTTATAATACTCTACGAGCTGTACTTATAAAAAAATTATTTTTTGTATATCAATATGGATGTCTATTTGTAGAGGACAAAAAATTATGAATTTTGGTATATTCGGTTTTTATTTTTGAAAAAAAATATTTTCGAAAAATTAAAAAAACTAAAAAAATAAAGTGGGTTTTTTGTTATAATCCTCTACATGTGCGTCGATATAAAAAATTTATAACCTAATTTTTAGTCGTTGATGATTTTGATTCTGACGATCGAGATTAGTCCATTGGTACCATGGATAAGTTTAGTCCCTTGTTGAATCCAACCATATATATATATATATATATATATATATATATATATATATATATATATATATATATATATATATATATATATATATATATATATATATATATATATATATATATACACACACACACACACACGAGTTTTAATAGACATTTGGAGTTAAAAAAACAGAAATTGCTTAAAAGAAAAAGAACACGACGAAAAACAATGGTTTCCTAGATACATTTTGGTTTTTGTCTCCGTCACCTCCATACTACCCACAATATAACTATCTAAGAGATTAAAACTCACATAACTAAACTAGGAACCAAAAACACAATAAATCTTACAATAAGGATCAAAAAATGCAAGAAGTATTTCATTTTAATACAAAAACAAAGAAAAATCCATACAACATGGAACATTTTTACGGTTTACTCATATTTTTTCTGAAACTTTTTCTTAAAGGCATTTCCGATTGTAGTTTTTTCAAAAGTTTTTGTTCTATTCGAAAAGGACAACCACTTCCAATACTCTAAGTGCTCAATTAAATAGTGTTTTCTTTTCCAATTTTCTCCTTTGCATATGCACATATAATACATGTATACATGTGTATCCATTTGCAGCTATGGCATTAGTTTGAGACATGTTGTAAATAAGTTTGTTTCCATGTAGAAAATATTCTCATCTCCAAGTAATATAGATGATATATGCCATGTATATGTGCATACAGTGGCGAATCTAGAATCGGAATTCACGTAGTTCTCTATTTAAATAAACCAAACGAAATGAAATACTAATATAAGTGCTAATATCGGGCCGGGTCATGTCTTAAAAAAATTAACCATAACTTGAATAGTTATATTAAAGTTTTTCAAATATATCACAAATTGAAGTGTATATTGTTTGGATATTTAATAAAGATGCATAATGAGAAACCCATCTAGCTGAGGACAAAGGATGTGAGTCTGTGTTTGGCAGTTACCATATATATTTTTTTTCATTTTTTCATTTTTTTGTTGTATTTTAGTGTATTTGGGCTAGTTTATTTCATTGGAATAACAAGTTAAAACTTGATTTTTTTAAATCGATTGATATTTATTAGGCTAAGGTAGGTCCCTAATTATATTTAAGGTGGTTCCAGTTTTTTTATATATAATATACTATAAAAATTGAAAAAAAAAAAAGATAGGTCCTAGGACCTACCTTGAGCATATGTGCATTCGCCCCTGTGTGCATATACACCTGTAAACATAGATGTGTAGATGCATATGGACATATATACTTAGCACTCACTACAAGAAAGAGCATCAATAGCGGCAACACATGTCGCCGCTAAAAGTGTCGTTTGTCGCCAGTAACACTTTTTTGGTTCCAACATAGGCCAATATCTACAAAAAGATCACATGGTTAGAGCTTCACATGAAAATATCATACAACAAACACATGCAAATAGCAATTGTTATGAAATGACTCATTTTTTCTTCTTTTACATTGAGATATGCTCATAAGGTACCCGCACCACAAAAACATCATCATCAATTTTTAGTTTCAGATTTTCTGTATCACCTGGGCATCTAATCTCTCACCCTAGGGCCTAAATTAGGGGTGAGCATGGTGCGGTTTGGTGCGGTTTTTGGTCAAAACCGAACCGCAAACCGCATTATGCGGTTTTTGAAAACCTAAAACCGTAATTTGCGGTTTCTAATACGGTGCGGTTTTGCGGTTTTTCCATGCGGTGCGGTTTTATTTGGTGCGGTTTCGATTATTAACCGCATAATATAATGGTGTGCGTTTTTTTCCTATGGTGTGGTTGTAAAACTGCAGAAGTTCAAAATCGACGCATTTTTTATAAAATTTTTAGTAGTTTGACTATATATTTAGTATATTGCCGCTATGAAAATACAAAATAAAACTCATTTGTTTCTTTGTACTTAGTATAGTAAATCATGAAACAATTAAACGTTATAACTTACAATTGGTGAAAATAACAAATGGAATTGCCACTATCAAAATACAAAATGAAATTGTCGTTGAAACTCACTATTTTATTTAATCTATGATGTCATATTTAAACTTAATAATAAGTAAATAATACATATATTATATAATTATTTAATACATGGTAATCGGTGTGGTTCGGTTATTTGCGGTTTTTCCAAAAGTAAAAACCGCACCGCACCACAATTTTGCGGTTTTTGTAAAAGTATAAACCGCACCATCGGTTTTCACATCGGTTTCGGTTTTTTGGTTTCGGTTTTTTTTTGTTGCGGTTCGGTTTTTGCTCACCCCTAGCCTAAATATGAGGTTAAAGATCAAGAATTAGAGACGGATCCCCTTCAACATCTATACCTAATTAAAGAACTACATAGAAACTTATTAAATTGCAAGTAACAAATGCAAATTATAAAGAAGGAAGAATATAAAGATCGAAAATTGTTAGATCTGATAAAGAAAATTGAGAGATGGATTGAGGAGAAAAAATTTCTCATTCAATGCATTAATCTGTTACACGAAATCAAAAGCTTTATATAAACTAACAACTAACTGTGATAACTAACTAATAGAAACAATTAATTAACCTAACTAACAATCACGTGAGATACACGTGATATATATAAGCCAACACCCCCCGTCAAGCTGGAGGGTAGGAAGACAATCCGAGCTTGGAAATGGCTTGAATATGTTGTTTGGAAGGAAGAGCCTTAGTAACCCAAATCTTTAATCTTGAACTTGTCATTTGAAAAATCTTTCAAATGAAGAATTTCAGAAATGTTGCTACGAGTAACAAGAATATCGTCAATATATATGGCAACAATGACGATATGATCATTTGAAAGTTTTAAGAATAAGGAAGGATCATTAGCAGAAAGATGATATTCTCTAGACCTTAAGGCTGTAGAAAGCTTGGCATACCATTGCCTAAAAGCTTGTTTAAGTCCATATAACGATTTCTTTAGTTTGCATACATACGAAGGTGATTCAATAGATAGTCCAGGTGGAAGCTTCATATACACCTCTTCATCTAAATTGCCATGCAAGAAGGCATTATTTACATCAAATTGATGAATTTTCCACCCTCTTTTGACTGCTAGTGAAGTTAATGTTCGAACTGTGTTGAATTTGACAACGGGAGAGAACGTTTCATGGTAATCAACACCGTGTTTTTGAGTAAAACCTTTGGCAACTAATCTGGATTTGTGCCTTTCAATTGAACCATCAGATTTATACTTGATTTTGAAGACCCAACGACATGAAATAGGACGTTTATTCTTAGGTAGCTTGACAATTTCCCATGTGTTGTTAGCTTCTAGGGCATCAAATTCTTTACGCATTGCATCTTCCAATGCTGGAATGCCTTTTGCTTGATGATAAAAGGCATGTTCTATTTCATGCTTAGAAATTTGGAAAACAAAGCTTGATGATAAAGAAGAAGTAGATGGAATAATGGAAGAAGAACTTTGAATGCACAAGTTGGTAAGAGTACGATGACAATTAAAGATGGAATCATTGTCAACTAAGTTAGTGTAGATATAATCTTAAAATCGAGGAGGAGGATTATGTGTACGTGTAGTACGTCTGATGGATATTGAGGATGGAACTGGTTGAACAGTAGTAGAAGGAGAAATATCAGTTGACTGTGTAAGAGGAATGTTATTAGAAGGGGAAATAGGAGGGATTTGTGGGGAAGATTCATCTTAAATATTCTTAGGAACAAAAAAATAAGGATAAGTAGAATTAGAATTTGTATTTTGAAGTAATGGAAATTGATCTTCAAAACATCTGACATCTCGTGAAAGAAATATGGAATGATTTGTGAGATTCAATAGTTTGTAGCCTTTTTGTCCTTGAGGATATCCAATAAGAATGCATTTTTGAGACCTTTCCATGAACTTATCTCGAGCAACTTGAGAAGTGGTAGCATAGCATAAGCAACCAAATATTTTTAATGTATGGATGTCCGATGGTTTTTGAAACAATTTCTCATAAGGAGTTTTATGATTAAGAATTTTGGTAGGCATTCTATTGATTGAATGTACAGCAGTTCGAACACAATCTCCCCAATATGCAGATCCAATGCCAGATTGGAAGTAAAATGGTCTTGCAATCTCTAAAATGTGTCGATGTTTTCGCTCAACTAATCCATTTTGTTGAGGCGTGTGAGGAAGAGATTTTTCATGAACAATACCGTATGACTTGTAAAGAGCTATCCCTTCATTACTAGATCCGAGTTCATATGCATTATCGGTACGAATACACTTGATTATAATACCAAATTGAGTTTGAATGAGTTTGATGAAATCAGTAATCAAGCATAAAGCATTGCTTTTGTGTCGTAGTAAAGGAATCCACGTATACCACGTAAAATCATCTATTATGGTGATAAAATATTTGTTGCCATCATAAGTTGGGTGTTTGTATGGGCCCCAAACATCAATGTGTACAAGATCAAAAGAATTTTTAATATGAGAAAGACTCTTTGGAAAAGATAGTCGATGTTGTTTAGCTTGAAAACAGATTGAACACGAATCAAGTAAGTGGTTATCACAAGAAGGAGAAACTAGGTGTAATTGTTTGAGTTTATTGATAGGCATGTGTCCAAATCGATTATGCCACAATTGAACATCAGATGTTTTTAAAGCAACATTACAAAAAGTAAATGCAGAAAAACTGAGATTAAAAGATAGATTGTCTTGAATATCTTGATGATCCAAAACATAGAGATTGTTTAAGCGTTTCCCAAAATGACCAAGAGCAAAATTACTCTTCGACAAAGGGTCCTGCAATAAGCAGTTTCGATCAGTAAAATGAGAAAAGATTGAAGTTGAGATGTAAGTTTAGAAGCAGAGATAAGGTTGTAATGGAAACAAGGGACATACAAAACGTTTTGAAGTAAAATGGATGGATGTAAGCGAATGTCTCCATAAAAAGAAATAGAAGTACTAGTTCCATTAGGAAGACCAAGTGTGTGAGGCTGAGATAATTTGTGAAATGAAACAAAAAAGGACTAATTAGAACAAATATGATCTGTGGCACCAGAATCAATTATCCAAGAGAAATGAGGTTTTAATAGAGCAGATGATTTGTACACATTAGCAACAAATGAAGCAAAGCAAAAGGTAGTACCATCGGACTGTAATGCTCCATCAGGAATGATTGAATTCGTCGGATTGGCAATCGAGGATTGAATTGAACTATTGTTGAGAAGTTGAAGAAGGTGTTGATATTGTTCTTGAGACACAGATGGAGATGCAACAACATTTTGGACTGTAGACTTCAGATCGTCCTTCTTTGATTTAGTAAATTTGAAATCAGGGGGAAATCCATGAAGTCGATAGCATTTTGACTTTGTGTGACCTGGTTTCTTGCAGTGATTACATAGAAGATCGGATTTCTTGATAGTAACAGCTTGCATAGTAACAGCTTGCATAGCAATAGATTCTGTGGAGGAAGAGATGTTATTGTTGATATCTCGTTGTCTTTCCTCTTGAGTAATCAAGGAGTATGCCGTAGAGATAGAAGGGAGGGGTTTCATCATAAGTATCTGTCCTCGAATGACCTTGTATGAGTCATTGCGTTCCATGAGTAACTAAACGAGATGCTGATCTAATGACTAGAAACATGTATAAAACACAAATAACCAAAATAACTCTTTGATTATTGATTGGAAATATAACTCAAAAACCAATCAACTGTTAATACAACCCTGTGTTTCTATACCTTGTGAACTGCCTAGAACATGATATATATACACAACTAGAAACATATCACATGGTCCATATTCAGATTGGATCTTAACACATGATGCTTAGGTGTTTTTGTCCCCTCCCATGTGCTAGAGATTCCAACAATCACCCCCGAATCTCTAAGTCCTTCTAGAGACTTCCTCGTCCAAAAATACGGCCTCATGAAAAAATACGGCTTCATCGGTATCTTCGTGTTCGATAAAATTGCTTTCTTGGAATTTTTGAATTCTTTCCGGACATTTGGACGCGTAATGGCCCAGTTTATCGCATCTGTAACAAATAACTTTTGACAGATCTTTTTTCGGGTTTCGATTCGAGTCCGAATTCGAATTGGGCTGATTTTTGGGCTGGGTTCTACTTGAATTCGGCTTGGAATTAAATGAATTGGACCAAGACCCGTTTCCGGATCAGGATCCGCCTGACCCAAACCCACCCGACCCGGCTCCTCTTTCATTTAACCCATTTTCTCTTCTTCTTCCCCAATTCTTGCTTCTGTAATTCTCTCCTTCCCGATCGGAGTACCTCCCGCCTCCTCCTCTTTCTTGATTCGATCCGCCATCGCCATCACCGCCGTTCATCTCTCCGCCGCCGCTATTCGACCCACCGCCGCCGTTTCTCCATCCGCCACCACCACTGGATCGGGTGAACAACACCCGCTGCTGCCCTCCATCTCCGGTATCCTCCTCCTTCACTCTCTCCTCATATGCTTTCATCCGCCCCACTACATCCTCGAAGCCCACCGATTTCAAGTCTAGAACTTGTTCAAGGGAGGCAACTATATGAATGAATTTCCGTGGCAAAGACTTGAGGAACTTCTTCACCATCTTCGATTCTTCTATCTTCTCACCTAGTGCTGCTGATTTTGACGAAATTCCGGACAATTTTTCGGCGAAATTGTCGATCGATTCCATCTCGGTCATCTTCAGTCTGTCGAAGTCGGTATGTAAAGTTTGTAATCTCGCCTCTTTTACCCTATCAGCCCCTTCATAGCGAGTTTTAATCGCATCCCAGAGAGCTTTTGAGGTCTCGATTTCTCCGATTTGCATGATGAGATTTTCGGGCAGCGCTTGGTATAATAGCCCTATGGCGAGGCAGTCTTTTTCTTCATTTTTATCGGTTCCTGGATCAATCACTGTCCAAACCTTGTGGATCCGTAGCACCACCTTCATTCTCATGGCCCATACGGTGTAATTGGTTGACGTGAGCATCGGACACGCCATAGTGGTTGAGCCGATCTGCTTTTCCCTCACCGGAGTAGCAGCAGATGCATCTTCTATATCTGACATCTTCTTCTCGGATTATCAGGTATAACCTCGCTCTGATACCAATTAATGACTAGAAACGTGTATAAAACACAAATAACCAAACAATCAACTGTTAATACAACCCTGTGTTTCTGTACCTTGTGAACTGCCTAGAACATGATATATATACACAACTAGAAACATATCACATGGTCCAGATTCAGATTGGATCTTAACACATGATGCTTAGGTGTTTTTGTCCCCTCCCATGTGCTAGAGATTCCAACATGATCGTCAAGAAATTTACGAAGGCTAGTAGCAGTACCACATGATCGTGCAGGTAAAGCTTGAGCAATTCGCAATTCATCCCATATCTTTGACATTTTGGTAAAGTAAGATGAAAAATCATCATTACCTTGAGTAGTAACATGCAATTGCTGTTGAATTTGGTAAATGAGAGCACCATCGGTTTGAGAATACCTTTGATTCAGTTTGTTCCAAATTTCACATGCGGTTTGCAGAAATAGAACACTATCAGCAATCGAGGGACTGAGAGAATTCAATATCCAGCTTGTAACCATGGAATTGACACGAAACCAGGTTGGAAAAGTATCAGAAGTGGATAACGGTGGATTGATTGTGCCATCAACGAAGCCATACTTGTTCTTTGCAGCTAGGGAAATTGTCATGGAACGTTTCCAGGAGGAAAAACCAGCACCATTGAATTGATTAGAAACGAGGATTGCACTCGGATTATCAGAAGAAGCAAGGAAAAAAGGATTTGAGTTATCAATTGAAGTGGAATCAAGAGTTGGAGGTTCGTTAACAGTCTGCATGATTGAAGAAGAAGATGAAGAACCGAAGGAGATGAAGATGAAGATCTAAGTGAAGGATCGTAAAACTGATACCATGTTAGATCTGATCGAGAGAATTGAGAGATGGATTGAGGAGAAAACTTTTCTCATTCCATGAATTAATCTGTTACACGAAATCAAAAGCTTTATATAAACTAACAACTAACTGTGATAACTAACTAACATAAACAGTTAATTAACCTAACTAACAATCACGTGAGATATATAAGCCAACAAAAATCTGGAAAAGAAACAAGAAAAACAGAAACATAAAGGGGCAAAAGATTGGATTTTCATACCGATTAAAACAGTGACTAGGGTACAAGTGTTTGAAGCAGCCAGAGCAAAAGTCAACAGAAAAATACATAACGAGTCAATTACCTGATTCTTTACTTGAAGCAGTGTAGATGAAAAGCAACAGATGCAGCAGCAAGTTGGTGCAAGAGCAGTACCAACAACAGGGTATTTCAACTTGAAATCCTACCACTCATGGATTTTGCAAATTCCAAGGAAATGCAATCCACAGTACTCTAATTTAACAATTTCATCTTGTACAAATACCAAATCCAACAAAAAATTCAGAAAACAACACCTAAAGTACAAATGCATACAAATATAAGATCCAAATAGCATTAAACATAAGCACTATAGCAGTATTACAAAGAAAAATAATTATTGATATATATATTTAAAAAATCTTGTCCATGGTTTTCTCAACAAACGTGAAAAGCTTTTCTCTCCACTGCTTCTTGAAAAACAATACCCCAATAACACCCCAAAACCCTGTTGCAAAACCACACATTGCGTCCATGTAAAACCATACCTGCAACCATACTTTCATTGGCTCATCACCTGCTTCGGATTTCTTCTTGCGCGTTGTTGTCGAGTCTTCTTGCTTTGAGCAATTCTTTGGCAATGGAGCTCCACACAGACCTTTGTTCGCAGCATATATTGATGGATCAGTAAGGGTCTGCAATTGATTCCCTGTTGGAATTTGTCCACATAAGTTGTTGTGTGACAAATTCAAATGGCTCAAAAAAGTCAAAGCTGCCATGCTCGGAGGGATCTGCCCGATCAACTCGTTTGTAGATAAATCAAGAGATTCTAACTTAGCCATGTTTCCAATGCTGCCTGGAATAACCCCGCAGAGATGATTATTAGACAAATTGAGACCCACCAACATAACAAGTGCAGTTAACTCGACCGGTATTTCTCCGACAAGTTTATTGCTTGAAAGGTCCATGTTGAAAACCAAATACCATGTGTTTGTATATTCAAGATCAACACCATTTATGACCTGAGTCACATTATCATCAGGAAGCCAATATATGGGGCTACTATTTTTCATAGCCTTCAATTCTCCGAGACAATCAGGGATTGTCCCCATCAAGTTGTTGTATGCAACATCTAAAATATGAAGATTTGGAGCATTGCACAACGATCGAGGAATTCTTCCTGTGAAGTTATTTTTGTGTAATCTCAAAACCATCAAAGATGTTAAATTTTCTCCAATCCATTCAGGTAGTTTTCCAGAGAAATTATTGTCACCCAAATCTAAGACTTCTAGATCTCGTAAATTTGCCATTTCTTGAGGAAGTTCACCAATAAAGTTATTGTCATTCAATTTTAACCGATATAATGATGAAGTAAGAGCTAGAGAACACGGAATGACACCGGACAGCCGATTTGAGCTAAATATCATGGTATCCAACTCTTGTAGATTCTCAAGACACGTGGGAATTTTCCCTGTTAACCAATTTCTGGAGATATCAAGATATTTCAAATCTTTCCGTTTGCATAATGACCTTGGAATTGAACCAGTGAAAAAGTTACTGTCCAGAAATAATGCCCGTATAGATCTGTCTCCAAACACATCAATATTTCCCCCATTAGGAAGGTTTATCAAAGATCCACTGAGTTTGTTATGAGAGAGATCTAAGAAAGGAATGATGGGCATCTTCTGCATCCATGCTGGCAGAGGTCCCGACATTGTAGTATTCGACAACACTAACACCTGAAGTGTCCTTTGATTTTGAAGCCACTCCGGAAATCCATTGGCAATTTTGCAAGAACTAAGTCGAAGACTTACCAATTCGAATGGAGGCATCCACTTGTGTGAAACATTGAATGTCAACTTAGTGTTAGAAGAAATATCCAAGTACTTCAACATCGTAAGGCTAGCAAAGTGGGCTTCAAAAACTACTCCTTCTAATTGATTGTTAGATATCTCTAAAGAATAGAGTTTGGAAAGTTGCCCAATTGAAACAGGAATAGTCCCGTTTAGCAAGTTTGAAGACAGTGAAAATGCTTGCAGTGAAACAAGTCTTCCTAGAGATGCTGGGACAGGCCCCGTTAACTGATTGGATCCTAGATACAAATTTGTTAAAGTTGCTAAGTTTCCAAGGAATGTCGGAATGGGGCCGGTTAACTGATTATTGGATAGATCCAATACTTCTAAAAATCTTAATTTTCTTAGAGATTGGGGGATTGGACCTGTCAATCCGCTACGCGATAGATCTATGCCTCTTAGATTGGCGAGTCTTCCAAGAGGTTCTGGAATTGTACCATTTAAACTCCCATGTAAATCCAACCACTCCAAAGCATATTGGGAGCATCCCGATACGTTTTCTGGTGATTCGACCATTTCCATAACAAAATGATTGTATGACGCAGTCAATTGTTCCAGGTAACACTGTCTCCAGATTCCAACATCCTTAATATGCTTAAACTCGTTGAAAGAAAGATCAAGCTCTAGAAGGTCAGGCATAACAGGAACTAATGAATTCAATTGGTTTTCTGAAAGGTCAAGGACTTTAAGAGAGCTCATGTTGGTTAAAGCAGATGGAAATATGCCTTCAATCAAATTGGCACTAAGATCCAGGTGTTGGATGTTAGAAAGTGTGCTGAGATTAAAATGACGGGGAGATAGATGCGTGTTACCAAGTGCACAAAATGACAAATGCAGCTCCGATAAAGAAGGTATTATGTTCAGCAAGTGTGCAATGTTCCATTCCAAACTAATATTATAGTCTGAAAGATCCAAGAATGATAGGGATGTCATATTTTGAAAAAGGATAGGGAGTGGACCTTTGAAAGAGTTAAAGCCAAGATCAAGGTGCTTGATGTTGGGAAGTATTTCACTCGAATTGAGAAAAGGACCAAGATTAGCATTGGAAAGTCCACAATGTGACAAACTTAACACTTTTAACGAAGGAAACATGTAAAGGACCATGTCTGTGTTCTGTGCTCCACCAAGATCTACCCAATTCAAGTCAAGATGCTCAAGTGACGAAAGGCCAGAAATCCATGACATATCATCTGCCATCAGCCCCCCTTCCTCTGAACTGAGATCAAGAACCTTTAAATTGGAAAGATTTCCAATATGACCAGGAATAATACCTTGAAAGCCAGCATTAGAGAGGTTGAGGTAGCTCAGCTGTTTGAAGGATCCAATGAACTCAGGGATCCGGCTTCCTTCAAAATAATTCCCACTCAAGTCCAGGTTTTTTAGATGCTTCAACTCGGCCAAAGAAGAGTTCACCTCATTACCAACTAAGCAGTTGTGGCCTTCATAGCCATCGTAATCTCCTCTTAGATGAAGGCTTTCAACAGTTCCGGAGACACTGTCACAGTGGATTCCTTCCCACAGGCAACAGTCATTGCCAACCCATGATGACAGCCTTCCAAAAAGATCTGTGACGCTGTCTTTGAACTTGAAAAGTGCATGTCGCTCTTGCTCAGAGCAAACAACACTGATATTTGCAACACCCAAACAAGTATGTGTAGTTGCAAACAAAACAACAAATACCAAAAGGAGATGGAGCCCCAAACCCCTATGATTCCCCATATTCATCCCAAACTCAGTTTAATTTCGAAGGAAATTGAAGTGGAAAGATAGGTTGTAAATTGTTATGATGAACTGATAGGTTATTATGATTGAGAACAAGTTAATTTATAAAGCCACAAAGGATGAGCAACTCATTTCCACAGGACTTGGAAGTCAATGGACAAGACTTAAGTCAATGGACAACCTAATTTGTATCCACAAACTGTTTTTGGTCCTGGCCTATCTTTCTTTTCCTCAATTAAATATAAGGCCGGAGGGAGTGGTTAGCATGCGCTGAACATGCTAAACTATGCCACGTCAGCTTAGCACATGCTAACCAAATTTGGTGGGAGCAGTCAGCATGTGCTAACCATGCTAAAAGGTACAAGTCTCATGCTAAAAGGTACAAGTCATGTTGCTGATAATAAATGATGGCGAGCTCGTTGAAATGTTGGCGAGGGTTCCATTGGCGAAGGCGATAACGAGGGTGGCGGTGTGGTTTGGCGAGCTTGGCAGCTTGTTTAACGAGGGAGTTGGCGAGGCCACTCCCTCCAGCCTAAGTGGTTTGGAAGACGTAGATATAGTTGGCATGGAACTTTTAACACACGCACCTACATACACACATACATCATGCATCATAGGTCATATTATATATTGATTTGTTTATTTCAAAACCTCGTTTTAGGTAGGAACTGAAGATTAAATCAATCAAAGTCTGTTACTCATAATTAGCTTTAATAATTAAACAAACTATATAAAAGAATTGATTTTTTACTCTTTAATTTGATAGCAATATTTTTCTAGCTTTTTTTTTTTGGCATTATTGCAAACCACTGTTATTGAATTTGGACACTTTTGGCCGTTTGTTTTGGGCACAGACTATGCCCCATGGCAAACGTCAATGTAATTGGCCACAAATCTTCACAGGACTTTTAAGTCAACAAAGCAAACCCCTTTATTTTGCATGATTGATGCTCGCTCCTTGTGGAAACTTCCATGCAACTTCTCCTCTAAGAAATTTATACTCCTTGTTATTATTCCCTGAGTTCATTTTTTTAAGAGAAATTGTATTTATTCCTACCTTTTGTTCTTACTTATCTTCCTACCAATGTGAAATTGTGACAAGTGTCATATTTAATAAAATAAATAATAATTTAAGCCACATGTCATAATTTAACATGGATATGAACATGAATAGGAATAAAAGGTAGGAATGAATACAATTTCTCTTTTTTTAATTTCACTGCACATGTAACGATCAATCGATTTGAGCAAAATATATAGTTAGACAATTTTACATTGTATTAACAATTTACAATACTCACTATTTTGAGACAGCACAGTAAAAAAGATTCACAATCATAATTTTTTTTTTTTTGTGAAAGTTACTAATTATTACCCACTTTAAATGTAACTCCAAACATGCCTTTTAGAGGTGGAATGGACTTGTACTAAATATAAAATACAGCCTATTACAGAAGAAAAATATGTGTGAATATTCTAAAATAAGAAACTATATTTTTCTAGAATCTTTTCATCTTGATAAGCTATTTATTAAAGTCAGGTTAATCAATATTATTTGTTTGAGTTCAAAAGAGTGCTTTATTTCCTCTTTGGTTTTAGATGCTGCACAATTAACCAAACATGTTTTGACACTCTATGTCAAATTAAATTCTATTTATTGTGCAAAACAAAAATCGTATAGCTTTTTGTTTCATAAATATTTCTAAACTATTTAGTAAGGTCAGGCTAATCAATATTATTTGTTTGAGTTCAAAAGAGTACTTTATTTCCTCTTTGGTTTTAGATGCTGCAAAATTAACCAAACATGTTTTGACACTATATGTCAAATTAAATTATATTTATTGTGCAAAAGAAAATACGTATATCTTTTCGTTTCATAAATATTTCTGACTTTTTAGTTAAGCCATCTTTAATTATTTATTAAAACTAAACAGAGAAACTTCATGGATTACACTGTATCTCATCAATATCATATTATGATTGTTAACGCACAAATAAATAATGTTCACCATAAACTCATTGAATAATTATTGTATTTTTGAAACGATACAAAATAAGAAGATATTGTATTTTTCTATTCTATTTTGGACACTGAGAAATGGTAAATAATGATCCATGAAAAACAAAACTAGTAAATCGATTGGTCTAATGTAATTATCATCAGATCATATTTATCATCTTACGTAGTAATTAAGTAGTTGTCGTTTAATAATACTATAAGTTTTTATCATAATTTATAGTGTTATGTGCATATTTCACAACTATATATCAATACAAGGACTGAGTTTAATAGTTCAGTCTAATAATTATCTCGTTTAATTTTCCATGCTAAAGTGGTAATATAAAAAGCTGTATCTTCATTAAATAAGGTTTTTCTCAAAACATATTGTATTTTAAAATAGGTTTTTATGACTTGAACACATCTTGAAATCCATGATATTTTTTATAATATATTCAAATTTCACTTAATTGAATATATTTTACCAAATTAATTGATCGATTAAATTAAAATTTTAAATCCATTTTCATAAAACTAATACTACTTTATTTAGGATTAATATTATTTATAACTTCATAATTAAAACCTTAGTTTTTCCTTTGATGGATTAGTGATCAATGATTAAAAATCATTTTCCTTCGCTTAAATGAATTCACTTCAAGAGTCCAACACTAACAACAGTAAGACCATGTGGAGCAGCTACGGTGAAAGGGTGCAGTGTCCAAGGTGGAGCCCAACCCCGCACGGTAACACCGCCCCACTTGGGGTTCTGCCGGAAGGATCGACCTCGGGATTGGATCACCGTGCAATGAAGTAGATGGTTATTTCTCTTTTACCCCTGGAGTTTAGTAAGATTTAAAAACAACCCCCCACCTGTAACACCCGACTTATTAACAAAAACACCCCAAAATTTTTCATTTTTCAAATCAAATATTTTACAATCAAAACCATAAGTAAGGGGTATTAGTTAACAAAATACGAGTACAAGTGTATCACGAAGTACAATACATAATTATTATACATTCATCAAGCCGGGTCGTTACTTCAAATGCTAAGTCCTCAGTCACGGACTTTGTCTTTTCCCTTAGCAGGGTCACGCTCACCTGCAGGGACATATCAAACAACTGTGAGCTATAAAGCCCAATGAGTAATCAAGCAATCAAATAAACATATACAAGAGAATAATAACAATTAAACTCTTAAACAATTTCTGTCCCAAAATCATGGTCATCACTGACCGCACCGTGATCATAGCCATAAAGGCCGCACCGAATATCCTGGCCCGAAGGCCGCACTAAAATCATAGCCCAAAGGCCGCATCGGAGACATAGCCCGAAGGCCGCACCGGAGTCATAGCCCGAAGGCCGCATCGGAGACATAGCCCGAAGGCCGCACCGGAGTCATAGCCCGAAGGCCGCACCATTTAATATCAAAGATAGTAATCTTAGCCAACAAGGCTGTACCAATATATCATACTAGATATAATCAAGATTACTCACCTGAAGGCTTGCTACAACTAGCGTTAATCGTTCCTTGCTTTGAAATGAAATCCGTATGATTTTGTCCCGTACCTATAATTTCATTCATTTTCAAAATGATTATAGGTTAATACCCATTTCAATTAACTCTAATACACTAGAGTTCAATACAGTATTGTTATAAATAATGCCTAGTTAATAAACTTTCCGTTTACTAACTTTATATGAATTTTACTATTCACCGAGGCATTCAGATCGGTCTACAGTGCCCCCGAGGGGTCGGAAACTCAATCTAAAAATTTTCCCAAACTTTTCATACCATAATACGCCTACGGTTCAAATTTGAGCTTCATCGGACAAGCCAAGCAAAAGATAGCATTTCAAAGTTTCTGTCCGAAGTCTGCTTGGAGGCGCACCGCGCCTGCATAGGGGCGCACCGCGCCCAGCGCCTGTGCAGACCTCCTGTCCAGTAGCGAATTGTGCACTGTAGCTTGCTGTTTTGTCCTTTAAGTCCTTAATTTCGTTCTTAATCGTTTGGGGTTTGTTCCTAGGCTAAAACCTTACATTTTAACAAGGTTTTTAACCCCCAAAACAACCTCAATCAATCATGGGAAGAATTAGGGTTCTTAGTTCTAACAACCCCAAATCTTCAAATTCATCAATTATAACAACCTACTTCCATTTTCTTGATTTAAGCTCTTACTAGCATGACTTAATGGAAGTATCTAGCCATTTTAACCATACAATTATAACTGTAAATGCAGTTTTTGAATTCCACAAAACCCATCAAGAACAAACAATCAAGAGCTTGGAATATTTACCTCAAAATCTTCCAATACTACCCTTTTTAAACCAATGATCAAATTCCAAGCTTCAAACCTTCAATACTCCTTCAATCCTCTGCAGAAATCAGCTCCTAGAACTCTCCCGTAACTCCCAAAATTCTGCACAAGTCATTTCTTTTATACCCCCAATATTTGCAATTTGGTCCTTGAAGTTGCATTTCTCAAACTTTTGCCACAATTTACAAATTAAATGACAAAATCACATTTTTATAACATTTTAAGTCCAAGACTCAAAATATCATTACCAAACAAGTCCTTTTCTGTCCAAAAGACCAAATTACCCTTTTGAGGTAAAATGACCATTTTGCCCTTTTTATTATAATTACATAATAAAATAAGGTTTGGCGTTACAAATTCTCCCCTCCTTTAAGAGATTTCGTCCCCGAAATCATACAAAAAGTTGAGGGTATTTCTCCCGCATTTCACTTTCGGTCTCCCACGTCATGTCGGAACCTTTGTGATGACGCCAAAGTACTTTCACCATGCTGATCTTCTTGTTTCGCAGCTGTCTTATCTTGCGATCTAGCACCCGCTCGGGTTGTTCCGGGTATCTCAGCTTTTCATCCACTTCAATTTCGGCAAGAGGTACTTGTTGAGACTTATCAAATAAGGTTTTCCTCAAATGGGACACATGGAATACATCATGTATACCATGAAGTTCATCAGGTAACTCCAATCTATACGCCACGGCTCCAACTCTTTGGGATACACGGAAAGGTCCAATAAAGCGAGGACTCAACTTCCCTTTCTTCCCAAAACGAATTAAGCCCTTCCAAGGGGATACTTTGAGCATTACCATATCTCCTACTTGGAATTCTATCGGTTTCACCCGTTTGTCTGCGTATTGTTTCTGTCTATTCTGAGCTACCTTCAAGTTTTCGCGTATCAGTTTGATCTTTTCTTCCGTCTGTGCTACAATTTTGGGTCCAGCCAACGGCTTTTCCCCAACTTCAGTCCAGCAGGTCGGAGTACGACACGGTGCTCCATACAATGCTTCATACGGGGCCATCTGAATGCTGGAATGATAGCTGTTATTGTACGCGAATTCCACTAAAGGTAAATGATCTTCCCAGCTTCCACCGAAGTCTATGACACAAGTCCTCAACATATCTTCCAAAGTTTGGATCGTTCTTTCACTCTGACCATCAGTCTGTGGATGATATGCGGTACTCATAAGTACTTTTGTACCTAATTGCTCTTGAAGACTCTGCCAAAAATGGGAAGTAAATCTGCTGTCTCTGTCCGACACAATCGATGCTGGTAATCCATGCCAACAAATTACCTCATCAATGTAAATTTTCGCCAGTTGATCTACTCTGTACTTTTCCTTATATGGTATAAATTGTGCCGATTTGGTCAATCGATCCACAATCACCCATATAGAATCATAACCTCGCGGCGTCCGCGGCAACTTTGTCACGAAATCCATGGTAATATGGTCCCATTTCTTCTCTGGAATCGGCAATGGCTGTATTGCTCCATACGGTTTCTGATGGTTTGACTTAACTTGCAAACAAGTCATACATTTTTCCACAAATCTTCCAACATCTCTTTTCATTCCAGGCCACCAATATATCGGTTTTAACGTCCGATACATCTTAGTGCTGCCCGGATGAACTGCATATCTACTATAATGGGCATCTTCCAGAAGTAATTTCCGCGCCTCTCCCTGTTTTGGGACCCACACACGTCCTCTGAATGTCTTCAATTTCTGAGCATTTTCTTCCAGATGCTTCAAGTATCCAACCATTCTTTCACTTTTTACATTCTCTGGCTTACACGCTTCCTCTTGTGCCAAACGAATCAATCCTGGTAACCGGCTCACTACACCCATACACGCGGATGTAACTTTCAGAGGAGCTTCTTTTAGGCTTAAAGCATCTGCCACCACATTCGCCTTACCAGGGTGGTACTGAATTTCACAGTCAAAGTCTTTCAACAGGTCCATCCACCTTTGCTGTCTCATGCTGAGCTCTTTCTGGTCAAAAAGATACTTCAGGCTCTTATGATCAGTGTAAATAACAAACTTTACACCATATAAATAATGTCTCCACAACTTCAACGCTAGAACCACCGCAGCTAATTCCAAATCATGAACTGGATACTTCTTTTCAGCATCTTTTAATTGGCGGGACGCATATGCTATGACTCGACCTTTTTGCATTAAAACACACCCAAGGTCGATTCTTGAAGCATCGCTGTAGATTACATACTCTTCTCCGCTTTGTGGTAATACTAACACTGGTGCTTCACATAAAGCTTGTTTCAATTTCTGGAATGCTTCTTGCTGCTCTTCAGCCCAAGTAAAATTTTCACCTTTCTTAGTCAACTTGGTCAACGGGACAGCTATCGAGGAGAAATTCTCGACAAATCTTCTGTAATAGCCTGCCAAACCAAGAAAACTTCTTACTTCAGTGGGACTTCTAGGCGGTTCCCATTTCATCACGGCTTCAATCTTTGCTGGATCTACTTTCACCCCTTCAGCATTGATTACATGGCCAAGGATTTGGACTTCTCTTAACCAGAATTCACACTTGGAGAATTTAGCATACAACTTTTCTCGGCGAAGCAACTCCAATACTTGTCGCAGGTGCACTTCATGTTCGGTTTGACTTCGTGAATACACCAAGATGTCATCTATAAACACTATCACCGAGGTATCAAGGAACGGTCGGCACACCCGGTTCATAAGATCCATGAATACTGCGGGAGCATTGGTTAACCCGAAAGGCATCACCAAAAACTCATAGTGACCGTATCGTGTGCGAAAAGCTGTCTTTGGGACATCAGATTCCCGTATCTTCAGCTGATGGTAACCCGACCTCAAATCAATTTTTGAAAAGTAGGATGCCCCTTGTAGCTGTAGCTGGTCGAATAAGTCATCAATTCGTGGGAGTGGATACTTGTTCTTCACCGTGATCTTGTTTAGTTCCCGATAGTCAATACACATGCTCATTGACCCATCTTTCTTCTTGACAAACAGAATAGGGGCTCCCCAAGGCGATGTACTCGGTCTGATAAAACCCCTGTCTAACAATTCTTCCAGTTGCTTCCGCAGTTCCACCATCTCTGAAGGTGCTAAACGGTATGGAGCTCGAGCAACAGGAGCAACTCCCGGAATTAGTTCAATCGTGAACTCAACCTGTCGATCTGGTGGCAACCCTGGAAGTTCATCTGGAAACACATCTGGGAACTCATTCACCACATTCACATTTGCTACTCCCACTTTAATCGGTTGAGCCACCGACACATAAGTCAAGTAAGACATCCCTCCTTTACTAACACAGCTTCGGGCTTGAGCAAAGCAGATAACTGGCATTCGTAACCGAGGTCGTTCACCTTGAATTTTCATCCATTCCCCTTCCGGTGATAACACTGTAATACTTTTATTTCTGCAATCCACGTTAGCATAATTCGTTGCTAACCAATCCATCCCCACAATTACACCAAATTCGTTGGTAGTCATCGGCTTCAAATCTATAGGGAAAACGGTCCCGTAGATTTTAAGCTGACAACCTTCCATATGTTCAGAAACCCAGACATATCGGCCGTCTGCTATAGCTACTTCTAAGCTTTCATCCATCGGGGTTAAAGGTACATTCAGGCGAGGCAATAAAGATTCCGATACAAAACAGTGAGTGGCTCCCGGATCAAAAATAACATATACAGGTATGGTATTGAGAGTGAAAATACCTGTCACCACATCTGTCTTCTCACGGGCTTCTTCCACAGTCATCTGGAAAGCTCGCGAGGCTATCGGTCGTCCCCTGTTCTTCGGCTCTTCTTTCTTCCCGCCCTGTTCAATCCTGGGTCTATCACTGATCGCTATAGACTTCAACTCGGGACAGTTCAGGCGAAGATGATCCGTAGCTCCACACTGGAAACACCTACGTTCCGCCCCGACAGTTGTAAACATCATGCCCCGGTTTTCCACAATTTCGACAACTTGTGGATGTAGTGTTGACCCGGCAACTCCCGGAGTGCCATTTTCGACATTTTTCACACCATTTTCTATCGTCTCTTTGACTTTTACCCTTAGACCCGGATTGCTGTGACTTTTTCTGAGGCGTCCAAACTTGGTCTTCCGCCTTTCGTTTCGTTTCCAAAACTTTCTTTTCATCTTCCTGTCGCTTCAGTTCTGTTTCTCTTTCCGTGGCTCGATCCACCACTTGCCGGAAAGTAGTTAGTTTTAGCGGTTGCACAATCTCTCTAATTCGGGTTGTCAACCCCCGGACATACTTGTCGATCTTTCTCTTTTCGGTGTAGATATGGTGTTCCGCAAACCGAGCTTTCTCCAGAAAGCTAAGAGTGTATTCCTTAACAGATCGGGAACCCTGTTCCAAATGCAGGAATTCATCCTCCAGCTTCTGAATAGCTACTTCCGAGCAATATTCTTCATTAAACTTTGTCTTGAATTGCTCCCAAGGTATCGATTGGGATGAATCAAGATCCAGTGATTTATAGTAGGTTTGCCACCAATGTAGAGCACCGCTTGTAAGTTGGTTCGTGGCAAATTCCACTTTATCATCATCCGCACACTTGCTTACTCGGAACACCTTTTCCATATGCATGATCCATTCCATAGCTTTGACTGGATCATCTGTCCCCGAGAATTCCTTTGGTTTACAACCAAGGAACGATTTATAAGTACACCCAACTTTCCTTGCTGAAGCTTCCCCACCTTGAGTTTCTTTTGCTGCCCGGGCACGACTTTCTCCCTGGCTTTCATTTTCTGGCTGCCCGTCATGAACACTTTTTGCAGCCTCATCAGTAGGAATTGGATTTGCACCCGGATTTGGATTGCCACTCGGGTTGGGATTATTCGATAATGCAGGCATCATCTGCCTAACCACTTCTTCCACAATAGCTCATATATCAGGTGGATTTTGTCCCACCGGTTCCCTCGCTGGTGCTTTTCGCCAAACAGAGCCGCGTGACCTAGCTGGTCCACTTCTTGCAGTTCCACGCGAATTCGCACCAGTAGGATTGCTTCGTGTATTTCTCATACTTCAAAATTTTAGAAAACCGTTAGATTACATATATAATAACAAACTTATATATATCTAACAGTCCCTTTCTATATTTACTCTCAAGGTCTGAGTCCAGGAATCTATTCTAAGACACCTAGTTCACTTAAACCACGGCTCTGATACCAACTTGTAACACCCGACTTATTAACAAAAACACCCCAAAAATTTTTCATTTTTCAAACCAAATATTTTACAATCAAAACCATAAGTAAGGGGTATTAGTTAACAAAATACGAGTACAAGTGTATCACGAAGTACAATACATAATTATTATACATTCATCAAGCCGGGTCGTTACTTCAAATGCTAAGTCCTCAGTCACGGACTTTGTCTTTTCCCTTAGCAGGGTCATGCTCACCTGCAGGGACATATCAAACAACTGTGAGCTATAAAGCCCAATGAGTAATCAAGCAATCAAATAAACATATACAAGAGAATAATAACAATTAAACTCTTAAACAATTTCTGTCCCAAAATCATGGTCATCACTGACCGCACCGTGATCATAGCCATAAAGGCCGCACCGAATATCCTGGCCCGAAGGCCGCACTAAAATCATAGCCCAAAGGCCGCATCGGAGACATAGCCCGAAGTCCGCACCGGAGTCATAGCCCGAAGGCCGCATCGGAGACATAGCCCGAAGGCCGCACCGGAGTCATAGCCCGAAGGCCGCACCATTTAATATCAAAGATAGTAATCTTAGCCAACAAGGCTGCACCAATATACCATACTAGTTATAATCAAGATTACTCACCTGAAGGCTTGCTACAACTAGCGTTAATCGTTCCTTGCTTTGAAATGAAATCCGTATGATTTTGTCCCGTACCTATAATTTCATTCATTTTCAAAATGATTATAGGTTAATACCCATTTCAATTAACTCTAATACACTAGAGTTCAATACAATATTGTTATAAATAATGTCTAGTTAATAAACTTTCCGTTTACTAACTTTATATGAATTTTACTATTCACCGAGGCATTCGGATCGGTCTACAGTGCCCCCGAGGGGTCGGAAACTCAATCTAAAAATTTTCCCAAACTTTTCAGACCATAATACGCCTACGGTTCAAATTTGAGCTTAATCGGACAAGCCAAGCAAAAGATAGCATTTCAAAGTTTCTGTCCGGAGTCTGCTTGGAGGCGCACCGTGCCTGGATAGGGGCGCACCGCGCCCAGCGCCTGTGCAGACCTCCTGTCCAGTCGCGAATTGTGCACTGTAGCTTGCTGTTTTGTCCTTTAAGTCCTTAATTTCGTTCTTAATCGTTTGGGGTTTGTTCCTAGGCTAAAACCTTACATTTTAACAAGGTTTTTAACCCCCAAAACAACCTCAATCAATCATGGGAAGAATTAGGGTTCTTAGTTCTAACAACCCCAAATCTTCAAATTCATCAATTATAACAACCTACTTCCATTTTCTTGATTTAAGCTCTTACTAGCATGACTTAATGGAAGTATCTAGCCATTTTAACCATACAATTATAACTGTAAATGCAGTTTTTGAATTCCACAAAACCCATCAAGAACAAACAATCAAGAGATTGGAATATTTACCTCAAAATCTTCCAATACTACCCTTTTTAAACCAATGATCAAATTCCAAGCTTCAAACCTTCAATACTCCTTCAATCCTCTGCAGAAATCAGCTCCTAGAACTCTCCCGTAACTCCCAAAATTCTGCACAAGTCATTTCTTTTATACCCCCAATATTTGCAATTTGGTCCTTGAAGTTGCATTTCTCAAACTTTTGCCACAATTTACAAATTAAATGACAAAATCACATTTTTATAACATTTTAAGTCCAAGACTCAAAATATCATTACCAAACAAGTCCTTTTCTGTCCAAAAGATCAAATTACCCTTTTGAGGTAAAATGACCATTTTTCCCTTTTTATTATAATTACATAATAAAATAAGGTTTGGCGTTACACCCCCCCCCCCCTACCTAAAAAAAAACCCCAAACGTCTCTTTGTGGGTAAACAGTCAAAAACAAAAACAAAAAATAATAATAATTTTAAACATTTTCCAACTATATATACATATATTCACACACAAAAACTACACGTCTCTTTACATCCATAATTTACATCCATTTCTCACTAAAAAAATGGCTGCCGTCAGAAATGAAAATAATCGTTGGGTATGGACTCAACATCAAGAAGCCGCTTTGGCAACGCGTGGATCAACGTCAACGAAAACGTCAACGTCAACGTCAACGAACACCACCCATTCTGGAAACTTGTGAAAGAATTGTTTCACACTATATTAGGCATAATTGATTATCCGAGTAGGGATTATCTTTCTTTCAAATGGAGGAATATGTCACGTACAATAAGTAAATTTCACCAAATTTACTTAAACTTATCGGCAAACCGCTAACCCGGTGCAACTGACGAAGAAATCGTTCAACAAGCCCTAGCACAGTATCGGGCGACAGACAACACAGACTTCACGCCCCTCGCTGTGTTGAATGTTGTGAAAAATTCAACTAGATATCTAGCAATTTAATTATCGTATTTAGGTTTTAATTTCCCGTTTCTGTAATTTTAATTGTCGTTTTTAGGTTTTAATTTCCCGTTTGTAGGATTTTAATTATCTTGTACGTTTTTTATTTTGCAATGTTATGTTTTTAATTAAATTTTATTTGGTTAATTTAATTTTTTTGGTATTGAAATTATATTATTTATTTATTTAAAATAAAAATGTGAGGGGTTGGTGAGGGTTATGATTTCCTAGATTTGAAGGGGTGAGGGAAATGTTAGATAGAACTTACTTGACACTCCAACCCCTTGAGATGAAGGATCACGTTGATCTAACAAGCTTATTAACATGTGACCGTGACAAAGAGCCAATAGTTAATTTGGTTGCATCAAAATAAACCATTTAATTAGTCCACTAATCCTTTAGCCCAATTTAACTAAAATGATAAAATCAGGCCCATAAGGGCATATATCAGCCCAAATCTCGAATCCTGGTATCAGACCTAATGCGAGTTGGAGAATTACGACACATACCTCACGTAGACTCCACGAAAAAAGGATCCAACCGTGCATCTTCTCGGCCACCGTGGCCCACCCTTCTTCTCCGGCGACAAAGACCCAGCAGTCTCCTTCAACCTCCATCGATGGCGAACTGATCTCGACCCGCTCTTCTTCTACCCCCAATCGCTCACGTCGGTAACGACCGCCTATAGCTCCGACTACACCATCATTTCCTGACGGTGGCCAAAGTTCCAGCCACCCCACAATCCCGCAGAAATGACCCAGCCGTCACCCCCAACCTCTGGCAGTGGCGATTCAACCTTCATCTCTTCGTGCCTTGTCGGGAACTGGGAGCTCCATCAGAGCTTGTTGTTTCCATGTGTACATGGGTTGTAACAATCCCATGACTGCATCTCGGTTGAACCCCACCTATATCAACCACCCGCTTCCTTGCTTCAAAAAACTTGCTGCCTAATTTACTCCTTAGCCCAGCAACACACACTCAGAAATATTGGAGCTTACAGCTCCGACGAAACCATAGGGTTTGTTACCTTCTCATTCCATGATCCATCGTTTCTCTCTTCACTGCTCCCTCCTTCCCACTATGTTGGAATCGTACCCGTGATATACACACCATCACCAGGATACAACAAGCATGCACGTATTTATATGAAATTACCATTATACCCTCTATGATACTATTTATGTGTTGTATAAAATTAAAGGGAAATGATGCAGTAACCCCTTGTGGTTTTGTTTTGGGTCGATTTAGTCCATGTGTTTTATTTCTTGCCATTTAAGGGCTCATGGTTTGAGAAAACATGTTAAGTTACTCACTCGATGGTGAGTGACCCAATAAGGCGGTTAAATGGCAAGAAAGCTACAAAAAACATGTCACGTGCTTGTCCATGTCACGTAGTCTGTCTAGAATCATTTAAATGCAGGGAACACTGTTGAGCCCTGCATTTCGCTCGATTCCCCTTGAAATCGTTTCGACGGAGACAACAATCGACAAGGTAGTATGGCATTGCACATCCCGATTGAACTAAATTTCCAAGGTATGTTTCTAACGATCTTTTAGATACGTTAACATCTGTTTGAGAACATCGATTTTGCGGTGATGAATGTTGATGAGCATAAATCGTTTATTCAACGATTTACACAACAAACATGTGAGAATCTGTATTTTTGCTTTCCTGAGTTCGAAATACCCGAAGGATTAAGGCTGATTTCAAATGAGTTAGAGTATGCAGACTTTATTGAGGTTGCCTAGCACTATGGGGTTATCATATCGTTGTATGTTGATCAATTAGGAGTAGACATTAAGGAGTTAGCAGACGATTACCAACCATTAATTGCAAGTGTACATGATAACATGTCACAGGTAGGAGAATTGTCAACAGAAGATGAGGTTGAAAACGAATTCAATGGACTTCCTGCTGTTGTAATAAACACACCAGATGATATTTTCTTGAGTAACTTATGCCCAAATAGAAGCAGCAATTTGGAAATTCAGATTGTTGACTCAAATAAAAATAGTGATGAAGTTAAGGCTGATTTGGAACACATCTACACAACCTTCAATAAGATGTTGATGGGAAGGAGCAAAAACCTATACTAGGCATGTGGTTTGAGAATTCTAAACAATTAAAACACATCCTATGCAATTACACACTTGCTAACGGGTATGAACTGTGTTACAAGAAAAATGGTAGTAGAAGGCTACTTGTTAGATGTTGTGATAGAGAGTGCACCTTTAGGCTGTGGGGTTCATGATGAGTGATGAGAAATCATTTCAAATTAAGGCCTTAAAAGATTTTCATAGTTGTGCTAGAAACTTCAAACTTGGTTCCATAGTCAACTATAGGTGGATAGGGAGTCATTACACAAAATAATTTTTGGAAAAGCAGAAATAAGTGTAAGATTGCTTAGGGAAGTGGTTAAAAAGAAATTTGGTGTTGAGTTATGTATGAGTCAATGTAGGAGGTCAAAGGCACATGCACTTACTTTTATTGATGGTACACTAGTTGAACACTATGCCAAATTATGGTCATACGGAGAGGAGATCAGAATTCCAACCTAGGTTCCACCATGCAAATAAGTGTAAACCCAATGCCAGATGGGAAAACTAACTTTAGTAAGTTCTATGTTTGTTCCAAGCTCTAAAGAAAGGGTGGCCGGATGGGTGTCGAAGGGTGATAAACTTGGATGGATGTTTTCTAAAGGGGATTTGTAGTGGGGAGGTGCTGAGTGTAGTCGGTAGGGATGCTAACAACCAACTCTTCCCAATTGCTTGGGGCATGGTGTGTGTGGAGAATAAGGAAAATTGGAAGTGGTTTTTGGAGTTACTAAAAGATGACTTACAACTTGACAGATGTTACAATATGACATTAATGTCTGATCAAAAAAAGGTATGCAACCTTTTTCTTAACCTTATACATTCTACTTTGTTTAACTTTAGGCATATGGTTATATTTGTATGGCCTGTTTGAGGCAACGAAGGAGGTGTTACATACCGGAGAACATTGGCAGTGTGCTAGGCATATCTATACAAACTTCAAAAAAAGATTTTCCAAAGCACATTTTGAAAATATGTTTTGGAAAGCAAGCAAGTCAACCACGGAGGCACTATTCAACCAAGAAATTAATGGAATCCAGTTGCTTAACCCTGCAACATATGAGTACCTTTTAGAGAGAGATCTAAAGACATGGTCTAGAGCATTTTTCAGGGTTGGGGCTTGTTGTGATGCTGTTGAGAACGGTTTATCAGAAAGTTTCAACTGTTTGTTTATAGAAGCTAGGAATAAGCTTATTATAATTATGCTATAAGACATATGATTGTATACTATGGAAAGGTTTACAAGATGCATATAAAACGTAGTAGTTGGGTTGATTACCTTGTTTGTCGCAACATCAGAAAGAAGCTTAATGATATGAAAGAACTTCAAAGGTATAGTAAATTAACTTCAATTCTACATTTAAGATGTTTTCCTAAATTATATGTTTCTTAATACATTAAGTCATGTTATCTATGATGGCATTAATATGCAAAGAAACACCACTTAACTTGTTATAACCATTAAGTAACAAGGGGAACATATTTTATTGAAAGGAAATAAAGCTTCAAAATGTCACACAAACCATATAATATTGCAATCAAAACATCACTTCCATTCATAAAAAACTATAACATCGGTTTAACATTTTTTTACAGACCCCCGGTTGCCGAAGACGACTAAACATGATCACAAAAACCATAAAACCTCCAACCTAAAAACATCCAACCTAACAAACCAAACACATTATTGTACCAAAATGCCTACTATTAGATACCGCAGGACTTTTGATTCAACAAAAACCAAACAAACCTCTAACCACTCCGCCCATCACCACCAGCAGCTTGTTCCCTAGCAAACTTCTTAATCGCCACCGACAGCATCACCACCACAAGCCATTTCCACCAACTGCAAGAATGACTTTTCTCCGGCATCTCGTCATGAATGTAGACGATAGCTTCTTTCATCGTGTTGATCTCAGCTGTTAAAGCTTGCTTCAGCTTTTCTATTTCTAGATGGGTCTCCATCGAGACGACATCACGATGGCATGGCGGTTCCTCCTCTAACCACTCCGCCCATCACCACCAGCAGCCTGTTCCCTAGCAAACTTCTTAATCGCCACCGACAGCATCACCACCACAAGCCATTTCCACCAACTGCAAGAATGACTTTTCTCCGGCATCTCGTCATGAATGTAGACGATAGCTTCTTTCATCGTATTGATCTCAGCTGTTAAAGCTTGCTTCAGCTTTTCTATTTCTAGATGGGTCTCGATCGAGACGACATCACGATGGCATGGCGGTTCCTCCTCCATGCCATTGGCAACGTGTAGACCAGTGAAGGAATGGCAACGTGTAGACCTGTGAAGGAATGGCAACAAGACGCCATTATTTTGTGGGAACGGTATATATCACACGACCCGAAAGGTTTTTCTTCAATTTAGGATATCGAGCTTTTCAAGTGTGATCGAAATAGGGAAGGGGCAACTTCTTTTTATACCGGGACCACATCCGGCTCTTGGTCCCTAAGATTCGGTTGATTTCTAACTAGACTCATTCGCTTTCCAACTTGATGTCACACCACAATTCGTTTAGGCGGGATTGTTGAAGCCTTGCGTAGACACTCACTAGTTGATATCGGTTAAAACAAAGGCAGTGGCATGTTTCTCAAACTATGAGCCCTTAAAGGGCAAGAAATAGAGCATATGGACTAATTGATCCAAAAAAATCCACGAGGGGTTGCTGTAGCATTTTTCTCAATATTAAAACGATGTCCTTCTCTTGATTGTAATTGTCTTATTTACCAAATTACTAAAATTCCCCTCACGGGTAAGTATTTGTCTTTTCTCAAAAATTTTCAAAAAAAAAAAAAAACCTTTGATGGTATTTCATTTGGAAATTTAGAAATTTAAGTATCAACCATTACAAATTTAACTACTCATTTTAAGATTATTTCATTTTTAATGAATTAGAAATAAACCACAATTATAACAAGGTTTTTTATTGAAATTAGAAAATTCATATTTGTAATTAACTAGGTTGCCTTCCAAAATTTAATAAAATGTCTAAAATATTAATACAACAATTTGCACATCAAAATGATAATAAGTGTATAAATTCTTATAAAACGGTAATGTTTAAAAAGTATATATGTATGAAGTAGAATTTTCATGAAAGAATAGTATATATTCTGAAATTTATTTATTTGTTTATGTATAATTAATTTTTGAAATAAATTGTTAGACTTGTGAATTTTTTATTTTTACTAATTTAGCCTAAATTATTTCAGGTGTAAAACACGGATGTTACATTTAGTCTAGGGCTCAGATATGTAGATAGATCTGAATCAACGCGGTGCGCAGGAGAAGCTACTTTAGAAGAAGAATCTCTTGGCACAAGTTCCTAGGTCTAACGTGGGTGGCATGCTGGAGCAAAAATGTATTTTGTTCTGCATGACCCATAATGTCCCTTGAGCTAGCCTACTGAAAAAAGCATAATGCTAGAAGATTTGTCATTATTTGCTGAAGACCTCCTTGCCTTATATATATATATATATATATATATATATATATATATATATATATATATATATATATATATATATATATATATATATATATATATATATATATATATATATATATATATATATATATATATATATATATATATATATACATATACATACACACACACACGATCTGGATTTGTAACAATGAGAATGTCAAGAGTGTGAGACAAAATGTTAAGAGATTGTAATACGTACTTGTATAGTCTGGTTTAACATTCTGATCACTAAAGAAACCTCTCTAGGTTCTACAGTGGACGCAGCTTTATCAATCTAGATCGAATGAACCATTTAAATCCGTGTTTTTTACTTTTGTTGGTTGTTCGTGTTCTTCTTGTTGTACTCATTTGGCATAATCAAATTGTGTAGAAAGTACACTGATCAATGTCCTTAGTACTCACACGAACACATCTAATCAAAAGCTAATCCCCCAAAATTGTTCTCATATGCAACCTTTTTCGACGATATCCACCCTAGACTTAATTACCAATTTCTCACCATTTACTAAATATAGTCCCACAATCCAAAGCCAATCCCCCAAAATTGTTCTTGAAACCTAACCCTCACCCAAAGAAGTACCCAAGAGACAACTTGAGGTGGAACCTTCGAATCCTACACAAAAAGGGAAAGGTCGGTTGTAAATCTTGGACAACTGTTGAAGAAGTTGTGTTGGCTCGTTCGTGGGTCGAAATTTTCGAGGACCCGGTGTTGGGATTTACATATATTAACAAGAACATTCATCCAGCGGAAAACAAAACAGATCAAATCCCATGAACTAAGCAGATTATCCAAACAAGAATTATCATGTTCATAATCAGGATCATATGTTCTAAGTTGTTGCATCAACATCAAGATGAATTATGAATTCATACCTTTGTTTGAGTGTAAGGATCCAAACCAGAATCCCTCTAATGATTCACAACCAAGAACATCAAAGGAACAAACAGACAGAATTCCTTCTTGCTTGAAGAAATCGATCCAAAAATCTTTAGAAGTGTATTGGAATTCACCAAACGAGAAAAGAGGGTGAAGGGAAGGAGGATGATGGCCCCTTGGAGGGTTTGGAATGCCTTAGGTGTCACACCCCCAAACCAGGATGGCGGAAGCGTCCGGGGGTAGATGACTGCATGAACAGTATCAAAACAACGTTTGTACAATAGTGATCAAAGCAAACACATCCATCATATATATAATTGTAAATGTTACATGAGTTCAAAAGATTGTACGTTTCAAATACATTACAATATGATATCAAAATACGTAGTATGACGCCATAGCGACCCATCTTCAAAGGTTGTAGTTACATTATGAATTTCCTGAGAATACAAGTAGTTTGAAAGAGTGTCTACAATTAAGTTGGTGGGTTCATAAGAGTTTTGTATGAGAAACTTAGTGATTTATTTATGAAAACCTGTAGTTTTAATTTCATAAAACCCGTATGTATAAGTGAAAACCGTACTTGTATTTGTATCTTACTGAAATGTAGTTTTAATTTCATAAAACCCGTATGTATAAGTAAAATCATACTTGTATTTGTAACTTGTTAAAATGTAGTTTTAATAACGTAAAACTCGTATATGTAAGTAAAACCATACTTGTATTTGTAACTTGTTAAAATGTAGTTTTAATACCATAAAACTCGTATGTATAAGTAAAACCATACTTATATTTGTAACTTGTTAAAATATAGTATTGTAACCTAGAAAATCCAATACTTTCTTATAAAAGTGTTGTAGTCTTAAAAGCCCAACGACCAATAATGTATAAGTATTTCGGTACTTAAAAATAGTATTATGTAGTTTAAATCTAGTATAAAACTATTTAAAAACATGTTCCGAAGTAAACTAAATGTATCGTTGATTTCCCATGTGAGACTCCCTATAACCATACTGTGACTACATAAGCCTGCTGCGACGTTCTTCAGACGTCGGAATGTTAGACATTTGTCACCTCAGACCTGTCGGTCTAACTGTAGCTAACAGCTCAGGTGCGGGTTTGTCAATCCCGTATAGATCTATACACAAATATCACACTCTCTTACCGAGACTCTGGTTATAAATTCAGGACTTTTAGTATGTGTACTTAAAAAAGTACGGTGAAGACCCTGTTGGATTAGGTGTCTAAGCCATGACTAATAATTAGTATTTATCTAATTAATAGTAGCATAGTCCATTTGGGTTGCCCTCATAGTTGGAGGATTGGCAGAAAGTCCGGTAGAGAGAAAGATTGATTTATTATGTGATTAATAAATCAATAGAAATTAAATAAATAGTTTATTAATATATTTAAGTGATAATATATTAATTAGAAACTATAATAATTAATTAGAATTTTTTCTGGAATTAATTGGAATTAATTTGGCAGTTAAATTGATTAATTAAGGTGCAGGGACTAAAACTGTAATTATTCAATAGTTGAGTAAGTGACAGTTGAGTGAGTGAGAGTGGTGGTCGAAATTATATATGGAAATATATTTATTTTCGATTTTGATAATGAGGATAAAAGGGTTTGAATTATTAAGATAAAGGCTTATCTTAATTTGAATTCAAAAAGGTTTATCTTTAAGGTTTATCTGATCACCATTTGGAGCCTATAAATAGGGAGGCTCACCCTAACCCTAAAGCCACGATTTTGAAGCTCTCTCTAAAGGTATTTTCGGCCAACAACTCCAAGCTAGGGTGTGACTACATTTGAGGCAAGAGGTTTCTGTTGCTTTGCTTCCAAGATTCACTAAAGGTTGGTTTTTCATGATCTTTTTTTTAGTTAATCTTTTTCTGGCCTTCTAGGAATTGTTATATGTTTAATTAGGAGAAAAACTTAGATCTAAATAGGTTGCATGTGAACTTAGGATTTTTAGTTCATAGTTGCAGAAAACCTTTCAGTGGTATCAGAGCATTTAGTTGTTTTTCTTGTTAAATTGCTATAACTGCTTTCCTTGTAATTAGGGTTTATAGTCTCTAAACCCTAATTTTGGGCAAATCGACAATTAGGGTTAGGGTTTTGAAAAACCCTAGCCCTCCCCTCTATTTTGGCGATTTTATGATTAGGGTTTAGAAGGTATTCTATTTTTGGTAACTTTAAATTGTTTAAAAGATAAACCTTAAAACCTTTATCCTAAAAATCGAAAATTAGGGGATAAGGATAGGTTTTAATTAATTTGATTAATTTGATAAACCTATCTACTTTTGAATTAATTTAATTAATTGGTAATTAAAAGATAATTCAAGGATTTAATTTAATTTAGAATTTAATTGTTTAAATTGGCGAAAATTAAAAGGATAAATCCTAAAATATTTTAAAAGGTTTAAAATATCAAATTTAATTAATTTAATTAATTGGTTAATTAAAAGATAATTAAAATCAATTTTCAAGGTTTAATTTAATTTGAAATTTAATAGTTTAAATCGACAACAAATTAAAAGATAAACCAGAAACAATTTTTTAAAAGTTTTAAAAAATTACATCTTATACATATTATAATTATAAAGTTATTGTTATATGTATAAGATTAAAATGGTTATTCAAATCATTAGTAGGCCTCATTCACGAAGCTGGTCTATAAAGTGGGTATAAGGAGACTGCCTATAAAATGGCGGTCTAATGGGTGAACACTCTCGCCCACCGCTCGCCTGATCAGTGGAGGGTCGTTAGCCGAACGGGTTTGATAGGACCGCCTAATCTCATTAAAAGTATAATGATATTATTCAAAGTACTAGAACCTTTTAAATAAAACCCCAAATCTAGCTACTTTAGGAAAAATGTGAATTGGTGCTAATCCATGAAATTGCACATTATGAAACATTGGTGGAGCGTGTGTGGTTAACCAGCACGGCAATTGGGGTTCATAAAGAGTTGCAATGGGTTTCCCGGGTATTATTATTGTTGATGGAGCGTGTGTGGTTTACCGGCACATCAATTAGAAATGATAATTAACCCGAGACTACCAAGCTAATTTGCATGGTTATTCACATCCAGTTTGTGATCCTCGGCATCCCAGTCACAAACAGTGGAGCACATCCGAGATTAAACATGCCATTGAAAAGTTTAATGAATCTCAACAGATCTAGGAATTTCATAAGATGAAATTGATAAGTGCTTATCTACCTTAATGACCATTATGTTGTGATTACGGCATCCCTCTTCACACCATAATTGGGGTATTTTGGATCCTATCCTTATTAAATAACATATTGGGTAATTATTTAAAAAGGACCAATTAAGCTAATAAATTCTATTTTCTTTTATAGATGTCAAGTGTCAATTCTCCTCTTTCTCCTCCTTCACCCATTTCTGAAAGCATCAGAATGCACCTGCTAAATATGGAAAGGCTGACTGGCCTCAGCTGTAAAGAATGGCTTCGCAATTGGAGACTGGCTCTCGGCATTGCTGGCAAGCTACATCTCACTGAGTATCCGATCCCAGTTCCACCGGGACAAGTCATCATAAAAGGTTCTTATGATGAATCCGAAGAGATTCGTGACCTCATGCTATCAACCATTGACCCCGAGTTCCGCAAGGATTTTGAATCCTTGGGGCCATATGAGTTAATGCAACTGGTTGAGAAAAGGTTCCACAAAACCAGTTGAAGAGGAACGAACCAGGATCTTCAAAAGACTTGCAGAGTGCAAGCTGAAAGCAGGAAGTAGCGTCAATTCGCATGTTCTTCAGATTGAAGCGTACATAGGCGAATTGCATAAACTTGGTTATTCCATGAGTCAGGAAGAGAGTGTTAACATCCTACTCGCTTCGCTGACAAATGAGTACGATCTGTTCATTCAGACGTATAGAAAGGAAGACCAGAAAAAGACCCTCATGGAAATGCGTCCACTGTTGACTTTATACGAGTCACTCTTGGACAGGCATAGCTCCAATGGCTCAGCTACTTCTGGATTAAGTCCAGTGAAGAGACGTAACAAGAAACGGTCGAGATCGACTAGACATGTCTCAAACTGGGAATCCGCTAAATCGGATACAGTCACGGAAAGATTGGAAGACGCTCCAACTCTTTTGAAAGCTCAGGTATATCTAAAAACCTCAAAACTCCTGTTCCAAGATTTCTTGATACATAATGTGACAGTCGCATTTTGGATTGTATGCAGGGAATCAAGAAGGCACGGGACTCTGTCGCATAGGAGCACATTTGGATTGGATCTCCAGCTCGTGCAGTTTTGAAGTTTAGATAGATATTAAATATTTTTATTAGTCTTTAGATACATTTTTGACGTTGTCTATTACATTGTTCAAGGATTTAACTTTTAATAAAATTGTCATATTTTCTTTTAACACCTGTTGTCTGAAATTATCCTTGAAATGTTATATGAATGTGTTGAATGTATGATTAGTAATAACTTGAATGTTGATGCATCCAAAGTGTTTGGATTCAAGAATTGTGTCATTTATGATTGTTAATACAAATGTTATAAGAATCAATTCAACCATAGGTCCAGTTGGACAGGACCTTGGAATCATTTGACTTAGAGTCACTTGATGAATTAATTTATTAATGTGTCAAGAAATGAATCAACCAAAGGTCCAGTTGGACAGGACTTTGGAATCATCTGACTTGGAGTCAGATGATGATTAAGTTCTTTATAAAGCACATGTGGCAAGAAATGAATCACCCAAAGATCCAGAGGATAGGATTTTGGAATCAGTTGACTTAGAGTCAACTGAAGATTGCAAGTCTTGAACAAAGTCATAAGTTTACATAGATATGTAAAGGACATTGAGATTTAGAGCAACGGACACACCTGTTGTTGTGTATTGCTAGAATCTTGATATAGAACACAATTGTTTGTACTTCACGATATTCATCATTCGGTATGACGAATATGACATTGCTAATCGGGATAAGCAATTAAATTGAAACCTCGAACAGTTCAAGGACTTCAAAGGAAGTACAAGTTTCACAGAACCTGAGCGATAACATAAACTAAGAAAAAGATTTCACAGTTCATTCTCTTCCAAGAATATTAATGGTTATAATGTGTCTTAGGGAAGATAATGGAGCATTGGTCGAAACAGTTTGATCCTCGGTGTATGAGATACATTGCCAATTAGTTTCCAATAAGATGAACACTATACCAGTCAGTCCATATAAACCATACTCCGATCACATCCTAGACTAAGTAGGTCTTGCAGACACTGCCTGAAATGTAAAGCTGGGATTATCCCACTTGTACATAGAAAGTCCAGGGTCTTGTAGTGTTCATCTGAACCTCATGACCAGCTGAACTTGATCAGCATTGTCGTTTCATTAGCTATCCCACTGTAACTAAAGAGCTCTTTTAGAAAGAACTCATGGTCTAAGGAAACAGTGGGAGTTGGGACAGTCCTAAATGAGTTTAGGATTAGCAATGAAAGAACCTTTTAGTCATCACTAGGCTTAGAGCAGAAATCAGATTTCTGCTTTACAACTGACATAATCTCCTCTTAACCAGTAGTATTGATCACCATCATAAGTAGTTGTGATCGGGGTGACATACTGATTAGTGGTAAAACACTGTAGTTGGTACGGATTTGCAATCCGACTACTTGGAAGCATTGGTGAGCCCGGCTGCTGCCAAATAAGAGGACCTTATGACGAGACACGGTCTGTGTGAAAATTTGATTGATTTTACACCTGGTCTAAAAACCAGTGGGTGTAACTGAATCATCAAAAGAAAGCAACATGGACATATACATACCTTCAGAGCATCTAGTTGAGTGAATCGATACTCAGAGTCAAGCAATTGATTCCGAGTAAAGCACTCTCAATAGAAGATGAAATCCGAGAGGATTCTGCATGACATAGTGTGAGTTGTTAGTGGAGCATGTGTGGTTTACCGGCATACTAATAGGGACACACATAGAGCATGCCATTACAAAGGTACATAGCCCCGGGTTTCATCCCACGGGCATCTCACAAGAAAGGATATTCAGATTCTCAAAATATGCCAAAGGATTGGATTTTGAGAAAGGGCTGAAAGATTTCCATTAAAATGTCAGAAAGGTTTGGATTCTCAAAATGTGCCATAAGTCCTGGATTTTGTGAATAGCCTATAACCGTGTCAAAGCCAGTGGGAGTCGTCGTTATCCACTATCCCTACATGTGGGATAAATAATGGTTCTAGGAAACGTCTCTTTTCATTACGAAGTGTAATGACTTGGTGTTAAGAGACGGATCGCTATGAAAGCCTTAATAGAAATACGGCATAAACGTCTATGAGATAGATCCAGATTCTGCCAAGATGTTCTTGATGAGATTCAAGATGCATAGACTTAGGAAAAGTTTTTCTTGTCATTGCAAAGTGTGATGACTTGGCATGAAAGAAATAAAGAAGGTGCAACATACTCATGTAATTCACAGTCATTTATTGGAAAGATGAAGTCGCCAGCATAGACCTATCCATTGTAAGCATGATCTTGATAAGATTCAAGATGCACGAGAAAAGTCTCTGAAAGGAAAATAGTTTTTCGAAAATCATGACACAAAGGATTATAAATAATCCTTGGATTCCGAAAGGGTTTGGAATAGGATTAAATCGGGTTCCACAAGTTTTGGATCGATCATAAAGTCATGAACATGTCCTGATAACTTAATGCTTAGGGCATAGTAAGTTGGATTCAGGACATTGCCTGGCTGGGAATACTGGATGGATTGGTTGAACTCAAGTGAGAATTCATTAGGAAATGATTAGGGTGAAAGTGATAGTATTAATTTGAAAGATTTTCAAAGTGGTAATTATTAACATCAGGACATGATGTTAAAGGACTTCATGGTTAAAGAGTCTCGTTGGTATTCTGATGGAGCACGTGTGGTTCACCGGCACATCATAACACCTCGAAATAGTCTTAGGGTGCAGACCCAGAACCATAGGAAGTCACAGTACAAAGAATGGAGTTAAAAGAGAAATTGACAGGATAACATATTGAGATGTTATCGAATGAGCATCCGATTAGATCATCTGCAATAAAATGTATAAGTATAAGATACTTTGGATACATAGAAAGAGTGTAAGGTTGATAAAGACATAGATGTAAAATTAGAATTGAAAGTTTAAAAGAAATCTTGAAACCGATAACAGTTTATGACAAGGTCCGACTTGGTGATTACCTTGTGGAGACTTGGTAATAAGCAGGAGTAGCTGCCAGTCAGATCTTTATGTTTCACTTTTGCATGTTTTACTTCCCGAATAATTTAATTATTCAGATAGGTCCACAGTCGCTCATACTTTGGGAAGTAAGTATTGAATCAAGACTGTCATGAATTGGTTTGTAGACTGTCTAAGGAGTTAGACATAGCAATAGGATTGCTACAACATTCAAGTACTTAGAAATAGAGATTTGAGTATTGGATAAACCCACGCTCAACAGATTGCTTCATGGATTATATCACAAGCAATGTTGAGACGATAATATCTTATGATCTTGAAGTGGAGAGATATGAGTTATAATTTACAAGGCAGTTGTTCGTTGATGGTACGAAAACGCATCGGTAAATCAATGTTATAAAACGTGTTGTTGTGAATAATTTGACTGGTAAAAGATATAAGCATATGAGTCGAAGCTTATTCGTTCCTTGACCCTGATGGGAAACAGATATCTGTAGGCCTCTCGATGATTTTGAAGTTGACTAAAGTGCTGGCCAGCCAGGACTGAATTGATGTGTTCAATTAGAAGTCCTAAAGTCATAAGCAGACTCGGAAATCGGGAAACAGAATATCGGACAGAGATTGATCACAATCCATGTCTCGTGTCTGAAAAATATCTTGTTGGACGAAGGATCATATGATCACTTATCATTGGACAGAACTGACTAGGTCAGAGTTCGGCAGCGGTTTCTAGGAAGCTACAGTTGCTAATTAATTAGAGGTTAAATTGGTAATTTTAGTCATAGACTTATCCAAGTGGGAGACTGTTGGATTAGGTGTCTAAGCCATGACTAATAATTAGTATTTATCTAATTAATAGTAGCATAGTCCATTTGGGTTGCCCTCATAGTTGGAGGATTGGCAGAAAGTCCGGTAGAGAGAAAGATTGATTTATTATGTGATTAATAAATCAATAGAAATTAAATAAATAGTTTATTAATATATTTAAGTGATAATATATTAATTAGAAACTATAATAATTAATTAGAATTTTTTCTGGAATTAATTGGAATTAATTTGGCAGTTAAATTGATTAATTAAGGTGCAGGGACTAAAACTGTAATTATTCAATAGTTGAGTAAGTGACAGTTGAGTGAGTGAGAGTGGTGGTCGAAATTATATATGGAAATATATTTATTTTCGAT
This sequence comes from Cichorium intybus, assembly GCA_023525715.1. Lineage (NCBI taxonomy): Eukaryota > Viridiplantae > Streptophyta > Magnoliopsida > Asterales > Asteraceae > Cichorium > Cichorium intybus. The sequence continues at coordinate 102,592,024 of CM042010.1, read as the reverse complement.
TTTGATAATGAGGATAAAAGGGTTTGAATTATTAAGATAAAGGCTTATCTTAATTTGAATTCAAAAAGGTTTATCTTTAAGGTTTATCTGATCACCATTTGGAGCCTATAAATAGGGAGGCTCACCCTAACCCTAAAGCCACGATTTTGAAGCTCTCTCTAAAGGTATTTTCGGCCAACAACTCCAAGCTAGGGTGTGACTACATTTGAGGCAAGAGGTTTCTGTTGCTTTGCTTCCAAGATTCACTAAAGGTTGGTTTTTCATGATCTTTCTTTTAGTTAATCTTTTTCTGGCCTTCTAGGAATTGTTATATGTTTAATTAGGAGAAAAACTTAGATCTAAATAGGTTGCATGTGAACTTAGGATTTTTAGTTCATAGTTGCAGAAAACCTTTCAGACCCGTCTCACGAAATTGTTATCAACTTGTTTACGTTTATTTGAATATGAAAAACCTTTGGTATTTGCCATTATCACTTTTCCATGATAATAAAATAGTGTATAATAATTATATCCTTTCATATGATTATTTGTCTTATTAAAAAAATATATTGATAGTGCTTGTACCCATAAACTATACCTATTATAGTTTATTTTAACTGTTCCGTTGTACATATGTATATACACATATATGTAAGTTAACTTGTTTAAATATTCATAAAACATCTTTTTAAGTTAATTCCCACAAAAATAGTGTAATAACTTGCTTATACCCTTTATTAGTTCCAATATAATACTTCATGACTATCAAATAAAGAACGGCCAGGTAGAAGATCAAATGGGGAGGCAAGACCCTTTCACCGTACAAGCCTTTTAGAAATCCAGCAACCTAGCCCAAATGATCGACCTAGACACCACTCTCGTAAGTAGATCAATCGATATTATTTTTGGAATTATAATTGAATTGTTGTAATAACGACGTTTACCAAGTTCGTATTTTGTTTACTATTGTTGCAAACGAGTATAAATAGCCATTTTTATAGTATAACTTGTATTCTCCCCCTAAAAACTTGAATAAATATAAAATGAAGGGGTATGAACTCACATTTGAAGCAAATCTTTGAGTTTTGATGAAGAATCAAAGTTTGGCAACTTGGAAGTGGCTTGATATTCAAGAGAATCAAGATCTTGTTCAAAACCCCTTTTAAAGGCTTGGAAATACTTGCAAAAGCTTGGAAATTATTGAAGATTTTTAAGAGGATATGAGAAGTGAGTTTGACGATGAAGTGAGTGTGGAGAAATGGCTTTGCTTGGCTAAATTTATAGTGGTAGTGGAGAGTGTTGGATGCTTGACATGAGTTGACATGGGACCTAATAATATTTACATATCTTCTTTATAGTTTTTTTATTTGTACCATTATATATAAATAATATATTTATATCTTAAAGATGGGACATAAAGGTGGCACTATCATAGCCTCATGGCTGACATTTATGAGTAGTGGGGGTTAATAGCCTCTTATAAAATATAAACATGTTTTATATAAATATGAGTGTTTTTATAAAAAACGGTAAGACGTTTTGCGTATTTTTATAAGTTTTCGGAGATATAATTATTAATAAATATGTTAATCAATATTATGCATAAAAATATTAGTAATCATCTATTTAGATTGATTCCCAATTCGTTAGGCGAAGATATACGCGTTTAAGCATAGTATTCTTCCGAATACGCGGTTTGGCATTTTACCGGAAAAATAGTCGGGCTATGAAATTAAATACTAGACAATATTACACTTCATAATATGTGTTCCTTTATTTCATTTTTGAGGTTTAAGGCACCACGTTTTGTATTTTAGTGTCCAAACCCTGTGTGTATTTATCGTTCTTAATCGTTTAACTATTGGAACTTTCACATGCGAACTCCGTTTTTGACGTTCTATATGGCTACGGATTCGTGTTTACGAATACATCATTTAATGAAAATTATTAATACCAAAATAATATTTGTATGATTATCGAATTTTTACGCTACTGTAGTTTATTATCAGTATTTACAGCGTTTACCCGATAATTGATTTGAATTAGCGTACGTAGTATTATAATAACCAATAATACATCGTAGAGGTTATGAAATTTACATTTCAACATATTGACCTAACGTGCACTTCGCTTGACTTGAGTTGATTTTCGTTGACCAAATTTGACAGTTGTCATATTAGGCTTTAACCCCAAGGCCTCTATTTATATTGAAAGGCTCGTAGGGTTCCAAACTTAAGGAGCTTTCTGGCGGCCGCACCCCTGGCATTGTTTCACTAATTAATCCTTTAATTAATTACAATCCAGTCTTTTTAATTAATTTCTATAAATTACTTGCAAACTAATTTATCAATTAATTATTGATTCAGTTTCTGATTAATTTATTTCTCAATAAATTTATAAACATATCATTCCTCTATATTTTCTGCTACTGTTTATTTTTACTGGGTCGTGAGGGCAACCCAAAAGGACCTTGCAATTATTAGAAATATTACCACAATTAATGACACTGGAAACTAATTCTAACAGTCTCACACTTAGACATGTCATTAACTTTGTTTGGTCTGATACTTTCTGATAGTCAGCAGAGAATGTAACATCCAATGCAACTGTCGAACTCTGATCAAGATCACGAGACGTCCCTTAGATAAGAGATCATTTATTCCTATGTTTAACAATATATCTTTATGAACCTGGGTCATGGATGAGGGCAATCCCAAAAGTTCAAATTCTGTTTCCCGATAAAGATTTATGATAACCATATCAGACTATTCAATTGAACACATCCATTCAGTCAGGACTCGGCCAAGTACTTTGATGTCAAGATCAAATCATCGAAGGGCCCACAAATATCGCTTCTTATTGTTCAGGCAGAAGGAACTATTAAACTCTGACTACATAGTCTTTGTCTATTTCATCATGTTATACATGAACATACCCTTTATAACTACCGGTTATGGACAGCGTTTGAGCAGACCAATGCATGATAGAGTCATAGAGCAAATCCTCAGCCATCTCGGTTTGAAGAATAAAAGACATTATCATCTTAGAATTACTTGTGACTTAATCCATGAACTAATCTCTAAGTGCGGGTTGTTCCAATACTTGAGTCACTATCAAGCACTCATGAGTGTTAGTCGCAATCCTCATGCTATTTTTAGTCACTATAGACAATCTACTAATACTCCATGACAGTCTTAAATCACTACTTGCTTCCAAGAGTACGATCGATTGTGGAGGTTTGAGTAAATTAGTATTTGGGAAGCGGGTTATAAACATGAAAAAGTGAAACACGGTATTAAATTAATGTAAATGGTAGCAATTCAGCTCATTATCAAGTCTCCACATGATAATCACCAAATCAGATAAAATTTTATACTGTCATACGTTTCAAGTTTATTAAACTAACAACTAAAATTTATATTGTTTATGTACCCAAAATGACATTTATTTTGTTTTGTGTTAATTTTATTGCAGATCATCCAATCAGATATCCTTCTGATGATTGTGTCATTTCCTTTCCTAACTCAATTCTGAATATGGCGGTAATCCATGAGTATGTGCTTTGACTTCTCATGGTCCTTGGGTTCATTAGTCATAATGACTGCACCCTTGGTGTCCAGAACATTTCAAGGAGCTTAAACTTCTTACTTTCTGATTCTATCTGTTTTGAAGATACAATGCGTGCATTGAAAAAAAAAGCGTGACAAAAAGATGATGTTGAGGACAACACCAATATTTCCAACGAAATCCTTCAACCATGTAGTCTCTTATACAACACCACTAGCTGACACTCGTATTCTTCTACGGAGTTAGCCATCAGTTTCAGTCTGGAACCTTTTCAGTTCATCACATTCCCCATTCACCTTAAACACAACTCTTTGTTTTTCTCATCTGTGCTTAATAATGCTTTTAACCATCGTCTAGTGACTTTTTCCAAGTCTGTCCTGAAACTGACTTACTATGCTTCAATCATACAAGTCATCAAGATAAGTACATGTCATAACACTTATGATCGGGTCCTATAACATAAGCATATGGGACTCGACTCATATTCCCAATACTTTTCCAGTACCGAAACATTGATTCTTAATCAATTCTATGTCATGATCAGAAACCCCTTTCGTAGAATCACACATCTTGAAGTTTTTCAAGATCATACTCCAGATGTACTTTAGCTAAGTCCCTTCAGACGTTTTCATCTATCTCTATAGATTCTTATACCACGTATGCATGTTATGTCTCCTTAGTTCCTTTATAACGAAACATTTCTTAAATCCAAGTCATTATACTTTATAACAATAAGAAATTGTTTCTTATAAGCTGTATGTCATCAACATACATTATCGAGTAGACTACAATATTACTCCCACTAGCTTTAACATATGCACAACCCCTTTGTTTTCCATTTAAGGAAAACGGTTCTAACATTCTCTTTGTCATGTCACATAAAATCTAGATATGGCAAACAATATCCTTATAGACTCTTTCTCAGCTGTTGGTGAGAGTGTTTCCTCATAATCAATTTCTTGAGTGTGAGTATAACCTTACTCAACCAATCTTGCTTCAAATGTGTGTATATTCATATCCATGTTGTTTTCTTTTGATGATCCAATTACTTCTACTGGTTTTCGGCCAGGTGTAAGATCAATCAAATTCTAACACGGATCGAATCTCGCTTTTTGTATCCTCTTATTTTTTGCAGCAACTGGGCTCACCAATGCTTCCATGTAGTTGGATAACTCATCCTTACTAACTCAGTGTTTTACCACTAATCAGTGTGTCACTTTCAGTAATATGAAACCATAAAACTCATGAGAGTGACTAACTCTACTTGATTGCAAAGAGGTGCTGGTATGTCAAGTTTCCCTTTAATAGGAGTCTTATCCTTTAGTTTAAGTTCTAGTGTTAACTAAAAGGTTCTTCATTGGTTAACTTTTGAATCTCTTCAAGATCAATCTTACTCCCACTACATTCTTTCGATATGAGCTCTTTCTGGAGAAAGACTATTCTTTCAGACACAAACACTTTGTTCTCAATGACTTGTAAAACAACTATCCAAAGGACTTGCAGGTTGAACAATGAAACGACACTTCTCTGATCTGGTTTAGGCTAGTTATGAGTTTCGGATGGAGACTTCACAACCCCAGACTATCATATGTGCTAGTGAGGGATGAACCCCACTTTATATTTCAGATGGTGTTTGTGCAACCTGCTTAGTTGAATTGTGGTTTTAAGGTGTTTGTGGTTTCTAAGGTCTAATCTTTTGAAACTGACTGGAAGTGTTTCCCGACACATCGATGATTGAACCATTTCAAACAATGTTCGACTTCTCCTTTAAGACAAACTATAACACTGTAGTGTTCTGGAAGGAGATAATTGTGAAACGATTTCACAGTTCCTAAGATGTTCGTATAACTCATTACTCAAATGCTCTTACATAGTTGACTTTATACTTCATTTTGAAACCTTTGAACAATTCAAAGTTTCTATACAATGTCTATTCTAATAAACTAAGTGATATTTGCTAGACTGTTCAGCAAATGTGATGAAGTATTAATTATTGTGTCTTTTGGAAGATCTAGAAAGTCCACAAAGACTATTGTAGATATTGTCCAACAATATTTATTTCTATCACATCTCTATGTGAATTATGACTTTTTCAATTTTTCAATTTAATTAACAGTTGCATACATCATATGACTCTAAGTCAAATGATTTGAAGATCCTGTCCACTTGGATCTTTGGTGATGCAATTCTTTATATAAATCCAATTTAGACAATCATACAAACACAATTATATCCAATACACTTTTGGATATATCAACATTCAATTACTACTACTTATACATAAGACAATGTAAGGATAATATTTTTGAATAAAACAACCATGCTTTTATAAAAGAAAAATATCACTATTTTCATTAAAACTGAAATAAATATCATAAAACAATGCAAAAATATATGAAAACAATGTCATACTCTTTGGTAACACCACTATGAAAAATGTGACAGACGGTGACGATGGTAGACAATAAATGTCATTTAACAACCGATCTCATTAGGATTCATAGGAATCCTCCTTTAAACCTTCAAACACATTTAAAGTGGGTGAGTCTAGTCATGGTTTGACCAATGTTGTTATTTTAATTTAAGTTCTAATATATATACATATAGATATTATTCTAATATATATATTTAAGGGTAAATTTTAAACAATTTAAATTTTATGTTTTCATTCATTAATTCCATTAAACTCATTTAATAAGTAATTGAATTTAACTTAAATTAAAAGGAAGCAGTTTAGGCAATAAAGCACTTAAGGAAACTACGCAAGTTAGTAAACTTGCAAGGCAAGCAAGGGTTTGTAAACCCTAGAGTGCCTAAACCAGGAAAAAATTCATAACATGCAATTTTCAGGAATTGATCTAGCATAATACGCTATGTTTTTCAAAAATAATTAAGCAAACAATTCATAATTCAAGTTTTGATCTAATGTGCATGCAACCTAAGAACAGAGGCTCTGATACCACTTTTAGGATTTGTATAGATTAACAAGAACATTCATGTAGTGGAAGACAAAACAAATCAAATCCCATAAACTAAGCAGATTATCCAATCAAGAATTATCATGTCCATAATCAGGACCATATATTATAAGCTATTGCATCAACAACGAGATGAATTAAAAATTCATACCTTTGTTTGGATGTAAGGATCCAAACCATAATCCCTCTAATGATTCACACTCAAGAACACCAGAAGAACAAACCGACAGAACTCCTTCTTGCTTGAAGAAATCGATCCAAAAACCCTTACAAAGGGTATTGGAATTCGACAAGGAGAGGAGAGGGAGAAGGGAATGAGGTAGGCGGCTCCTTGGAGGGTTTGGGATGCCTTATGGTTTCACCTCAAGGCCTCTGTTTATACTATAAAGGCTCAAAGAGTTCCAAACTTAAAGAGCTTTCTGGCAGCCACAACCTCTGGACTTGTTTCTAATAATTAAACTTTAATTAATTACAATCCAGTCCTAATTAATTCCTATAAATAATTCCAAATTAATTTATCAATTGATTATTGATCTAGTTTCTGATTAATTTATTTCTCAATAAATTAATAAACTGATCATTCTCTATATTTTCTGCCAGTGTTTGTTTTTACTTGGTCGTGAGGGCAACCAAAATGACCCTGCTATTATTAGAAATATCACCACAATTAATGACATTGGACACTAATTCCAATACCCAGCGACTGGAAATTTTCAAGCATCAAACCATTTTTGGAGGCGTGTTTCAACATCAAACAACCACCACCTTAGCTCCTTTACGACCAGGAACATTTGATTTTATTATTTCCATGGCTTGATTTTCGATTAGATATTAGTTTCTAAAATTGTAAGGGAAGGTAAGTTTTTATTTGATTTTCGATCAATTTTAGACTGCCACCATAAAACCATCTCTCATTCATCCTAAAATCTAATTACCTAAATCGAAAGTAAAGGATGATGGTTCTCAAGGTAACACACGAAGCCCTTTAGTGGCCAACATGTTTCTGTAAGACATTACATACATTCTACGATAATGTTGGGGTTTCATTGATGTTTAGGTAGTGGGTAGAGGGTGCTGATATCTAGGAATTTCCAGTTGGGGATATCTGTCTATAGGATGCTACAATAATTTCTCATTGATAAAACCTGTAAGTTTCTTCAATTGTTCACACTTTTTTGCTGGTCTTTTCATTTTACAAATTAAATATATTAATGTTTTTGCTCTTTACAAATATGTGTTGATGAGAAGATGGGTTGAATCTGGTGGTATTTTTAGGGATGGGCTACTAGCTGCTTAAGGTTTAACCGAGATGGGAAATTGAATGCAATATGAGGTAATAACTAATAAATAACTTCATTTTTTAATTTCATTTTATAGATTTTTGGTTCATAAATTTGCTACATTTTTTATGTTTTACAGACACTGTTGCATGAATACTAAATTATTTGTGGATGAAATATATTTTTCGTGAATTCTCATATATTTTATCTATGATTCGCAGATTCAAATAAACTAGCGGTTGGTCCCCAGCGCGATGCGGCGGGAATTCTAGAAAGGATTAAGTGGAAAAAGAAGTATGATGCTATAAGGGGAAAAATCATGAAAGCATAATGATATAAATATATTTATCAAGTGTTCGTACATCTGGTCCATAATTTTTTTAAATAGGCAATGTACATTTACCTAGGAAATGTAAATTTACTTGCCAGTTGTTACGTATTCGGAGGTATATACTAAAAATCAAAACATCTAAAAATTTGATATGTCAAAGAGCAATGAGTTTGAAACATTGATGTTTTAAATCAAATTTATTTTCTTAAAAATGAGCATAAATACCTAGCCTGCAGCCTCCTTTGAAATTGGATTTTCAGATACAATAGGTTTGATATGCACATTACTTTCCAGTATATCAAATAAAGATGACATTTTTTCTAATTTAATACGACCGTACCCTGTCTTCTCATTATTCTTAGGAACTGGAGGGAGAGAAGTTGCACTGTACTTAGCAATAACCTCCGCAATTCTGAAAAACAAAGCATGAAAGTGTCATCTTTATATTTATTATTATTATTATTATTATTATTATTATTATTATTATTATTATTATTATTATTATTATTAGTTATTAAAAAAAAAACCATTATAAACCCTAAACCCTAAACCCTAAACCCTAAACCCTAAAAAACCATTATAATTTGGGGCAATTATGCAGTTTAACCACTTAGAAGTGATTAAACCGTAGAACTGCCATTTAATCAAATTCATTTCAAGTCTCTTCTTCTTATTTGCAAACTTTTACTTTTTTTATGGGTATTTCGAGTCAACATACATCCAGGTATTCTTTCAAAATATCAGTGAGACTTAAAACACTTATTCTCTAGTGTCTCTTCATTTATTTAAATTTATTCTCTTTATTTATTTACAAAGCTGCCAAAATTGGAGAGGTGATACTATTGGATCATGGGACAGGTTTAGTTATTGGTGATATGAAACCATTTGCAAAATTGACCACGCTTACCACAGTAAAGAAGAAAACGTGCATCACGCATCAGAAGCACCATAAATAGTTTTACCAAAGAGCACCTGAAAAAAATCAAGAAAACAACGAAGGTAAAAAGATGAGTGCATTTTGAAAAATCTACCCAATTATAGCACTGTCATCCAGATGCATATAAATGGATAGATTTTGTTCTTGTTTACCAACTTGAAATCCCGCCTTCGAATCGTGCTCTTTCTTCACGGAAATTGGTTTTACTTGAGCCTTAGTTTCGGGTTCGTCAATTTGTTCTGATTTAACAGACGCTTTTTGAGATTTCGGGTTGAGAAACTTATAGATAGAGATGAACAAACATATAAAGAGTGAAGTAGAGCAAATATATATATATATATATATATATATATATATATATATATATATATATATATATATATATATATATATATATATATATATATATATATATATATATAATTAGGATCATTTGAGGTCAATAAAAAGGTTGAGGTCTTGAGGCCAAATCTAGTCCCTTAAATATTTGATTTTAAATGGTTGATATTAAAACATGTAAATAAGGGAGTTATTGTAATTACTGGATTTAATTAATCAATTACCACATACGTAAGGCTATAGAAGTAATTTTGCGTGCCCCATAGTTGCTCATAATACGGAATTCAATTTTGGGAGTTCCGCCATAATAGAAGACGGATACTCTCTTCTTCTCTTCTGATATTCTTCGAATCTTCACATCCTAATTTTTTGGAACGAATCACGCTTCAAGCATAATCCCTAAAATTGATCGTTGATGCGTATCAAGTATATTTTTTAGCAAAAACCCTGGATACATAGTTCGTATATTAGCTTCGTATATTAGCTTCACTGTCGACATTGAAGATGGCAAACGTCGAAGAAGCCCCAAAGAAATTGAAATCGAGTCACAGAGGTAATACCTTTTAGCATTCAGTTCATATACACAATTTTAGGTTATGAGTTCGCATTACCCTAATCGCTGATGTGATGCAATCCCGTTTTTTTGTCTGAGTTCGCATTACCCTCACTATCGGTTTCTAGGTTATGAGATTGGATATGTCATTGTATTTTGAAACCGGAATTTACTAATTAACCCGATTATCACATGTTATTTTTGTTAGATTAACACTTAATCAACGATGATTAGCTTTTAATCAACTACCTTTGCCTTCAATCATTACTGATTAACATTATACATCCAACTGTAGAATGTTATTTCATAGAATTTGATGATTGTAATTAGCTCATTTTCAAGAATAATTGCTATTTCACAGTGGTCAACAATTAAAATTAACTCCTTTTCAAGAATAATTGTCTTAGTTTAAGAGAATAATGATTTTACTTTTAAAAAAATGTTGCATCTGCAATGCAGAACTCGTGTAGCTAGTAGGACATGAAGCTTCATGATTTAATTTTTGCTGTCTAGAAGCTTTCTTCCTACATCTGTTTTCTGCATGGGTATATCCTACTAGTCTCATTCTTTAAGATATATGTAATTTTAGATAAACTTAAAATAGGAGGGAAAATGTATTTTAATGATATCAGTTTTACCAGTAATTTTGTTTTATATCAGTTACAATTGTGACTTATGATTTACTGTATCTTATTTGATGCTTTTTATACCTATTTTTATGCAGATATAATACCTGAAGTGAGGGAAAAAAACAGAATGATCCTTTAACAAACATTGAAAGCTCAGTAGTGCTTGATGTTGGTAACACATGCAAAGGTAACTAATTGGATACTTTCAATCACTGATGACCAAATTTATAATTTACTGTATCTTATTTGATGCTTTTTGTTTTTTATTGTAACAGATGTTAATTCAAACACAACACGGGAACTTAGAAGTAAGAGTCTAAATGATTCTGTGAAAAACTTTGAAAGCCCAGTGGTATTAGGAAGTGGTACTTCAGACAAATGTAAAATCCTGTTGCGGTTTATTCTGATTTCACACACAATCATAAATGATTGCATGCAATCATCAATGATTAACATAAGCAGGATTCACCTAAATTATATTTTTGTTATCACACAGAAACCTAATTATGTTAGGACACCTAAATTATATTGATGATTAACACTGCAACAACCACTTTCTATTAATCATTAAAACATGAACATAAAAAATCTATTGTTAATCATCAATGATTATAACTTTTGTGCAACTTTATTATAGTTATAATCATTTATGATTAAATATTTGTCTATATATCTGATTTGAACAATTATAACAATTTCTAATCATTAGTGAAGATGTATACACAACATTATAATATGTAAATTATTTTTTTAATATATTTGAACTCGATTTTGCAGGTGTGAATCCAACATTAACAATGATCACGGGTGCCCACTATTGTTTATGATTAAAATTGCATTGAATTTTTTCTCTACATTGTGCTGTAATCATCGATGATTAAAACTGTATTGTATTTTTTTAATCTACATTTTTTATGATTAAAGAAAATGCGGCTGCAAACATTCATGAAATATTATCTGCATTTGGTTAAGATATTAGTCGTTTTTGTTTATCATTTTGTCTTTTTAGAATATTTGACAATTGTATTTTTGTTTATATTGCCATCGAACAAGTGGTTTTAGGATACTTGAAAATGGTATTTTGGTTTTTGTTACAATCCATGGTTATTAAGTTTTATTATATCAATCATTCCTTGTTAAACATATCAACCATTTTTATTCAGTAATGATTGTATATAGCAATTTATTTTGTAATCAAGAATGATTATATTTGTTATTATACATGTCCACATTGTTAAATCGGGAATGATCGTCTGTTAAACCGTATATAATCATTGTGTAAATATTACATAACATGTTAATTACAATATTTAATCATTGTTGAATACATTATGCATTACACATGTTACTTACAAGGTTTCATCAATATGCGCCACAATCATTAATCATAAAAATTAGATGAATCTAGATAACCATGTGTAATCACGAATGATTATGTTTGTTAAGTTGTACCACAAGCATTAACACTTGTATGTCAGTGATATTTATAGTCTGCTCTACCAGTTTATAATGCACATTACACATAGTACAATCTATTTATGCAAGGAGTTGTTAAATGTTAATCATTGTCGTATGTCATTTTTTTATTACAACAATGGTACAACTACAACGATACCAATTCCACAAGTAAAGAACGTACAACTTTCAATGCATGATGTAATCACGAATGATTATGTTTGTTAATATAGATGTCCACCTTATGTAATTAGCAATGATTGTCTATCAAACCATATACACTCATAGAATAAATAGTATATAACCATGGTAATAATAATGCATAAGCATTTTCTAATCATTGTCGAATACATCATACATTATATATGTTAATTACAATGTTGAGATATTAAACAAGTTAAACAATGATAATCCAAACAAATTACATAAAAATTAGGTGAATCTAAGCTATTCATGTTCTTAAACAAGTAAAACAATGATAATCCAATCAAATTGCATAAAGTGTCAAATACCAAAATTTCGTTTTGTGAATATAAATGCACATTGAATCCAGCCTTTTCTGCATACAACTTATACATGTTAATAGCATCATCCAACGATTCGAAAGTAGCCTTTACATCTACCATATACTCCTTCGGTAGAACTGGTTGCCACAGTTTCGTTTTTCCACCGGGTGATTCAATTACATTACTGTTGTACGATTCATGCTCTGACTCGTACTCTTCTTCTGCTATATCACAAAGGTTTTAAAAAAATCATTTTCTTTAATGATTACAATTACTGATTAATGCCAATTACATAGTACACATTATCATAAATCCATTATCATGTAAACAAACTTATAAACCAGGCAGTTCTACTAGTATGTAATATCACACATTACTAATAAATCATAATTGATTAATAATTAGTAACAATAATCAGTAATGATTAACATATGGTATTACAGATTCCACAAACCATTTTATTACATGTATATGAAAATTCATGGTACAATCAGTAATTGTAAGTTCTTATGAATATAACACATGAATAATAAATCATAACTGATTAACAACTTCTTAATTATACATATTTTATTGTTAAGCAGTAATGATGTTTTATAATGTACATAACTATTGATTATGCAACTGGTTTATATCATTGTAACACATGACTAAATCATTATTGATTATATACCATGATTTTTTATACTACATATGACTATAACACATGAGTAATCAATCATAACTGATTAACAACTTCTTACTTATCCATATTTTACTGTTAATCATAAATGATTACGAAACTGTAATACATAATCCATAACCCTTTTATTTTCGTTTATTACCAATACATACTTAACGATTAACAATTAACAATTTATCATATTGCAGTACTGTTAATCATTCATACTCCAAATTTGATTACCGATTCATATGAAAACGTGATCAATTCAGTGGGACACATTCGAAAAATACATTACCTTCACCAACTTCTGAAACTTCGATCATCTCTATGGAATTATTGGCCGACCCTTCACCTTCATTATTGATGTACCGATTCGAATCCATCACATATGAAGAAAATCGAAAATTTCACTCCTTTTGTTGCACTGTTAACGTATACTCGATTATGATTGGAATCGATTGCATAAAATTAATTTCCACAAATTGATTTGATTTTTGAATTGCAATTGAATGGATTACAGAAGCAAAGACGATTTTCTTTTCACTGTATTCGTAAGATACGTAATTGATCTTCAATTGACCTGTAATCAAGGAAAGATCACGATTTCCTTGAATATAGCTAATTAAGTTATATCTTTTTTGATTAAAAAATGATTAAATTACTAATTTACTAAAACACCCTCAAAAAATGATTGGCCTACAATTGGCCACGCGACCTCAACCTTTTATTAGGCCTCAAAGGATCCTCTATATATATATATATATATATATATATATATATATATATATATATATATATATATATATATATATATATATATATATATATATATATATATATATATATATATATACATACATATATATATATATATATATATATATATATATATATATATATACATACATATATATATATATATATATATATATATATATATATATATATATATACATATATATATATATATATATATATACATATATATATATATATATATATATATATATATATATATATATATATATATATATATATATATATATATATATTATGCCATATATAGATTTGAGCTCATATAATTACATAATTCATTTTATTTTTTCTGTCAAACAAACGCCAAAATACTTATATACAAATAGTTAAGTTTTAAAAGGTAACAAATCCCAAAAACTTGCACTCTTTACCACTTTCACTATCTTTAAACATCGACTCAATACCTTCTACCACCATAATAACAGGATACCACTTCTTTTTTACACCAACCTAAATCTGTACAACATATATAACATCATATTAATAATTTTGAACCATTTTAAATGACATTTTGCAATTTTATCATACCTTCAAAAGACATTATCCATATGGAATAAAGCTTTATTTTGCAGGAGTGCATGTTATAAAATACATTTCATCATCATCATCATCATCACTGATCCATCCATAACATGGCTTTCGCCTACGTGGAGGGACATTTACAGGGTATGTGCCACATCAGATGAAGGTTCCGGATGAGGGGCGTTTTCGGAACATTGGGTGTTAATTTTTTTATCATCATTGAAAGTGCTTGAATGAGCAGTTCCATTAATGGCGGTATCCTTAGAGCATTCATCATTGTCTGCAATTAGCAAAATATGGAATTTTTATATTTAACTCGCAATTTATATAGTTACTAATATAGACATGAAATATATTTAAGGAAAAAAGTTGACCTATGTGAATGGTCAATGATGCATTGTTATTTCCATCAAAAGATTCATCTTTTGCACTTACTTCATTCAAATCTGCCATGACCACCTCCTTTCTAGTGTTCTCTTGTTGTGATGATGATGCATCAAGCTAAATTAGTGGTATTTTGACAATTAGGAAAATGATAAAAACAAATGTCAATATATTGTTTTTATGACTGTACCGTTAGCAAATTCTGTGTTTGTGCAGTCTCTTTGACAACGCCTAGTGATATCAAGTATTTTAGGCGTTGTTGAGCCCTGTTCTTGGTAAAATTATATCAAATATGCATGGGTATTCTCACTTTTCGTGTCAGGACTTGTCTGGAGAAAAAGAACATAAACAGGGACTAAAAGTGTACAAAAGGAAAAAGTATGGAAAGAATGAAAAATCAAGAGAAGACGTACGCGCGCCGCGGATTTATCTTCTGCGCGACGCGGACGTAAGGCGGTGGAACACATTTGAATGACGAAAAAACGGGGAACGGATAAGTACGCGCGCCGCGGATTTCACTTATGCGCGGCGCGGTCACGGGAAATTTGCAACTATAAATAGAGGCATTTCCAGCCGAAAACCCTAGCAAAGACCGGGTGTAAACATCGAACTAGAAGCTCTTTGACTCGAGGATTCCATTTCAGAAGCCATCATTTGGTATTTTCATGTTTTAGATTTTATTTCATTTTAGTTAAACATTTGTAAGCTCTGAGTTGAATCTTTGGGTGTGACAACCATTGATATTCAGCTTAGGGTTCTGTTTTTAGTAGTGTTTGGTTACTGATTTGATGTTGTATATTGGTTTGAGTGAATGAAATCATTCGGTTACATTAAATATTGATTTTTCGGTATTTTGGATGTTAGTTTGTGTTTTGGTTGTTTGCTTGTGTGTGGATTTTGTTTGTGACTTGGTTGGGACTGTTTCCCTTTGCTGAAAACAGTAGCTAACTCGGTTAGGTTAGGCATTAAACCTTGGCTGTTAACTGTCCCATAGAACTGTTAGTTATTAGCTAGTTTATGCTATGCTTGGTTTTGCTAGTTTGGATGCCTTCAATTGCTTCTGATTCAGAGATGTACTTCTGAGTTCAGAAAGTAACTAGGTCATTTGGACATAGATAAGCTTGGCTTGGGTGTTTGAATATTGTTTCAAGGTAGAAAGATAGAAATTAGTTCCTCCGACTATAGCTGTGACACTATTAGTTGGTAATCTCTCATCTAAGCTAACCACGTAGCTCCTGTGGATCGACCCTGACTCCACTATACTAGTGAATGTTAGGTTATTTCTTATTTTTGACCGCATGACGACCTCTGCGTGCACGTCAAATTTTGGCGCCGTTGCCGGGGAGCTGTGAGCTTAGAATAGGTGAGGAGTAGGAATTTGCTTCTTGCTTTTTGAAATTTCATTTTGGGTTAATTTCATTTTGGTTTTGATTTTTGTGGGCGTGTTGCATTAGTGCATGCGTACCCGCAGGGGAGAGCAATTATCCCCATTGCAGTTTGATTTTGAGATCGAGCGTACTGCGCGCAAACTCCGTGCCCGTAGGCATTTGAATATCATGAATTTCAGTCAAGTTAGTAGTAGTCCGGTTAGTGTTGCCCAGGAACCATTAGGTGAGGCAACGGGGAGGTTTTCTATTCCCCCATTATCAGAATTCCAATTTGGAAGTTCGAGTGCGTCTGGTGGTGCAGTTTCAGCCCCTGCACCCATACCATCATGCACTCCGCCATCTATTCCATCATTTACACCCACTTCACAACCACAATCCACCAATCCCTTTACATCTGCTATGTCTTGGGGAGAGCCGACCCGAGATGGCACCCCAACTCCTAGACAGCATACACCAACATCACAACCACAACCAGCCCTCTTTAAACCTCAACCTATATACCAACCAACACAACCTATACACTTTCAACCACCGCCTCAACCGTAATACCATTACCCAGCGACGGAGGAAGTGTATGACGAGGAAGATGAAGGATGGGTACCACCGGCATCCCAACCATAATGGAACCGAGGTCGGGGACCTCCCAGGCGAGCACCACCATACCAACCACCAGGTCAGCGGGAGTACAATGATCATCTTTACGGTAACCCCGCTCAACCCTTGCATTTTGCACAACCGAGACGGCAATCGGTTGCATCACATTTCCAACCACGGGAATATGATGACTCATCGCCGATCTATATTCCTGATAACATAGATTCACAGGTAGAGATTAGACCTCAGTTATTAGGAATATTACCAGAATTCAGAGGGTATAAGCAGGATGATCCCTATAATCATTTATATGAATTCTTAGTGATCGCTAATGCTAACAACCACAGAAACACAAATAGAAATATTTTTAGGCTTAGACTGTTTCCGTTCACTCTTAAGGATAAAGCCAAGTATTGGTTCACAGCGTTGCCATCAAACAGTATCACTACGTGGGATCAGTTCAAGGCGAAGTTCCTTCAGGAATTTTATCCAGCGAGCAAAACAACTGAAATCAGAAGAGTTATCCAGGATTTCCAGCAAAAACCTGGAGAGGCTTTTCATGAAGCTTTTGACAGATTAAAGGAGTTGTTGCGATCTTGTCCGCATCATGAGATTCCTAGATGGCAGTTGGTCAAGTTATTCTTCGAGGGAGTTAGCGAGACACACCAGGCCATGATAAATGCCTCCTCCAGTGGGACATTTATGTGGCAGGATCCAGAAGAAGCCTGGCAGTTTTTGGAGCAGTTGAGTAATGGCTCCAAAGCAAACTTCTCCACCAGGAAGACTACAAGTACGGCGGCAGCAGTAGGAGTTGATGCTGATTGGAAAAAGGAAGTGAAAAAGGAAATCAGTGAATTGAACAGAAAGTTTGATAGGCTTATGGCAACATTACAAAATGGACCGCCAAATTCATCGCAAGAAGGTCAAGGAGGACCTAGGATGCAGGAAGCTAATCAAGTTTATGGCCAGGGTCAAGGTCAGCACAACAATGGACGACCCTACAGGCCATACAACCAAGGACAGCAACAAAATTTCAGGCAAAACAATTATCAGGGTCAGTCGACTAGCCAGCCTAGAAACAATCAGCCTGCAAACAATGGAAACAACAACAACAACAGGGGACCTACCAATGCTAACAACAATGCCCCAGGGACCCAAGAAGAGATGATCGCTAAGATGTATGATATGGTCACAGCGACACAACAACAATCTCAAGCGAATGCAAAGGCCATCGCAAATATGGAGCGACAAATAGGTCAAATGGCTGCAGATCAACAAAATAGAGATAATGGCAAATTTCCGAGTGCTACTGAAGTCAATCCTACTCAT
Source organism: Cichorium intybus (assembly GCA_023525715.1). NCBI lineage: Eukaryota > Viridiplantae > Streptophyta > Magnoliopsida > Asterales > Asteraceae > Cichorium > Cichorium intybus. The sequence goes on along the minus strand of CM042010.1, from coordinate 102,573,773 downwards.
AATCAACGTCCAGGGAAGGAACAAGTCAACACCGTCGAATCAGGATGGCGAAAGGTCACTCTAGAGGACTTGTTTGAAGTAGGGAGTGAAGCAAGACTGGAGGAAAAGGAAAAGGTTTTAGGAGGCGAGGAAGGTAAAGAAGGAGGAGTTCTGGTTGAGAATGGCACTCAACCCGAAATAGATGAAAAGGTCCAAAAGGAAGAGCAACCAACGATCGCAGGGATTAAGCAGAAGAAGAAGAATAAGAAAGAAAAGAAGAAGCAGGAAGCAACTAGATCAACGGGACCCTTAATGAATCAGCCCCTATGGGACGAGCTTAAGGATGCCCCTGAACACACCAGGATTCTGCAAAAGATGTGTGAACAAAATGGAAAGAACAAGGCACCTACGCTGAAAACGGTGAGATTGACTGTGAGGGCTAGCGAGGCGTTATTGGGAACACTGCCCAAAAAGGAAAAGGACCCCGGATCACCATTGATCACTACAACTGTAGGGGACGTGGTTATTCGGAACACCCTATTAGATTTGGGAGCAAGTGTTAACATCTTGCCAGGATACCTATACGACAAATACAAGAATGAAGAAATCGAGCCAGCCGAAGTTGTACTGCAGCTGGCTGACCAATCAACTAAGGTATCTAGGGGAAAGCTAACCAATGTCATAGTCAAAGTTGGGGACTTTTTCTACCCCGTGGATTTTCTGGTGATGGAATATGAAAGTCCGGACGATGCGCCTGCACTTATCTTAGGACGGCCATTCCTAGCTACTGCTGGTTCAGTGATCGACTGCAAGACTGGAGATATGGACATTTTCTTTGGGACCAGGAAAAGACGATTGAATATGTTTGGGAACCCAATTTCGTTACCTTCGGAAGAAAACGGCAAACAAGCAGATAGGAAAACATTAATGGAGCCAGGGATAAGGAGTAAGGAGAAGATCTGGTCACGTACGGGGGAGGGAGGAAAGGAAGAAATTCTAAAGGAGACCAAAAACCACCCGCTGTCCGCCATCGACAAGGAACAACTGCTGGACATGCTAGAAATGATGGAAGCAAGGCATCAGCAATATGAAAGAGAATCCAGAAAACGAGAGGCAAATGTTTTCGAGCTCTTCAAATCTCAACAACAATGGATCAGCGGTGTGAGTGATTGGATGACCCAACTCACATCCCTTATGACAATGATGGCTAATAATTTCATGCCAGAATACCAGCAAATGTCATCAAGAGGTCAAGAAGAAGAAGGGTCAGCTTAGGAGCAGTACGTCTGGCTGAAGACGTTAAACTTAGCGCTTGTTGGGAGGCAACCCATCGTGTCATAAGTAGGTTTTAGATTTCTTAGGATTAATTTAGAAAATACATCAATCTTTTGCAGGTATTAGCGGTCTGAACCAAGTGTGGGGTCGTGTGAAAAGTTTTGAAATCTTCAAAACCGCGCCGCGGCTTTTTGAATTGCGCGACGCGGGTTCGAAACTCAACCCGATGCGCAGGGGTTGATTTGGCGACACGCGCGTCGCGGAAACGAGAAATGCGCGCCGCGGGAAACGATCAGACGTTTTTTGCCCTTATACGGTGAGCCGCGGCTCACAACTCAAATCACACGACTCGGAGCTCTGGTGATCAAAAATTTCTTGCATTTTTTCTTGCTTATTGTGTTTCTACTACCAAGGTACACTCTTTTAACTATCTATCAGCTGTTTAAACTAGTTATTAGGTAGTTAATTTTAGGGTTTTATTCCAAAAAGTTCAAAAACTTAGAATCACTAATGCTAGCCCATCGGGTGTTTATTTTGCCAAATGGACACCCTAGATGAGCTAGTCGGCACTTAGGCTACCTTGTGGTATGATTAAAATGAGATATAGCAGGTTAAAATGGGGATTTGATCCCGGGGTTTGGCAACAGTCGTACGCCGCGCCGCGCCCTTGCTCTTGGGCCGCGCCGCGGTGCGGTGGGGAAGAAAAGGGACTGATTTTGCAAAAAATTTTGTTTTGTGGCTGTATTTTCTTTTGCAGATGATGTTCAGATTGGACCACGCCTTCCTCCAGTTTCCCGCGGGACTTGACAGTTCAGTGGAGTATATCTCGCGGAGGGATGCATTGATTCATCGCTGGGTCCTTGAGGCGACTGTTATAGACCGAGACATCCTGAGGGATGCAGGGCTTTGGGACGCGATCGAGCCGTTTCTGCACCGCACCTGGACCCACGAGGAGGCATCGTTCACCTGCCATGGTTGGGACAAGATTATGGCCACGGACGAGGACGTGGTCTACACGGAGCTGCTACTGGAGTTCATCTCCACTATCCAGTTCGCACCACGGGCGGGGGACCCACGCTCCAGATTGGTGCGTTTTCGTTTGGGAGGTGTGCACAGGGAGTGCAACCTCCGGGAGTTTGGGAGGCGCATGGGTATCTATACTAAGCAGGACCTCCAGCACCGTTACTTCACCCGATTCTTCGGGTCGTGCATTCAGGGGGAGCCGGAGCGCCCTCCCAACATGGAGGTTTGGACACCGCTATCCAATGTGATGTATGAGGCAGGGACTTCGAGGGAGAGTCACCTCCGCGACCCACTTCACTGCCTCATGCACCGGATCGTCTCCACCTCCATCATGCATCGGGAGGGGGGCGAGAAGGTGTCGGGCGATGACATGACATTTTTGTGGGTTCTCCTCGATCCGACCCGATTCCTCCATCTTCCCTACGCCCTTGTGATCGCTCTCTCCACCCACGCGACCGGCGCCTCCTCCAGCAGCCCACTAGCCAGGGGGTACTTCATTACCCGCCTGGCCCGCTCATATGGTATTCTCACTGCCCCCGTGGCAGCTTCCTTGACCGCTGTGCCTCCATCGCGCACTATAGCACGCACGCTGGAGAGGATGCGGCTCATTGAGCAGCAACGCCCGGGGCAGTTCATCCGGGCACCGATCGAGCCTTCTCAGGCACCCCAGCCTGCATTCGCCCAGCCCGGCAGGAGACGCCAGAGGCCAGAGCCGCCAGCGCCAGAGCCTGCACAGCCGCAGCCACAGCAGGATGACTCACCAGCCCTCAGCCGGCTGGAGGCCAGAGTCACGCGGATTGAGGGTCAGCTCATGAGAGTCTTGGACCAGCTCGAGTGGATCGGGGAGGTACTTATTCAGACCGCATCGGCCCAGGGCAGACACCCTCGACCATTCCCAGCCAGGTCCCACGATCATGAGGCCGGACCTTCCAGGCCGCCGGGTAGTGATTGATGTTTCTTTCTTTTTCTTTCTTTCTTTTTATTTTTTAGGATATATGTATAAACTTATGACACATCTATCTGTATATTATTTTTTTCTGTCATGTGTGTTTTAATTTATTTGTTAAGTTGTGCATGATATACCAAATTGAGAGGGAGTTGTCTCAGACAAGTGTGGGGTCACCGTGCCCCCTCCACTTGTCTTGACCATCGGCGTGTCCTACTGTAGCGCTACAACTCCAGCATATGAATCAAGGATCCGATTGTACACATTATACCTGTGATATAGAGCACCAAGCAGTCTACCGTCCAAAAAGGGGTAACTCTTTCTCCCTTGTTTTGAATTATTTTTTGTACAACGGGGACGTTGTACGATTTTAAGTGTGGGGTGTGGACGGTCGAAAGAGATATTTTTGAAATTTTTGCAGAAATGATCAATTTTTCAATTTTTAGCAATATTTTTTCAAAATTTTTAATGAATTGCAATTTTGAAATGAATGGTTTGTGATTGTGATAGCATTAGTAGTTTTCAAGAAATACTGTTTAGTTGTGATCATGCTATTAGTTAGTCAAATAAGTTGAGTTCTACGAGTTTAGAAGATTGAGCCGTTTTAGGATTGGAATTTAGGAAGGAAAAGTCAGTCAGTGGCCTTTGTTGTTCGAGCCGGTAGGTCTAAAATGGGTGGGCCTTACGCACCTTACCACCTAAGATCGTCTGGTCTGGGATGGTATTTCTGAAAGCTCACTACACGGACAACATCGAAAGTCATGGACAATTCCTTAATGGCCTTTAGAATCTGAACGAGTAAGTACACTTCATTGTGGACAGAAAGTTTGTAATCAAGGGTTCTTTAGAAAGCCATGAATTCCAAAGAACAACTCAATTATGTTTTCACGAACTATTCCATTCTAACTCGAAGAGCAATAAACTTTGAAACTAAACACAGTCAAAAATTGTTCGATTCTCTATTATAATTTGTTAAAAACTCTCTTGCTTGGGGACAAGCAAGGCACAAGTGTGGGGTGTTTGACAACGCCTAGTGATATCAAGTATTTTAGGCGTTGTTGAGCCTGTTCTTGGTAAAATTATATCAAATATGCATGGGTATTCTCACTTTTCGTGCCAGGACTTGTCTGGAGAAAAAGAACATCAACAGGGACTAAAAGTGTACAAAAGGAAAAAGTATGGAAAGAATGAAAAATCAAGAGAAGACGTACGCGCGCCGCGGATTTATCTTCTGCGCTACGCGGACGTAAGGCGGTGAAACACATTTCAAATGACGAAAAAATGCGGAACGGATAAGTACGCGCGCCGCGGATTTCACTTATGCGCGGCGCGTCATGGGAAATTTGCAACTATAAATAGAGGCATTTCCAGCCGAAAACCCTAGCAAAGACCGAGTGTAAACATCGACCTAGAAGCTCTTTGACTCGAGGATTCCATTTCAGAAGCCATCATTTGGTATTTTCATGTTTTAGATTTTATTTCATTTTAGTTAAACATTTGTAAGCTTTGAGTTGAATCTTTGGGTGTGACAACCATTGATCTTCAGCTTAGGGTTCTGTTTTTAGTAGTGGTTGGTTACTGATTTGATGTTGGATATTGGTTTGAGTGAATGAAATCATTCGGTTACATTAAATATTGATTTTTCGGTATTTTGGATGTTAGTTTGTGTTTTGGTTGTTTGCTTGTGTGTGGATTTTCTTTGTGACTTGGTTGAGACTGTTTCTCTTTGCTGAAAACAGTAGCTAACTCGGTTTAGGTTAGGCATTAAACCTTGGCTGTTAACTGTCTCATAGAACTGTTAGTTATTAGCTAGTTTATGCTATGCTTGGTTTTGCTAGTTTGGATGCCTTCAATTGCTTCTGATTCAGAGATGTACTTCTGAGTTCAGAAAGTAACTAGGTCATTTGGACATAGCTAAGCTTGGCTTGGGTGTTTGAATATTGTTTCAAGGTAGAAAGATAGAAATTAGTTCCTCCGACTATAGCTGTGACACTATTAGTTGGTAATCTCTCATCTAAGCTAACCACGTAGCTCCTGTGGATCGACCCTGACTCCACTATACTAGTGAATGTTAGGTTATTTCTTATTTTTGACCGCATGACGACCTCTGCGTGCACGTCACTCTTGTTCATCAAGAATGACATCTAGAACAACCTTGTAGCCATCTTCTTCAATTAACTTCCACCCATCATCGCCATACACCTGAAAATTACAGTAACTGACAGCAAAATTGAGATTTTAGAAGTTTTTAGAAGCATATCATTGAAGTTGTCCTACAAATTCATCGTCAATGACAAAGTAAAAAGCAAAAATCAAAGAACCCATATTTCATTTGTTTCATATACACATTGTTTTCCAGTCAAAAGGGTCGCTTTTAGCTTTTAAGTCAAAAGTAAAGCGACTGTGGTTTTTAAGATCATAGAAGGGATACGTTACTTAGATCATCAACTTCAATACAAGTTAGCTAAATCTGAAATGTATGAAGTACTGATTAATGATTATTAAAACCTTAGGAGTTCTCCTTGAGTGTTCATCGTTTAAAACAGGGAGTAAACGAACAAACATAAACCCTACCCAATTAGAATTAACAATATCCAGAACTCATTTTACACGAAACAAAATGTCTACTAGAGGGTTTAACTAAAAAATTGAGTGCAAGGAAATACAAATATCTAATTCTTTGGAAATAAGGAAGAAATAATCTGACCTTGAGAAGATTTCTAACAGTTCGCCTTATGAGTGGCTTTGAGAATCCCAAACAGCTTACTTTATCGAGAGCCGCGTCCATTCGGGTTAAACCCATCTACAAATTCAGACGATCAGAGCAGTGTAGAAGAAGAAGAAGAACAGTAGGTAGAATGTAATCAGAAGTTTTACCTGTCTCCGCCTTTTGGGTGCCATGGAACTCGAAAATCGTGGGCACAAACAGTGAAAATGGGGATTGGGGAGGTGTGTGTTCTTCTTTGAAAAAAAGCAAATTACCTGATAAGTGCAAACTACCTGATAAGTTTGCACTAAACCCGTCTACAAATGTTCCTGGGTTTCCTTTTTTCTAAACAAAATAGAGAGACTATCAACAGGAGGAAAAAAAAGCAAATTACCTGATAAGTTTGCACTGAAACTGGAAGCCCCAATTCTAAACCTAGAGAAGTCATAGAATACGAACCGGTGGATATTTCAATATGAAAATCAAAAAGGAAAAGAACCAAGGGAATCGACTAAAAAGCATAAGGAATCACACCTTTAATTCTCGGATGAAACTCATGAATTAATCCCAATACAGCTAGGACTTTCGACTTTGGTAGTCGAAATTGCTTCAAGATTGGTCCTATATTGAAGTAACGATGACTATTCAAAAAGCGGAGAATCGGAGAAGTCAAGCGGCAGAAGACGTTGGAGAAGAACGAAGACAAAAATGATTATCCAAAACAACCCAAAATCGAACACATGTTGAGGGTTATTGACACAAGGATGGAGTCTATGTGAATAAGACGATGAAGGAGAAGAGAGATTAACTGCTATTAGGTGTGAAGGTTTGAACTTAATTGTCAATAAAAGGAGGAAGAACTTCTAGGAGATTAGTTTTTTCAAAGCTTGCCTCTTTCTTTGAATTAAACTTTCTCATTTTCACATTGATACAAATGTATATAAATAGAGGCATTCAGTTGAGAACATTTGTACCACACCACACAAAAAACACAGAAGCAATATACATTCCTAGTTATCCGCCGTGGACGTAGGTCATTTTTGGACCGAACCACGTTAAATTCTTGTGTTCTTAATTTGTGAGCCGAGTGTGTGAGTTTAGTGTTCGTATGCTAAGTGTCTTGATCCTAACAAGTGGTATCAGAGCCTTGGTATAGCTCCAGAGAGTGATTTTCTGTTTTTGGGTCGAAAATTTTTTGTCTCAAAAACGATTTTGGTTTACGCCTTTGGAAAGGTCTCGTTCCGCAGATTCCGAAAATATATTTTTTGGAATTTTTCGACCACTGGAAGACCTCCAAATCGCCGGTGAAAAACGTTCGCCGAAATAGTGACTGAAGAAACCAGATCGCCGGAGAAGACGACACTGTAGCGCCGGAGTCCGCCGGAGAAGACGACACTGTAGCACCGGAATTTCGCGGGAGAAGACGATACTGTAGCGGTACTGTAGCGACACTGTAGCGGTACTGTAGCATATTTTGAAAAACAGTCCCTGAAGTTCCAGAAATTACAAAACAGGTCCCTGGAGTTCCAGATATTGCAAAACAGGTCCCTAAATTTCAGAAAATTGTAGTTTAGCCCCTGAACTTTCAGAAAATTGCAGTTTAGCCCCTGAATTTCAGAAAAATTGCATTTTCACCCTTAATTTCTGAAAGAAAAGTGCATTTTGTCCGTTAAAATGGCTGAAGACAGTAAAATCAAGATTGACAAGTTTGATGGAACCGATTATGGATTTTGGAAGATGCAAATTGAAGATATGCTGTATCAGAAAAGTTTGCATTTGCCTATGTTGGGCGAACAACCGGATGACATGTATGATGAAGATTGGAAGTTGTTGGATCGACAAGCCTTGGGTGTAGTTAGTCTTTCATTGGCAAAGAGTGTTGTGTATAACATTGTCAATGAAACAACTACTTATGGAGTATTTAAGGCTTTGTCCAACATATACGAGAAACCGTCCGCTTCAAACAAAGTGTTCCTCATCAAACAATTGGTTAACACCAAGATGAAGGAAGGCATGTCAGTTACCGCTCACATAAACGAGTTTAACTCGATTATTTCTCGTTTAGCCTCAGTTGAAATAAAGTTTGAAGATGAAGTACAAGCGCTCCTCCTTTTATCATCTTTGCTCGACAGTTGGTCAGGCACAGTCACAGCTGTTAGTAGTGCATCTGGCACTACCAAACTCACTTTCGAAAGTATTCGTGACTTAATTGTAAATGAAGATATCAGACGGAGAAGCAATGGTGAGACTTCTAGTTCTAGTTTTATATTGCATACAGAAAGTAGAGGAAGAAAAAACGAAAGAGGACGTGGTCAAGGCAGATCAAAGTCCAGAAAAAGAGGCCAGTCAAAAACCAGAAAAGATATTGAATGCTGGAATTGCAAAGAAAAAGGTCACTTTAGAAGCCAATGCCCAAAACCACAAGCTGAAAAGAAAGAATTAAACAATGTATCCTCTGAAGAATCAGGAGATTTTCTCATATGTTGTGTTGAGAATTCAGTAGAATCCTGGATTATGGATTCAGGTGCTTCTTTCCATGCCGTCTCATGCCCAGATATGGTCAAGAACATACAAACAGGTGCTCTTGGCAAAGTTCGTTTGGCTGATGATCAAGTGCTTGATATTACGGGCATTGGAGACGTGGATTTGAAGACCTCCTTAGGAACCACATGGACATTAAAAGATGTCAGGATTATTCCAAACTTAAGGAGAAAGTTGATCTCAGTTGGTAAGTTGGATGATGAAGGGTTTGATGTTCACTTTGGGGGTGGACAATGGAAAGTGATCAAAGGCAACTTGGTGATTGCCAAAGGAAATAAGAAAGGCACTCTATACATGGTAGAGGTACCTAGTGATGGTGTCCATGTCGTAACCACAAATCCGAGTCCATCTAATTTATGGCACCAACGACTCGGACACATGAGCAATAAGGGATTAAAGATGTTGGCTCAGAAAGGGAAGTTTCCAGACTTGAAGAAAGTTGAAACTGAATTTTGTGAATCTTGTGTTCTCGGGAAACAAAAGCGGGTTACTTTTGTAAAGACGGGGAAGACACCGAAAGCTCAGAAGTTGGAGCTTGTTCACTCGGATGTATTTCGACCAACACCAGTTTCATCCCTAGGAGGCAAAAACTACTATGTAACCTTTATTGATGATTCAACACGCAAGGTATGGGTCTATTTTCTTAAAAATAAATCTGATGTATTTGATACTTTTAAGATATGGAAATCTGCTGTTGAAAATGAAACTGATTTGAAGGTAAAATGCCTGAAGTCGGATAATGGTGGTGAATACATAAGCAAGGAGTTTGTTGACTACTGTGCCAAGCAAGGGATAAAGATGATCAAGACGGTCCCAGGAACCCCTCAGCAGAATGGTGTAGCTGAGAGAATGAATAAAACTCTGAATGAAAGGGCTAGAAGAATGAGGTTAAATGCCGGTTTACCTAAGACATTCTGGGCTGATGCAGTTAACACTGCAGCCTACTTGATCAACCGTTCACCGTGTGTTCCCTTGGATTTTAAATTGCCGGAAGAAATGTGGCAAGGGAAGGAAGTAAGTCTCAAACACCTAAAAGTCTTTGGTTGTAGTGCTTACATTCTGTTAAAAGATAGTGACAGGGATAAACTTGATTCAAAAACCAAGAAGTGCACATTCATTGGTTATGGGTCAAACGAAATGGGTTACAGGCTTTGGGATAATGAAAGCAAAAAGATAATCCGAAGCAAGAACGTCATTTTTAACGAAGCTGAGTTATACAAAGACATAAACACCAAAAGTTCAGAAGTCCAGAAGGAGTACGTTGAATATGAAGGTGGTGCAATGAAGAAAGAAGCTTCAGTTGAAATCCCTAAATCTGGGGAAGATTCAACTGACAGTGGGAGCTCATAGGATGATTCCAGAAATGACTCTGAAGATGAAGAAACCAGTCCTCCAGCTCAAGAGTCCCCAGTCACACCTCAAGTTCAACCAAGAAGATCTTCCAAAGTCATCAAACCACCACAAAGATACTCACCATCAGTCAACTACATTCTTTTGACAAAAAATGGTGAACCCCAATGTTACTCTGAAGCTATGGGGTTGAAAGATTCATTACAGTGGGAGCTAGCAATGAAAGATGAAATGAAGTCGCTTGAGAAGAACAAGACATGGCTTCTAACGAAGCTTCCATCCGGGAAGAAGGCTCTTCAAAACAAATGGGTTTTCAGGGTCAAAGATGAACATGATTGTACCAAACGGTACAAAGCAAGATTAGTAGTCAAGGGCTTTCAACAGAAAGAGGGAATCGATTTCAATGAAATATTCTCTCCAGTAGTGAAGATGACCACTATCAGACTTGTTCTCAGCATTGTAGCAGCAGAAGGTTTGCATCTAGAGCAGCTAGATGTCAAGACATCTTTTCTACATGGTGACCTAGATGAAGAAATTTACATGACACAACCAGAGGGTTTTCAGATTAAAGGCAAAGAAAACTTGGTGTGTAAATTGAAGAAGAGCTTGTATGGTCTGAAACAAGCACCCAGACAATGGTATTTGAAGTTTGATAACTTCATGAGAAGAGCTGGTTACAAGAGATGTGACAATGACCATTGTTGTTATATCAAGAAGTTTAAGGGTTCTTATATCATTCTACTACTCTATGTAGATGATATGTTGATTGCAGGCTCAGACATGATAGAGATCAAGAAGTTAAAGAAGCAAATGTCTGAAGAATTCGAGATGAAAGACTTGGGAGCTGCAAACCAAATACTCGGGATGAGTATTTTCAGAAACAAAGAAGATGGCTCTTTGACACTGTCTCAAGAGAAATACATTGAGAAAGTATTAGAGAAATTGAGCCTTAAAGATGCCAAGATCAGAAGCACACCTTTGAGAAGTCACTTTAAGCTTTCTAAAGTTCAGTCACCCAAATCAGATGAAGACAAGAAAGAAATGGCTAAAGTACCTTATACATCTGCAGTTGGTAGTCTCATGTATGCAATGGTATGCACGAGACCAGATATTGCATATGCAGTGGGAGTTGTTAGTAGATTTATGTCCAATCCGGGGAGAGAACATTGGGAAGCAGTTAAATGGCTGCTAAGATATTTGAAGGGGACTTCAAAAGTGGCATTGCATTTTAAAGGGAAAGATGTTATTCTGAAGGGTTTTGCAGATGCAGACCTTGGTGGTTGCAAAGACTCATACAAAAGCATTACCGGGTATGTCTTTATAGTGGGAGGCACTGCAGTGAGTTGGATGTCTAAACTGCAGAAAAGTGTTGCCCTTTCAACCACAGAAGCAGAGTATATGGCAGTTGCTGAAGCAAGCAAAGAGCTTATATGGTTGAAGAACTTTCTCGAAGAACTTGGCAAGGAACAAGTTGATTGTGCACTGTTTTGTGATAATCAAAGTGCAATACACCTTGCAAAGAATCCTGTCTTCCATTCGAAGACAAAGCACATACAGCTGAGATATCACTTCATCAGAGAAAGAATTAATGATGGTACTCTGAAGTTAAAGAAGATCAAATGAATTGAAAATCCAGCTGATATGTTGACTAAGGTTGTTACCTTAGAGAAGTTGAAGCTCTGCATAGCTTCAACTGGCCTTCAGGATAATTGAAGAGAATGCCATGGTAACTAGGAAGGAGCTAAGATCAAAAGTGTTTTTTTAATACACAGTTGAAGCACAGGTGAAGATTGTTCCGTGGCTTCAAGTAAGAGAGAGTGTGTGTGTGTTTAAGGATCGTTGCAAGATTTGGATGGCAGAGAAAGACTAAGTTGTTCAAGCCTTCAAGTGGGAGATTATTAGGTGTGAAGGTTTGAACTTAATTGTCAATAAAAGGAGGAAGAACTTCTAGGAGATTAGTTTTTTCAAAGCTTGCCTCTTTCTTTGAATTAAACTTTCTCATTTTCACATTGATACAAATGTATATAAATAGAGGCATTCAGTTGAGAACATTTGTACCACACCATACAAAAAACACAGAAGCAATATACATTCCTAGTTATCCGCCGTGGACGTAGGTCATTTTTGGACCGAACCACGTTAAATTATTGTGTTCTTAATTTGTGAGCCGAGTGTGTGAGTTTAGTGTTCGTATGCTAAGTGTCTTGATCCTAACAACTGCTGCCATGACGCGAAATCCACACAGTCGCAGAGTACGCAACTGCAAAGGCAGTGGTGGTTTTCGTATGGATGGAGAAGACGATGAAGGAGAAGAGCACGCGAAATCCACGGAGGTGATCGGTGGAGAGTAAGAAAGAAGATGAAGGCGAAGTGCACTGACGGGAGTTCAACACAGTGGAATCGAGAAACCTGTATTTTAGCGGTGGAGGCAGCCGGATCCGAATACCGACCCGGATCCGAGATAGGTCCGCGTTACACCCAAAAACAAAAGTCCCCATATTACCCAAAAAAAAAAGTCACCATGTTACGTTTATAAAAATTACGCTTTTTAATATATAGTAGAGTAGAATACTATGAGTGTATGCCATGTGTGCGTTGTTTGTGTGTATGGCATGGAAGCAAGCATTAAACAAGATAAGAGATCAAAGAATAGTGGGACACATTAGTCTTTGTTTGCCACATGAGTACAAAAGGTTTTCCAAACCCCAAATAAAGAATCATGTACAATCTATAACATCTCAATTTACTTTTATTATAGAAATCAAAAGTTAGTGTAAAATTTCTTGTACTTATAAAGTATTTACTTATATTTACGACCTCAATATCTACAAAGGAAGAACCAGATGGTATTTGTAGAATCAATGTGTGTATGTGTGTGCATATTCATTGATTATTAGGACCATTGTGTGCTACTTTTCAGTTATATATTGCTTAGTTTTTTTTTTTTGTATGTTTTTTGTTTAGGTCTTGACTTTGGAGCCCCATGGATGCCGTTTATACACAAAGAGAATGATGCAACGCCACTGTGCTCTCCCTTACCACTCGTTGTTGCTCTCAAACAATAACCCAATGCTTCAAAGTAGAATCATGGAACCACCACTGCTCTGGTTGATTCTTTAGATTTTTATATATTTGAGTCGTATAAATGTTATAGCTTTTCATTTTTTTATGTTGTAAGTGTATGTGTAATTAAGAATTAGTTAAGTTAATTTGATGATTTTATATCTGGATATCTATTTCCAAGTTTGTTTTTCTTTAGATCCAAGTTTCTAATCGTTATATTTTTGAACCTTTTACATGTTCAAGCCTAAATTTTATTGGTATGTTTTTAATCATTAACATAGTCATGTATAATTTTCATTTTTATGCACCATCAAGAGGTAAAGATCAAATATTATGCATATTTAGTGTAGATTATATATCTTTTACATATTTAGTAGGAAAGTGTTCGATAAATTGACAACATGGTATTGAAAGAAAATTAGCATAATAATCTATTTGCACATATAAATATTAAATTACAATTATGGAGAGGAATAACTACCTATAATTGGAATAATGTTCAATAAGTTGAGTACAAATATTAGTTTTGTTTATTTTTATTTTAAATAGAACAAATATACATTATATAACACAATAATTACAAAAGGAAAACCAAAAGTATTGCATAACAAGTAAATTACATAGAATCAGTAATATTGCATGGCTTTTGTGCCATCTAGATATATATACATATTGTTGATAAAAAATTGAAATACATTTTAATAAAAGTATTGCATAACAAGTAAAACCTAAAAGCTTATACATCGATTTGAGATAAATCCAACTTTATATCATCTTTGAACTATTTCAATTTTCTTGAATCCACTTGTTTACGAAATGTTTGAAGTATGGTGTGATATTTTTGTTTGAAGTCGAGACATCAAATTTGATTGTTATGAGGATAAAGGCGAATTGGAAGCCCCTTGGCTGGACTAGGCATTGGATTGACAATGATCTGCTCATCTGGAATTACTTTTTCCCACTTAAACTTTGTAACAAGATGGTGCATGAACACGAGTATCTCTAACCGTGCATACTCTTTTCCAGGACACATACGAGGTCCACCGCCGAATGGTACAAATGTATATGGTGCTGGTCCTTTTCCATCGAATCTTGAAGGATCAAACTTTTGGGGCTCCGAAAAGAATTCAGGGTTTTTATGAGTTGAGTTTGCACTCCAATACAACTGCAAAACCAAGAACTATTAGCCTTAGATTAATACCTTAATAAACCTCATCAACTTATGTATACGTATGCATAAATTACCTTCCAACCCTTCGGAATGGAATAACCATTGTACATGAAGTCAGTAATGGCTTCTCTAAAAGTACCTTGGAGAGGTGGAGCTAATCTAAGAACTTCACATGCCACATTCCATGAGTACTTCATTTTCGATAGATCCTCCCAATTTAACAATTCTCCGGGCGCTTTAGATTTTGCAATCTCCATTTGTTCTAGAATTATGATACACACATTAATAAATAATATTATTACTCTTGTAAATCTTTGGTTTAAGTGGAAACTTGCTTGTTTTATCTTTTTAAGGAACTAATCGTTACTTTTCTACAATATTAAATATAAGTTAATTAAATAGTTATTTATTATATATTTCATAATGGTCATATATATATATATATATATATATATATATATATATATATATATATATATATATATATATATATATATATATATATATACTTAAAACCATCATCAGTTGTTGATTTACATAAGTCAATGGCCTCTTGGTCAAGTGGTAAGACGTCGTCCTCTAACCTTAAAGTAAAGGTTTCAATCCCCAGTAGGAGTAACATGTGGATTTAAGATGATTAGAATAGTAATAGGATAGATTGTCGTGAAAAAAATTTGCTGATTTACATAAAACTTTTTAGTTTATTACATCATCTTTCACTAGATTTGATTTAACAAAAATATATTATTTCAAAGATTCTTTAGTTATAAACCTTTGTAAAAGGTTTTTTAAAAGAACTATCTAGTTTATAATTATCTATGTGAAATGATTATAAAGTTCCATCAACTATCTGATTCTTAGTTCCTAAACAAAAGTATGTAGTTATAAATACAAACAAACAGTAGAACTTGTCATGTATTTAATTATAAAATTAAAGAATAAAAATCATTTCTATAATCAATATTTAAAAAAAATTGATATTCATGATATTCTACTGTTTAAAAAGTTATTTTTAGTTATATATTTCCCTATACATAAAATATTTATTTTGATTTAGTGTATTTAGTATTATATATTAATTATAAAAAATAATAAATCTCCAATATTTTAATATAAATAAGAGGAAAAATGAAATATTATTAGAAATAGGAAAAATGTAAAAAGAAAAAAAAACATTATTCCAATAATCACCTAATCTAAAGTTTTATCGGTGGTTAGAAGGACGTTCCATTTGCAAAAAGCTTTCTTTCGAATGTTGAAGAGTTTTATAAGGATTAATATATGACTTACTTTCTTTGTTTTTTGATTGGATAAATACCTAGATACGTTTATTTTCCAGTTTACACATGTCTTTCAAGTATATGTCATAGGCTAGTTCAAAAGAGAAGTATTCCTTTTAATAGTTTTACCTTTGTAGACTCCCTCGTAAATCTCCGGCAACTCAGCAAGATACTTCACAATGAATGCACATGCAGAGCTTGCAGTGTCATGGCCGCCGATCAACAATCCAAGGATCTTGTCTGCGATATCAGTATCTACCATGGATTTGCCATTTTCATCGCTAAAGAGAAGCATGTGTGATAATATGTCTTGTGTAGGCGAAGCTTTCCCTTCCGCCAATTCACTCCTCCTTTGCTTTATTATTGCAATGAGTTCTTTTCTGATGAAGTTGGCTGCATTAATTCCTCTCCTAAACGGAGTTCCTGGGAGGTCTATCGGGATCGAGAGAATCCCTAGAGCAATGCTCTCGAACGGGCCAGATAAGTACTTTACTCGTTCGGCATCATCAATACTAACAAAGATCTTGCATGCAAGCCAAAAAGTGAAGTTTTTAGTGAGCTCATACGTCACAATCTGATCCTTGCCTTCCCATTCGTTTTGAAAGTGTTTTTGTGTCACGATGTCCATAATTGGAACGTATCTGTGTAGGGCTTCAGGTTTGAAGAAGTTAGGAAGCATCTTTCTCATCTTGATGGCTTCTATCTTCGAAGTTTGGTTCGAAGAAGGGAAGATCTTGTCCACCGAAGAAGGCCACCATGCTTGGACAAGTTTGTTCTCATTCGAGAACAAGAACTTGTTACCTGCAGACCCACAAAACACTGCTGCATCTTCTAGCATGAGAGACGTCCTGAAAACCAGAGGTGAGAATTTCGTCATGCGGTCGAAGATAAACTTTTCAGGGTGGCCGTTCCAGCCAGTGGCGAGAAACTCCATACTTTCTCCAATCACGGGCCACCCGGTTCGCCCAGGTGGGAGGTTCTTATGTACAGTCGGCTTAGTCTTGTAGAACACAAAATGAAGTGAGAATGACACGAAAACAACAAAGAGAGATACGAGAGAAGCGTAGAAGATATCCATTGTTTATTTAATTGCTCTCTCCTTTGATGAATTAATGAAATTTTGAGTGATTTGTAATTGAAAACTGAAGCACTATATATAGTGAAAAAGTCAACCATGATTATGAGAACCAATATGATGCTAAGTTTGAACGTTGCATGAGATAGAGACAAAGAGAGAAATTGTATAATATTTGTCAAATTGTATGTGTTTGCATTTCCATTAAGATTTTTAGATATTGTCAAACTGAAGCGCTATAATTTATTTTAATTTTTAGCTTTCAACTTTTTGTTTGTTTAACGATTCATGAAAAGTATGCATTACAACCTAAAGACTAAAAATAAAAACAATTGGTTAGTCTGAATATACTTCAAATCCAAATCTTGTATGCGACAACACTTGATTTATGATTTTTAGATTCCGTTTAAAATAATAAGAATTTCACGAAATCAATAGTAACTTATTAATGTGTGTTAAAAGTTAGTCAAACATTAAACAGTGTTAAACAATAACAATTTGACATATATAAATAATTTTCGGCTCATTAATTCATAAACAAATATATGTTTTATCTTTGGTAAACTAATAACATAAAATTAAAACAGAACGTATCAAGGTAATATAGAAATGCTTCATATTCGTTCTTAAACAATAGTACGTTAGGAGATATTTTGAACTAGATGTGAGCAAAAATCGGAACGCAAACCGCAAAACCATAAAAATTCATAAAACCGAAACCGAAATAAACCGATGGTGTGGATGTTTATATTTTAAAAAACCGATTATTTTTTTAAACTGAACAATATGGTTTCAATAATCTAGAAACCGAACTATATGGTTTCAGCATAATTTAAGCGTAAAACTGCATCATGTTCAATCCTACTTTAAGCTAACTATATTCAATATTAGTATAAATTTAAACTTATTTATATGAATTCTTAACAATGCATTTTTTATAAAATAATAGAAATTTTATTTATTTTTAGTAAATTAAATTAATATATTACTTATTAGAAATATAAAATAAAAATTACAAAACTAAAAGGTCAATATTAAAACGTAATATAACTAAAAGGAGTTAAAAATTGAAATTACATAAACAGGTCAAGTTGGTAAGCCATGTCATCATAAGTTCGTAACTTTCTATCGCATATATGATATATCAATGGTAGGACCCAAATCATTTTTTGATATGTCTGAAAACAAGACAAATACATGAAATATTATTGGCGGAAATTAGCTTCCAAGTCAATCTATTGATTTTATATTACTAATGCACGGAATAGTTATTGGGTTCGACTCCTACTAACCGGGGATTTTCCCGGTCGGCAAAAAACATGTGGAATGGAAAGGCTTTGCGTCATAGGTAATTGTCAACTGCCCTGAGTTGCAAGGCTGAGTACCCTTAAGGTGTTAAAATTGCCGGTTCCAAAAAAAGTTATTGGGTTCGATCGGGTTCAATTAAAGTGAGGCTCGGTACCGATGTATTTTGCCATGATATGAATAACCAGTCTTTGAGCCAACATTCTGTTTTTAAAAAAATATTTATAAAATTAGGTGCTGTTTTTAAAATATTTGGTATATAGGTGTTATAAAAAATGTTTCTGATAAAATTTATATTTTCTAGTTGTATAATTCTAGTGTTTTTTTAAATATATTTATTTTTGACTTTTTTTAAATATATTTATTTTGACTTTTTTAATATATTTTTTAAATGTATTTATTTTAATTTTTTTTCCTCAAAAGAGTGTTCTTGATAAATTTACGTATTTGTTTTTAAAATACTTTTTTTTTAATTTTTTAAATTATAGGATACGTTTTCATAATGATATTTTTCTTAACTTTTGTGCACTTCATTATAACCAAAAAAATTTTGAATATAAATAAACGTCGTTAATTGTTTATATTTTAGGTAATTTAAAACCAATATCATAGGTATGAAACTAACAACCGATATCATAGTTAAAATGTTTTAAGTACAAAACCAATAACCAATATCATAGTTACATTGTTTTAAGTACAAAAACAACAATAATTTGTTACAAATAATCAAAAGAAAAAACATCAATATTCCAAATAACTTGTTTCAATAACCACTATCTGCAAAATAGAAAGATAGAAAAATAAGAGATAAAACATACCAATGAACGAAATGAAATATTAAACGTGCATTCAACCTTTGATTAGACAGAAATTTATTTTAGAAAAAACTTGGTCCCTGTGGTTTCACATGATATCAACTTTAGTCCTTAACTTTCAAAAACCTCAAGGATAGTCCCTGTGGTTTGAAAACTTTTCATAAATAGTCCCTCCCTCAACTTTTGGCTGTTAAGTAGATAACGGCTGAGGGCAAAATGGTCTTTTTCCTTTTAATTTATTTTTCCTTTTTCTTTTTTAATAAATTTTGATTAAAAATAAAAACCCAACCCCTCTCTTTCCACCCATCATCCGGTTCTCTCTCTGTCACTTTCCCCTCTCTCCCCCTGTCTCTTCTAATCAGTTTCTCTCTCGCTCTCTTCTAACCAAGTAAGGTGCACGAACATGTAATATGTGAAACAATTATTGGAAAAATATTAAAAAAACCAAAAGAAAGCTAATTGTTACTCCTACAATGACAAAGAAACAAAATAGTACAATCATACAGAGAACGAAGAAAACATTTGTACACATCCCTTTGCGCTTCCCACATGAGCAATTCAACTGGAACCTGAAACAACCATCGTGAGGTCTCTCCACCATTGCCTACATATTTAAAGATAATGTTCTTCACACATCAATTGATTAATGCAATATAAGAGTGAGAATATTGAGAACCATATGGCATACCTGAGGAGGGTTATGATTTTCTGCATGATCTCGAAATTGGCGCATAACATCCCAAAACCTTTGTTTAATCTCCCAAACATCATTTCCCGGTTTTCTCAACTGTGTAAAGAAAGAATTACTCGATTGTTTTTGACTTTCTACAAACAAAAAACTATAAAGAAGTTAGATGCAAACCTTCGATTGGGGAATTTTTTATGTGTGGAAAACCCCGATGGTGAAGTTCTTGATTTTGGAGGGGACGAAAGTTGTTGCGGCGGTTTTCTTGTTATTCTGGGGTTCTTGAGAACCGGATTTCTTCCGCATCTGAACAATCGGAATTTGCGGTAAACTGTTCTGATTTCTTCCGCATATGTAATGAAGTATGTAAACCGTTTCGATTTCTTCCGCATCTGAACAATCAGAATTTGTGATTTAGTGAAGCGATTGTTACCACCATCTGAGCAATCAGAATCTCCAGCAATGAAACAGATGCACAACCTAGGGCTGAGGTGCTGTAACACCCAGCTTTTAAAACAAAAACACCCCTGAAAATTTTTTATTTTTAACAAAGGTTTCAGTACTTAAAACCATAAACAGAGGGGTATATTTTATTAAAAACGGGTACAAGCGTATCAAGGAGAGTATAAAATACCGTAGTCTCCTTTGAAGCCGGGCTGCTACTGACAGCATCTATGAGTCCTACTTCAAAGTCACGGACTCTATCTTGTCCCTTATCAGTATCGTACTAACCTGCAGGGACAATAACAAATATCGTGAGCTATAAAGCTCAGTGAGTAATCGTATCTGCAAATAACACGTATAAAAATACAATCATGTATTTGTCTGGATATCAAATCCAAACTCCTAGCCTTACTGAATGACCAAATATCTTCTAGGATTTCACATCCTAATCTGTAGCCTTACCGGCTGAATCACAATAACCTGTAATTATCAAGCCACGTCAGTTATTTGCACATATACTCATGTCTAACCAATTCTGTCCCATGTTTCTTAGTCACAATGAACTACATCATATGTCATGGCTATATCAGCCGCATCATGTCATTTTCAATATTTAAATCATATCCCGCAGGCCGCACCAGCTGGGTTTAATAACCCGATATCATAGCCAAAAGGCCGCACCATGTTCCTGTAACAATATCATAGCCAAAAGGCCACACCATGTACCTGTAACAATATCATAGCCGTGTAGGCCACACCAGTTGGATATAACATCCAATATCATAGTCACAAGTGGTCGCACCATCTATCAACAGTCTATTTCACAATCAATTATGGCTCACGGGTTTACCCGCTATTGCCTAGACTCACGGCTCCGTTCTTGTCATCGCAATGACTCACGGCTTATCCGGTATTGCCTTATTTAAGTGGACTCACAGCTCCGTTCTTGTCATCGCAATGACTCACGGCTTATCTGGTATTGTCGCATGACTGACTCACAGCTCCGTTCTTGTCTATAACAGACTCACGGCTTATCTGGTATTGTCATATCATAGATTATATATATATATATATATATATATATATATATATATATATATATATATATATATATATATATATATATATATATATATATATATATATATATATATATATATATATATATATATATATATGTATGTATTGACTCACAGCTCCGTTCTTGTCTTTCTCAAACTCACGGCTTATCTGGTATTGTCTTTTACATATATCTTTACACTTGTCATTTTCGTCCCCCGAAGCCGTTTCAATCTGTAACAATTCAATCATCATATATCATATATGATATCAGTGAGATTACTCACCTGGATACTAGTTGCGTTTAAATCCCGGTTGTTTCTTGCCTTTGCGTGCACCACAACCATTTTGTCCCATACCTATATATTCATTTATATACCAAATGATAATAGGTTAATAGTCATCTAAATTGACTCTAATACATAAGAGTCCTGTAGAATACAATTGGGAACCATTTCCAAGCATTTCCAATCAATAACCATCGTTATAAAATTTAATAATACACTTCCCGAAATACGCGTATTCTACTACAGTACTTTCGGGAGGTCGTATTCGTATTCCGATAATTTTCCATGAAGTTTTACAACATATTGGACCCATGTTTAAAATTTCAGGTCAATCGGATAAGCCTAGCACAAGAATCAAACTTGGAAAATTCACAGAAAACAAATTGGTTTCTGCCCAGGGCTCGAGTCGCGACCAGACAGGTGCTCGAGTCGCAAAGGACCCTCTTCGAGTCGCGAGCGAGCCCTTGCTCGAGTCGCGAGCGCTGGACAGAAGTGCAGAAAACTCCGATTTTATGCTAGAATTGTCCATTTTTCCATTTTTAAGCACTTATTGCTCAACTTAATCGGTTGGGGTTTATTCCTAGGCTAAAACCTTACATTAAAACAAGGTTTTCAACCATTACAAACAACTCAATCAATCAAAATGAGGAATTAGGGTTCTTAGTTCCAAAACCCCAAAACTTCAAATTCATCACAAATAGCAACCTACTTCCATTTTCTTGCATTAAGTCCTTTTAGCATGACTTACTGGAAGTATTAAACCATTTAAACCACATAATCATAACTGAAATTTACAAATTTCAGTTTCTATAAAACCAAATCAAGAACACTTCAAGAACTTGGTTAAAAATCAAGTTTACTAACCTTGATTGCTTGGAAACTTCAATTCCAATTCATGATTTCGATTTTCCTGCTTCAAGCCTCATGATCTCTGCAGAATTTGCTCACCAAAATCCTTCCCGTTGCTGCACAAATGGTCAGCCAAAGAAGAGAGTCAACTCTTCTATTTATACTTCCAAAATTTACAAATTTGGTCCCTAAGTTCATTTTCTTGAACTTTGGCCACAATAATCAAGTTTTATGACATAAAACTTTCATTTCTTATATTTTTGCCACAAGCAACAATATTTTTACATAATTGGTCCCTCACATGGTCAAATGACCAAAATACCCTTTTATGATAAAATGACCAATTTACCCTTTTCTTCTAGTATTACTTTCTAATACTTAAAACACCATGTTAAATCATAAATACACTATAATTAACATTTTAATACTTATCAAAAGTATCGTGGTGTTACAAATTCTCCCCTCCTTCAAAAGATTTCGTCCCCGAAATCATACAAACAAGCGAGGGTATTTCTATCTCATTACAATATTGGTTTCCCATATCACTTGGAACCATTAATGGTATTGCCTAAGCACTTAACCATTTTAATCTTCTTATTCCGTGATTATATCACCATTCACATATCATTCATCCGGTTGTCCCGGGTACCATAACTTCTCATTTACCTCAATTTCAACACGAGGTCTTCATTGAAATTTATCAGTCTATGTTCTCAGAACTATGAGACCCATAGAAAACATTACAAATATCTCGAAGTTCATCAAGAATCTTCGATCGGTACACCAAAATTCTTAAGCTTTGAGACATATAGAAAAGTCCAATGGACTAGGACTTGACTTTCTTTTCGTCCCAAGCAAATTTTTAGTCTTTCCAAAGATTTATCTTGAGTATCACCACCTTCCTTTACTTGAATTTGAAGATTTTCATGCAATGATCCGCATACCACTTTTACCTACTCTTTACCTATTTCCAAATTTTCTCGAATTTGTCAAATCTTTTATTCTGTTTGAGGTAAAATTTCAAGTCCAGCCAACGGCTTCTCTCCAACTTCAGTTTAGTAAATCTGCGTGCAACACAATACTCTATACTATACATTATACAGGCCATCTAAATGCTAATACGAAAACTGCTATTATCTACGGATCCTACCAAAGATAGGCGATCTTTCATCTTTCACCAGGGTCTATTGTGAAATTTTCAAGCACCTCTAGTTGAGTCTGCATCATTATCTCACCTTGTCTACCAATCTGCAAATTTTATACAGTACTTACTAGTACTTTTGAGCTAAAGCATCAGATAATTCTAGTTTCTCGACTCGATACAGTCGCTACCGGTAATGCACGTCGGGAAATTTCATCTTCTATATAGTTTTTCACTATATTTCGGTCTTAATTTCTTCCTTAGTCAGTATAAATCTACACTGACTTCATCAATTAACCTGCAATTACCCATATGGTGTCATACCCATGCGGTAATATTTTCGTCCCATTTCTTCTTTGGGACCGACAACGGCTTAATTTTACGTATGTTTCTAATGATTTGACTGTAGTTACACACAAGTCAAACACTTTTCACATGTCTTTTAATGTCTTTCTTTAGTCCCGGCCACCAATACATAGGTTATATTATCCTGCACAGTTTGGTATTGCTCCGGGTATACCGCATATTTACCCAAATATACATCTTTTAAGGGTAAATTTCATATCTCACTTTGCTTTGGAACGCACATACACAACCCCAAGGGTTTTCAATCGTCGTGAGTTTCTAAATAGCTTCTTTCAATAGCTAATCATTCATTCACTTTTCACGTTTTCAGACTTGCACACTTTTTTCTGTGCTACCCGAATCAACCCAGGTAATCAATTCGCCACACTCACATATGTGGTTGCATCTTTCAAAAGATACTCTTTTCAATTCGAGGCATCTATAATCACCTTCGTCTTTCCGAGATGGTACAAGATTTCATAACCGAAATCTTTTAATAACCCATCTGCCTTTGCTATCTCATTTTTAACTTCTTTTGATCAACTAAGTACTTCAAACTTTTATGATCCGTATAAACAGTAAGCTTTACACCACATCAGTAGTGTCTCCAAAGCTTAAATGTCAAAATCATAATTGCCACTGCAATATCATGTATCCAAAATCAACTTTGGATGCGTTTATATAAAATAATTTTATCTTCTCCGCTTAGCGATAATGCTAACACCGGAGTTTCACACAAGGTTTGTTTCAACCTTTGAAAAGTTACATGTGGTTCTTCTACCCACTCCAACTTTTCACATTTCTTGGTCAACTTTAGTCAGCTAAACAGCAATCGAGGAGCAGTTTTCTACAACTTTCCTATAATAACCCGCCAATCCAAGGAACTACAATGTCAGTCAGATTCCTCAGGCGGTTCCAGTTTTATCACATCATCTATCCCACTGGATTTATTTTATCATCTTTGGCACTATTATCATGCCCAAAGAATTGAAACTTCTTTTAGCCAAATTCTCATACTTGGAGCATTTTACACATCACTTAACTCAGTGAAGTAACTCCAATATCTGGTACAAATGTATCTCATATTCAGTCTGGTTTCGAGAATATCAGATTCTCCATAGTCAATGCACATACACATTAACTTATCTTTCTTCTTTTCAAACAGATAGGGCTCCACACGATGACACATTCGGCCATATGAGACCCCAATTCAAAAACAATTTCTTCCAATTGTTTTACCACTCTGTCATCTCTGCAGAGGCTAATCAATATAGAGCCTAAATAACAGGAACGGCTCCCAAGACCAGCTTAATCATAAGCTCTTCTGGCCAATCTGGCAGAAATCCTGGAAGTTCTTTTCAAAAGAAACATCCGATAATTTATTTAAAGTAGTACACTACTATCACCGCTTTATTTAGCTTGGCCCATACCACATATGCCAACTACAACATCATTCCTTTACTAACTCTTTTCCGAGTTTAAGCAAAGGAAAATAACCGGTATTCTTAACAACGGTCATTTACCATGGATTTTCGTCCATTTCATTTCTGATTTTTGAACCATCATGTTCATTTTCTACAATTCATGTTAGCATCATTCATTGCTAACCAATTCATGTACACAATTTCTTCAGATTCACTGGTAGTCATCGGCTCTAGATTTATAGGGAAAAATGGTCTCGTAAATCCTAGGAAGACTACCTTCCAGGTGTTCAATATCTTGAACATATTTGCTATTTGCTATAGCTAGTTCCAAAATTTCATCTATAATCATTGATGAAATATTCAGACAGGACATCAAAGTCATCGATCCAAAGCATAGCTTCATGGATCATATATAATATATACGGGGATTATATTCAAGACAATGATATCTGAGACCATATCAGTCTACTCACGAGCTTTCTCCACAATCTGCTGGAATGCTCATAATACCACTGGTCCTTTTCGACCATTCGTTTCTTCTTTCTTTTCTCCCCGTTCTTTCCTGGGTTCATCACCCGTTACTCCACATTTAGCATGTGAGTATTTCATAGGAAAGTGTTTTATAGCTACGCGCTAGACACACTTCCGATCCATCCAAACAAGCTCGAGCAATCTGCTTCTATTTTCTGCAATTTCAGCATGTCAACGGTAGAGTCTCAACTCTATAATTTTTCTAAGTGCTTTTCCTGCACTTCTTGCATCGCATTGTCTTTTTCATTTTGGTCCCTTCCTTTTAAGGTTGGACCTAAATCGTGGTAACTTCTCCTGAAGTGTCCACTAATATTTTTCTGCTTTTCTTGTAGTCTCAGCTACTTTTCTTTCACCTTGACTATCAGTCAGGGTGAGCACCCAATTTCTTTTTCTGACCACAGCAACTACTATTGCTTGTCATGTGGATTTTCTGCTACTTGTCTCGTTGCCCCTCGTTCGATGGAGCCTTGAGAAAAGGGCTGATCCGCCTCTTAAAGCTGCACGCCCTAAATTCCTCCTGGTAATATTCGCTGCTCATACTTCTTATACGTTAGAAGTCAGCATCAGTTAGGTTATATATGTATAATAACAACTTATATGCACCTAACTATATATCATGTCTACTATTTCAAGGTTTAAGTCCAGGAATCTACTCTATAGACACCTAGTTCACTTAAACCTGGCTCTGATACCAACTTGTAACACCCGGCTTTTAAAACAAAAACACCCCTGAAAATTTTTTATTTTTAACAAAGGTTTCAGTACTTAAAACCATAAACAGAGGGGTATATTTTATTAAAAACGGGTACAAGCATATCAAGAAGAGTATAAAATACCGTAGTCTCCTTTGAAGCCGGGCTGCTACTGACAGCATCTATGAGTCCTACTTCAAAGTCATGGACTCTATCTTGTCCCTTATCAGTATCGTACTAACCTGCAGGGACAATAACAAATATCGTGAGCTATAAAGCTCAGTGAGTAATCGTATCTGCAAATAACACGTATAAAAATACAATCATGTATTTGTCTGGATATCAAATCCAAACTCCTAGCCTTACTGGCTGACCAAATATCTTCTAGGATTTCACATCCTAATCTGTAGCCTTACCGGCTGAATCACAATAACCTGTAATTATCAAGCCACGTCAGTTATTTGCACATATACTCATGTCTAACCAATTCTGTCCCATGTTTCTTAGTCACAATGAACTACATCATATGTCATGGCTATATCAGCCGCATCATGTCATTTTCAATATTTAAATCATAGCCCGCAGGCCGCACCAGCTGGGTTTAATAACCCGATATCATAGCCAAAAGGCCGCACCATGTTCCTGTAACAATATCATAGCCAAAAGGCCACACCATGTACATGTAACAATATCATAGCCGTGTAGGCCGCACCAGTTAGATATAACATCCAATATCATAGTCACAAGTAGTCGCACCATCTATCAACAGTCTATTTCACAATCAATTATGGCTCACGGGTTTACCCGCTATTGCCTAGACTCACGGCTCCGTTCTTGTCATCGCAATGACTCACGGCTTATCCGGTATTACCTTATTTAAGTGGACTCACAGCTCCGTTCTTGTCATCGCAATGACTCACGGCTTATCTGGTATTGTCGCATGACTGACTCACAACTCCGTTCTTGTCTATAACAGACTCACGGCTTATCTGGTATTGTCATATCATAGATTATATATATATATATATATATATATATATATATATGTATGTATTGACTCACAGCTCCGTTCTTGTCTTTCTCAAACTCACGGCTTATCTGGTATTGTCTTTTACATATATCTTTACACTTGTCATTTTCGTCCCCCGAAGCCGTTTCAATCTGTAACAATTCAATCATCATATATCATATATGATATCAGTGAGATTACTCACCTGGATACTAGTTGCGTTTAAATCCCGGTTGTTTCTTGCCTTTGCGTGCACCACAACCATTTTGTCCCATACCTATATATTCATTTATATACCAAATGATAATAGGTTAATAGTCATCTAAATTGACTCTAATACATAAGAGTCCTGTAGAATACAATTGGGAACCATTTCCAAACATTTCCAATCAATAACCATCGTTATAAAATTTAATAATACACTTCCCGAAATACGCGTATTCTACTACAGTACTTTCGGGAGGTCGTATTCGTATTCCGATAATTTTCCATGAAGTTTTACAACATATTGGACCCATGTTTAAAATTTCAGGTCAATCGGATAAGCCTAGCACAAGAATCAAACTTGGAAAATTCACAGAAAACAAATTGGTTTCTGCCCAGGGCTCGAGTCGCGACCAGACAGGTGCTCGAGTCGCAAAGGACCCTCTTCGAGTCGCGAGCGAGCCCTTGCTCGAGTCGCGAGCGCTGGACAGAAGTGCAGAAAACTCCGATTTTATGCTAGAATTGTCCATTTTTCCATTTTTAAGCACTTATTGCTCAACTTAATCGGTTGGGGTTTATTCCTAGGCTAAAACCTTACATTAAAACAAGGTTTTCAACCATTACAAACAACTCAATCAATCAAAATGAGGAATTAGGGTTCTTAGTTCCAAAACCCCAAAACTTCAAATTCATCACAAATAGCAACCTACTTCCATTTTCTTGCATTAAGTCCTTTTAGCATGACTTACTGGAAGTATTAAACCATTTAAACCACATAATCATAACTGAAATTTACAAATTTCAATTTCTATAAAACCAAATCAAGAACACTTCAAGAACTTGGTTAAAAATCAAGTTTACTAACCTTGATTGCTTGGAAACTTCAATTCCAATTCATGATTTCGATTTTCCTGCTTCAAGCCTCATGATCTCTGCAGAATTTGCTCACCAAAATCCTTCCCGTTGCTGCACAAATGGTCAGCCAAAGAAGAAAGTCAACTCTTCTATTTATACTTCCAAAATTTACAAATTTGGTCCCTAAGTTCATTTTCTTAAACTTTGGCCACAATAATCAAGTTTTATGACATAAAACTTTCATTTCTTATATTTTTGCCACAAGCAACAATATTTTTACATAATTGGTCCCTCACATGGTCAAATGACCAAAATACCCTTTTATGGTAAAATGACCAATTTACCCTTTTCTTCTAGTATTACTTTCTAATACTTAAAACACCATGTTAAATCATAAATACACTATAATTAACATTTTAATACTTATCAAAAGTATCGTGGTGTTACAGGTGCGGATTCTCTTTGAACGATTGAAAGGGAAACCTCCCAAGAAGGTACGTAGCGATGCAGGAAACAAAGTTTTTTGGGCAACTAGAATTCAACCATGGGACTTTGGTATTCGACGTGTACTATCCCCAGCAAAGGTGTATATGATGACTCAACTTCAACAAGTTGGATCACATTTCCAGCATCGATACCTTACCTTGAATGGACCTTAAGTTGGATCTCCGGCCAATGGGTTTCCCCCATTTCACCGGAAAAGGAAATTGGACTTTCGATAAGGAAGTTCATACAATGGATTGAAGAATCTGTGCTAAAATTTGTAGAATTCAAGAGAGATAGTGAGTGAAAAGGGTAGGGGTTGACAATAGAGATGGTGGGATGGGGGAATGAGTTATGGTTTTTTTATTTTAATACAAGATCTTAAAAAAATAAAAAAGAAAAAAGAAAAAGAAATTAAAAGAGTAATGTTCACAAATGGTCCCTGTTATGGAAAAGAAAATTTTCCCCTTATCCGTTATCTACTAAACAGCCAAAAGTTGACGGAGGGACTATTTATGAAAACTTTTTAAACCACAGGGACTATTCTTGAGGTTTTTGAAAGTTAAGGACTAAAGTTGATTTTCTGTAAAACCACAGGGACCATTTATGAATTTTTGTCTTTATTTTATTGTGACCACTTTGTTTACAAATTCCACAAAGGTTGGTATTTCTTCATTCTTTAATGTCCATTCCATTTCATAGTCTTTTTGAGCGTGGTCGACCTTTTTTATTTCGTAAGAGCTCTAAATTTGGAAGGAGTTCTCCAAAATATGATTGTGGCCAATAAGCTTTGTGACACCCGTGATTTTTATCAATACAAACTGTATATCAATACAGCCATACAAATGAACCAGGACTTACACATAACATATTGACTGAATACAATTACATTAAGCTTATTAATTACTTCATTCTACTTCATCTTCTTTTGTCTTTGTATACATGAAATACACAACATAAAACACACATATATAAGACTATAAAGTCTGGTGAGTTACATGAGTTTGGACTCGTAGTATCTTTATACAAATGCTTATTTAATTAAAATTTACTTTTGAAATTTCATTAATACATTCATATTTACTTATTCTAAACTACTTCCTCCTTTACACACCAGGTCGTGGGAAGTCACTCGACAACATCAACCCTATTAATAATCCATTTTACACTAAACATATATATTATACGTTATACTCTAGTTATCATAGAACTCATACATCATTAACTCCTTACATACTGGTCGAATATTCAATTATTCCCACATATGCTATATAAGCAACCCTTACCGATTTAATCTTTAAAATAACTCTTTAATTACTAACTCTCATACCTTCCACATATAGATAACATATATACCTGTAGCTCAAACATTATCCATTAAGTTACATGGATGACTTCTTTAACAAGCATATATCTTTATATATGTATACATATGCTTAACATTAATATGTATTTATCCTTTTAAGAATTTCTATGCCACAACGCATATCTCTGTTCGTACAACATAGTTTGTATAACTATATATCATCACATATATAGATAAACTTCAACAAATTCTGAATCACAATTTCTTTCTATTCCTGTTTATATGTGGGCAACCCCCGTATTCCTTTCCTTTGTCAGAATGGAACCAATCCATTCGTGAGTGTGTGCTCAGTTTCTTCTCCCTTCATGGAATAGAACATATTTATCCTTAAGGGCATGCTAATATCATGTCCCTTCATGGTATAGAACAACTAACCATAAGGGCGTGCTAGTTTCATCTCCCTTCATGGAATAGAACAAATCCAACCATAAGGGTGTGTTAAAGACAACTACCTCGCAAAGGGAAATAAAATCCCAATAGTGTCTTCTGACCCCCTTCAGATGGTTAAGGTCCTAGTTGACCCCCCTTTAAGCGGGTAAGATCCTGATTGACCCGCCTTCTCGCGGGTAAGATCATGATTCAGACTACATTACTTTTACTTTCATCATTAGCTAACAGAATCAACTTTCATAACGCCTAATGTAGCAATTATATAAATAGTCTATACATGCTATTTACACAATTCACCTTTAATGCGTTAATCTCGTAACTATTGTATTTCATGCCAATACATTCCACTGCTTCTTTGCATGCATATATTATCTTCATGTCTTACATTATATGCTAATCACTTTAACACACACACACACACACACATATATATATATATATATATATATATATATATATATATATATATATATATATATATATATATATATATATATATATATATATATATATATATATATATATATATATATATATATGCGCACAGTATAATCACTTTATTTCATTTTACCCTTACCATGAGGAGTTACGTCTTCGATTACACTAATTCATCATATCTCATTTCGTGATTGGAGTTATGTCAGCCAATACTTTACTTCTTCATCTATGTCATTCATAGTACCTTTTAATGTTATATGCCAACACATATACTTTACCATATTACTCATTATTTAGGGACAGTTATGTCCCCTAATGCTTTACTTCTTCATCTATACCATGCATACTACCTTTTAATGTTATATGCCAACACATATACTTTACCACATTAACTATTATTTATGGAGTGTTATATCCCCATCTGTGACAATTGTAAATTTTGGTCAACAATAGTAAACTGTGGTCAACTAAGAACGTGTAAATTAATATAATGAAGGGTGGATTTCATAACACTTAGAAAGTACGTTGACGCATCGAAATGCCACGCACACAAATTTCAATACATAGCAAACTTAACAACGTAGCAATAAGGTCGCGCTAAGAATGAGAAATCCATCCTCACACGGAACCAATGTCCAGACCATTAATCACCATTCGGGGGCCCCCACTCTCTCGGAATGCCCAATTTCCGAAAGTACCTCCGAAATCTCTGGTTTCGGACACGACCTTCGGACTCTTCAATTCCAAAACCCTTGAAGCTAACTTTGGAAACACCCAGATCGAAATTCCCAGAAGGAAGCTTCAGACTTCGGAAGCCCTCATCCTCGGAACACGCCACTCAGCTCGGAGATGATACTCGGAGGATGCTTTGTTTCCGAATGATGTTCCGATATTGATCTTCTGAACAACTGAACCACCAGAGATCGGAAAATGGAGGGATTTAGACTTAAATCCTGGCAACGTGAGTTCCGAAGGCGTCATTTCAGACTCTATGAATTCCGAACTCACTCCTCTCCTGTGACGTCAATTTCCTAACAGGAGACCATCTTCCAAATCCTCACTCCTAACCCCTGCTAAATAACAAGTTCCCATGCAAATGTCAATCAAATCACTAAGTCAACTACTACTAAGTACACCTAGGACTCAATGATTTGACATAAAGCATAACTAACCCCTCGTTTTACCAGTTCCCCATACCCATCGAGATCTATAAACATACGACCCGGCCATTATTCTCTCAACTTAGCCCCAGTTTTCTTTAAACTCTCGACTCCCATCATCTTTTCTCTCTACTCACTGTCTCCACAACACCACCGTGAAAAGCTGTTCTCTACCATTTTTCCCGGTGTAAAGTCTCGAATCCTTCCTTTATCCGAAGGTCCTTAGGTTCCGATCCCAAGTGTTGTTCACCTACTACCGGGATTTCCAAGTCCACACTCCCTCCTCGACAGTATCATGCTCCAAGGGTGAGTTTCATACCCCTCCTTTTCGTTTTCAGAACCTTTTATGGGGAGAATACAAGTTACCATATATTAAACATCTTGTTATACTCGTTAAACACACTTGTACACACTGATAAAGTATCTACACAACTTACACTAAACCTAATCGGGATAACACTCCTGGTTACGTATTCGGAAACCTGAAGCCGTGTCCCCTACTGAATCTTATATCTCCAAGTAGCAGACGGTTAACTTCAATTTTCTTAAAAAAATCAGTAGTTCTGAAACGTGCCTATGCACTCCTTTTACTGGAAAAACCTCACTAGTACAACTGAAACAACTATAAATAAATTATTGTAGGAATAGTTTACGAATACATGAGTTTTCTACGTCATATGGGAAATACGAAGGCTATTATATAGAAGTTCATAATCATACTATATTACTATGTTATTTTGGAAAAATAAAATAACGGCGGAAAGAAATGAGTTTTTCTAAACAACCATTCGGAAACAAGTTGATAATATAAACGTTTTGTGAGACGGGTCTTCACAGTACTTTAAGTACCTATACAATAAGTCCTATCAGTTATAACCAGAGTGTCTCGGGAAGAGAGCGTGAGATTTGTGTATAGATCTATACGGGACTGACAATCCCGCACCTGAGCTGCTAGCTACAGCTAGACCGGCAGGTCTGAGGTGTTCAAATGTCATAACGATCCGACGCCAGAAGAACGTGGAAGAAGCATTCACGGTCACAGTATGGTTATGGGTTTTTACGGCTCACAAGGAAAGTAAATAAATTTCATACATTTGTTTACGCAAAACTACTACTTATTTAACTATTTTGTTGCAAAGATATTTTATACAATAGTCTTGGACATTTAAAGTCCGTAACATTTTATTAGAAAATATCAGATTTTTTTGGGCTTTCATTACTATCTTTTACATATCGAGAAACGGTTTCTCTAATACCAAAAAGCTTATGAACTCACCAACTTAATTGTTGACACTTTTCAAAACTACTTGTATTCTTAGGAAAACAGTAAGTAGGCCGACAAGTAGTGACGACGAGGCGTTACGACGTCGTTTCTATGTATTATTTTTGAAATCATATGTACATTGTAATGGAAACAGCAAACTCATGTAACTTTTACAATTATACTATGATGGTTGCGATTGCTTAAATTTCCTTGACATTGTTATGATATCGTCCATGAAGTCATCCGCCCTCAAACGTTTCCGCCATGAGGTTTGGGGGTGTGACAGATTGGTATCAGATCATTGTTTATAGTGAACTAAGTATATCAAACCATTTAAAGATATACAACTATAAATACAGTGGGACTAAAAATCTCGAAAAGATTTTCATACAAATATACTTTTAAAATTGTAACAATAATTTTTAGAAAAATTATAAGTACATACATACATACTAGAGCGATATTATAACGGGAACATACAAAAGTGGTGGGACGAATTGGACACTATGAATAGGCCTAAGTGTTTAGGTAGTCATATCTAGGATAGATAGAGCCTGATCAACTGTATCGGCCTAAGATATGATTAACGGAAACTCAAGAATAGTCATGGTAACAACAAGTCTGATTGCTTACCATTAATAAACCGCAAACAACTACGGATTTAAAATAATAATAATAATAATAATAATAATAATATAGAAATATTTTGTAACGACTACTAGAATTTATGTATACATAAGAATATTCCTTAAAAACTTCTCATACCCCCCTCTTCTCGCACAGACACCATGGCTGGATTCCACTTACCCGGGGATCGTTACTACCCAGAAGAAGGAAACAACGAGTGGATCGATGAAGAACCGGAAGAAGAACCGGAAGAGGAAGCAGAAGAAATGTCTGAAGGAGAGGATCAGTGGGGAGAAGAGGATGATGAGGAAGACGAGCCCGACGCAAGCCGGAGATAGTTAACCCCCAACACCCCGTCCGCAACATACATGCGCCGCCACCGGCACCAAGCTTCGAGGTATATCGTCATCCTAATGGCCCATTGTGGATGCGTACTCCTCGAAAGAGAGTACTGCCCATTCACCAACCACTCTAATGAATGAACCCGCTCAGGACCCAACACCGGCATGGGCTAAGCACATGCAAAGGTGGAACCATGATCAGATCAGGACCACAACTAACCAAAATCAAGACCTGACAGCCACAACCGACATCATCGCAGTACGCATCCGACGCCTCGACGAAGCTCATCACCGGACCGCATCTCAAGTGGAGACACTGTGGGAAGCCGTCAGAGACACCAGGGAGAATATTCGGAATGTTTACGGCAGGCTACAAATCGTGGAGCAGAGGCTAAGGGATGCCGAGATGATAGCCCAGAACGCTAGGTTAAGGGCTGAATGGGCCATGCAGGAAGCAGCGGATCTAAGGGCCCAGGTGGCCGAGCTCCGGAGAGCAAGAGGACTAGGTTCCCCATGAGTAGTGTATTCCTTACTCAAGTTTTGATATAGCTTAGGAAAAATCCACAAGTAGGCGCTATGTACCGCTCGATATTAATTACAACTGCAACCTTGTAATCAAACAACTAAATTTTTGGAGGTCCGTGTGCTGACCTTAACTAGCCGCAAATATTAGACCCTTCTAGGGTTAAATTTTCTAAATTCCAGACATATAATGGTATGAAGTGTTACGAATAGCAAAACTTACATAGCTGCATGTTTACAACACTATGTTGATATCTTGATTTTGCATGCTTGATACTCAGTTTACGAGGATCCCAATGAATGAGTTGAGAACAATATAAACAAATAACATAAAGACAACATATTTAAACTAACGCCTTATCTGAAACAATTCTTACCAAAACTAACCAACGTCCAATCTTAAATCATTGTGGCAGAAGTATGCCTCCTCAGCGAAGAAACACTAGACGCGCAACAGTTGAACCAACAGAGCCAACCCTGATGGACTCAGCTACCTTCCAAGCCATCGTAACTGCCGCCGTGGCAGCTGCAATTGCCCAGATAAACCCGAATGGGACAAATGGAAGCGGAAGCAGAAACGCCACTAAAGATTCCACGAATGGGGAAACACCGGATCATCCACGAGTATGCACGTATAAGGACTTCGAAAATTGCAAACTTATAGCCTTTCATGGAACGGGTGGTGTCCTTGCTCTCACAAGATGGATCGAGAAAACTGAATCAATCTTCGACATCTCTGCATGCCCGGAGGAACGCAAAGTAAAATTTGCCGCTTGCACCTTCGCTGAGACGGCCCTGTCTTAGTGGAAAGGTCATGTCAAGGCCCTAACACTCCCAGTGGCCAACTCAATGAGTTGGGAGGAGCTAAAAACCCTGCTGATGAAGGAATACTGTCCCAGAGGTGAAATCCCGAAACTAGAACAAGAGCAGTTGAATCTCACCATGAAGGGTTTAGATATAACCACCTAT
Source organism: Cichorium intybus (assembly GCA_023525715.1). Taxonomy (NCBI): domain Eukaryota; kingdom Viridiplantae; phylum Streptophyta; class Magnoliopsida; order Asterales; family Asteraceae; genus Cichorium; species Cichorium intybus. Next base: position 102,538,158 of record CM042010.1, on the reverse strand, counting down.
ACGGACCAATTCAACGACTTGGCAACCCTCTATCCCCTTAGATTTAGGGGAATGTAGAGTCGGCAAGCCCCGCTACCTTCGACAGCGCCAAACGACTAGTTCAACGACTAGTTGATCATGGGGTCCGTCAGGGAACCATGATGTCCAAGACTGAACGACCTAAGGGAAAGGGCTACAGAAGGAAGCCGTGGATTATGGGAAGGGACCAACAGAATCCAGGAAATCCTAAAAAGCAACAGGTAGTGAGTGTCCATGCCGTTACTGCCCCCATTACCACCACACAAGCAATATCGTATGTTGGGAGTTTACCTAAACGCAACGAGTGCAATTTCCATCATTACGGAGCTTGCAGGGAAATGCATTGTTCAAACTGTAACAAGAAAGGGCACACCTCGAAGTACTGCAAGGCCACTACTCCACAAACCATCCAAACCCCAAACACTGGAATAAGCCAAGCCTGCTATGGGTGTCGAGAAACAGGACACTATAAGAGAGACTGCCCAAATAACAGGAGCGCCGGGAGAAGTGGAAAAGTCCTAACTATGGGACGTGCGGAAGCGGTAGAGGACCCTACCGTAGTTATCGGTACGTTCCTCGTCGATAATTCTTACTCTTACATACTATTTGATAGCGGAGCGGAGAGGAGCTTCGTGAGCCATGAGTTTAAACACTTACTAAAACAAACACCACAACCACTCAATGAAACATTTACAGGAGAAATGGCAAATGGCAAGACCGAAAACACCAACAATATATTCATAGGATGCACGCTCACACTGGAAGACCACTCATTCCAAATCAACCTTATGCCTGTTAAAATAGGAAGCTTTGACGTGATCGTTGGTATGGACTGGTTGATACCCCACCATGCTGACATCATGTGTTACGAACGGGGTATTCGACTTCACTTACCGAATAACAAAACGCTTGTCATCTACGACAACAAACCTAACACTAACCTTCCCGTCGTATCTTGCATCAAAGCTCGGAAGTACTTACAAAAAAGATACTGCGTCTTTTTAGCCCACGTAGTAGATAAAAAGAAAGAAGTAAAGGACGTTAAAGCAATCCCTGAAGTTTGCAACTTCCCCGATGTATTCCCTGAAGACCTTCCAGGAATACCCCCTACACGACAAATCGAATTTAGAATTGACTTAATACCTGGAGCCACCCCAGTGGCAAAAGCACCATATCGATTAGCCCCGGCCAAAATGCGGGAATTATCCAGCCAACTTAGCGAACTACTAAACAAAGGATTCATCCGACCCAGCTTCTCACCTTGGGGAGCACCTGTGTTATTCGTTAAGAAGAAGGATGGATCTTTCCGGATGTGCATTGACTACCGCGAGTTGAACAAACTCACCATCAAGAACCGCTACCCACTACCCCGAATCGACGACCTCTTCAACCAGCTCCAGGGATCGAGCTACTTTTCAAAAATCGATCTAAGATCAGGGTATCATCATCTTCGAATCCAGGAGGAAGATGTCCCCAAGACAGCTTTTAAAACGCGCTACGGACATTATGAATTCGTTGTGATGCCTTTCAGTTTGACAAATGCTCCTGCAGTATTCATGGACCTGATGAATCGCGTATGCAGACCTTATCTAGACAAATTCATGATAGTATTCATTGATGACATACTTATCTACTCACGAAGTAAGGAGGAGCATACTCAACATCTACGAAAAGTCCTGGAGATGCTTAGAACAGAAACATCATACGCGAAGTTTTCAAAGTGCGAGTTTTGGATTCAGAAGGTAGACTTTCTAGGCCACGTAGTCAGCAAGGAGGGCATACACGTGGACCCTTCCGAGATCAAAGCCATCAAGAACTGGGCAGCACCAAGAACACCAACGGAGATCCGCTAGTTCTTGGGCCTAGCTGGCTATTATCGAAGATTCATACAGAACTTTTGCCGAATTGCAAAACCTCTTACCACCCTGACGCGGAAGGGCACAACATTTAAATGGGGAGATAAACAAGATACTGCCTTTCAGACCCTAAAGAAGGCATTGTGCAGCGCCCCTATCCTATCCCTCCCGGAAGGAACGGATGACTTCGTGGTTTACTGTGATGCGTCAAATCAAGGTCTGGGATGCGTGTTAATGCAAAGAGGAAATGTCATCACTGACGCTTCAAGGCAACTCAAAACCCACGAGGTCAACTACATAACGCATAACCTCGAGCTGGGAGCTTTAGTATTCGCATTGAAAATATGGAGGCACTACCTATACGGCACTAAGTGCACGATTTCACTGACCACAAGAGCCTTCAGCATATCCTCAATCAGAAGGAGCTTAACATGAGACAAAGGCGATGGGTGGAACTGCTAAGTGATTATGAGTGCGAAACTCACTATCACCCAGGGAAAGCCAAGGTAGTCACAGATGCCCTCAATCAAAAAGAATACTCGAGTCGCCGAGTAAAGTATTTGACAATGACAATCCATTCCCAATTACCGACTCAGATCAAGGAGGCGCAGCTGGAAGCCGTGAAACCTGAGAATATCGCAAATGAAACCTTGCGATGTATGGATAAGAACTTAGAAGTCAAAGACGACGGAGCCCGATACCTCATGAATAGAATTTGGGTCCCAAGATTCGGAGGATACAGAGATATTATCATGAATGAGGCCCACAAGACAAGGTACTCGATACACCTCGGTTCTGGCAAGATGTACTTGGACCTCAAGAAACTCTATTGGTGGCCAAACATGAAGGCAGAGATCGCTACTTACATAGGCAAGTGCCTGACTTGCGCCAAAGTCAAAATAGAATATCAAAAGCCCTCGGGACTACTACAGTAACCATAAATATTCGAGTGGAAGTGGGAGCGAATAACCATGGATTTCATCACAAAGTTACCCAAGACGACTGGCGGGTTGGACACCATATGGGTAATAGTCGACAGACTGACTAAGTCTGCCCACTTACTACCAATCAAGGAGACCGATGGGATGACAAAGCTTACAAAAACATACATCAAGGAAATCATGTGGCTGCACGATGCACCAAAATCCATTATCTCATATAGGGATAGCCGATTCACATCGCGATTCTGGCAGTCATTACAGAAAGCCTTGGGAACTAAACTCGACATGAGTACAACATTCCATCCCCAGACAGACGGGCAGAGTGAAAGAACTATCCAGACATTGGAAGACATGTTGAGAGCTTGTGTGATAGACTTTGGTAAGGCATGGGATACCCACTTACCACTTGTTGAGTTCTCATACAATAACAGCTATCACAAGAGTATCAAAACTGCTCCATTTGAAGCCCTATACGAACGCAAATGCAGGTCCCCTTTGTGTTGGGCTGAAGTAGGAGACACTCAGCTAGCAAAAGGACAAGTACCTAACAGCGCACTCACCGGTCCTGAGATAATACGGGAAACTACTAAGAAGATTGTTCAGATCCGTGAACGATTGAAAGCATCATGTGACCGACAAAAGAGCTATGCTGACAAACGACGCAAACCCCTGGAATTCCAAGTTGGGGATCGAGTACTGTTAAAAGTCTCACCTTGGAAAGGAAAGATACGTTTTGGAAAGCGTGGGAAGCTAAACCCTAGATACATCGGGCCATTCGAGATCCTCGTGAGGATCGGTCCGGTAGCCTACAAACTCCAACTACCACCAGAACTACACAACGTACATCCCACCTTTCATGTATCGAACTTGAAGAAATGCCTATACGACGAGACCCTTGTCATTCCACTCGATGAAATCGAAGTGGACGAGAACCTCCATTTTGTCGAAGAACCTGTGGAGATCATGGATAGGGAAGTTAAGATGACGAAACAAAGTCGTTTACCCATAGTAAAGGTCCGCTGGAATGCCAAGCATGGACCCGAATTTACTTGGGAACGCGAAGACCAAATGAAACAAAAGTAACCACATATTTTCCCAAACCCTTGAGAATCCACTCAAGAGCGAAATTTCTGGACGAAATTCTTTCTAACGGGTAGATGATGTGACAATTGTAAATTTTGGTCAACAATAGTCAACTGTGGTCAACTAAGAATGTGTAAATTACTATAATGAAGGGTGGATTTCATAACCCTTAGAAAGTACGTTGATGCATCGAAATGGCATGCACACAAATTTCAATACTTAGCAAACTGAACAACGTATCAATAAGTAAGGGTGCAAATGAGCCGAACCGGCTCGTGACCTACCCGGGACCGGCTCGATAAAAGCTCGCTCGAGACCGATTTTAAACGAGCCCGTGCCAAGCCCAAGCCTAAATATAAGGCTCGCTTATTAAACAAGCCCGAGCCGAGCCTGTGTCACCAAGCACGATTAGGCTCACGAGCCTAAACGAGCTTATATATATAATATAATATTTATTTGATATATATATATATATATATATATATATATATATATATATATATATATATATATATATATATATATATATATATATATATATATATATATAATATTTAATCATTTAATCCTTTAATGATTTAATCCCTTTACGAATTACAGACTTAGCAATAGCCACTTAGGGTTAGCTTTGTGCCTTCGTGACTGAGTTCGTCTGAGACATCACTGCTCGAAGGTCTCTTGCGGGCTGCGGCTTCACTCGATTCTCAACCCTCTCTTCGTCGAGTCTCCGACCACGTACCGACGAGTCTCCGTCTCCGACTAGCGTGAAAACAAACCAACCGGTGATTCTCAAGTCTCTCTTCCTCGAGTCTCCGACCACGTACCGGCGATTCTCAAGTCTCTCTTCGTCGAGTCAGTTCATCACACGTAAGTCTCTCTTCTTCTGAGTTCTGACACCGGCGATTTTGTTTTGATTAATATGAACAGATTTTGTTTTGATTAACATTCATTGGTTGTTATGTGCCTCTTTCTGATTTTTGTTCTGATTTTGTTTTGATTAATATGAACGAAATATTGGTTGTATCTGAGATTTACATATTAATATGAACAACGTAGCAATAAGGTCGCGCTAAGAATGAGAAATCCATCCTCACATGGAACCAATTTCCAGACCATTAATCGCCATTCGGGGACCCCCCCCCCCCCCCTCACGGAATACCCAATTTCCGAAAGTACCTCCGAAATATCTGGTTTCGGATACGACCTTCAGACTCTTCAATTCCAAAACCCTTGAAGCTGACTTTGGAAAAACCCAACTCGAAATTCCCAAAAGGAAGCTTCATACTTCGGAAGCCCTCATCCTCGGAACACGCCACTTAGCTCGGAGATGATACTTGGAGGATGCTTTGTTTCCGAGTGATGTTTCGATATTGATCTTCTGAACAACTGAACCACCAGAGATCAGAACATGGAGGAATTTAGACTTAAATCCTGGCTACGTGAGTTCCGGAGGCGTCATTTCGAACTCTATGAATTCCGAACTCACTCCTCTCCTGCGACGTCAATTTCCTAACAAGAGACCATCTTCCAAATCCTCACTCCTAGCCCCTGCTAAATTACAAGTTCCCATGCAAATGTCAATCAAATCACTAAGTTAACTACTACTAAGTACACCTTGGACTCAATGATTTGACATAAAGCATAACTAACCCCTCCTTTTACCAGTTCCCCATACCCATCGAGATCCATAAACATACGACCCGGCCATTATTCTCTCAACTTACCCCCAGTTTTCTCTAAACTCTCGAATCCCGTCATCTTTTCTCTCTACTCACTGTCTCCACAACACCGCCGTGAAAAGCTGTTCTCTACCATTTTTCCCGGTGTAAAGTCTCGAATCCTTCCTTTATCCGAAGGTCCTTAGGTTCCGAACCCAAGTGTTGTTCACCTACTACCGGGATTTCCAAGTCCACACTCCCTCCTCGACAGTATCATGCTCCAAGGGTGAGTTTCATACCCCTCCTTTTCGTTTTCAGAACCTTTTATGGGGAGAATACAAGTTACCATATATTAAACATCTTGTTATACTCGTTAAACACACTTGTACACACTGATAAAGTATCTACACAACTTACACTAAACCTAATCGGGATAACACTCCTGGTTACGGACCCTGTTCGGAAACCAGAAGCCGTGTCCCCTACTGAATCTTATATCTCCGAGTAGCAGACGGTTAATTTCAATTTTCTTAAAAATCAGTAGTTCCGAAACGTGCCTATGCACTCCTTTTACGGGAAAAACCTCACTAGTACAACTGAAACAACTATAAATAAATTATTGTAGGAATAGTTTACGAATACATGAGTTTTCTACGTCATACGGGAAATACGAAGGCTATTATATAGAATTTCATAATGATACTATATTACTACGTTATATTGGGAAAATAAAATAGCGATGGAAAGAAATGAGTTTTTCTAAACAACCATTCGAAAACAAGTTGATAATATAAACATTTTGTGAGACGGGTCTTCACAGTACTTTAAGTACCTAATAAGTCTTATCAGTTATAACCAGAGTCTCGGGAAGAGAGCGTGAGATTTGTGTATAGATCTATACAGAACTGACAATCCCGCACCTGAGCTGCTTGCTACAGCTAGACCGGCAGGTCTGAGGTGTTCAAATGTCATAGTGATCCGACACCAGAAGAACGTCGAAGACGCATTCACGGTCACAGTATGGTTATGGGCTTTTACGGCTCACAAGGAAACTAGATAAATTTCATACATTTGTTTACGCAAAACTACTACTTACTTAACTATGTTGTTGCAAAGATATTTTATACAATATTCTTGGACATTTAAAGACCGTAACATTTTATTAGAAAATATCAGATTTTCTTGGGCTTTCATTACTATCTTTTACATATCGAGAAACGGTTTCTCTAATACCACAAAGCTTATGAACTCACCAACTTAATTGTTGACACTTTTCAAAACTACTTGTATTCTCAGGAAAACAGTAAGTAGGCCGACAAGCAGTGACGACGAGGGGTTACGACGTCGTTTCTATGTATTATTTTTGAAATCATATGTAATTGTAATGGAAACAGCAAACTCATGTAACTTTTACAATTATACTATGATGGTTGCGATTGCTTGAATTTTCTTGACATTGTTATGATATCGTTCATGAAGTCATCCGCCCTCAAACGTTCTGCCAATGAGGTTTGGGGGTGTGACACCATCTAACGTGTTACCTTTCATAATATTCTTTTACTTTTACTTATACTCTTTCTACCACATCATCATTACTTCTATGTATTTTAAGGCTACAAGACAAATACAAATTCTTATACCATTACTTATATCTTACTTATCATTCATATAATATTCATAATATGGTATTCTCATTAGAACACTAATATCATTATCCCACATAATACTTATCAACATAATATAAGTATTAACACATATCAGCTCTTCATGTAGAAAACATAAATACATATTTCATAATATTTGCCATATATCTCAAAGTGGGTAAAAGCCATATGTACTCACATTGGCTAGTTAGAGAAGACTAACTAGGGTTACTCCATTCCTTTGTCCCTTCCATTCCATGAACTTTAATCCTTAATTACCTAAGCAGTTCATTAACAATTTTATTAAAACATGTTAGGTCTTAACAACATGTAAAGACCACTTAACCCATGTCCTAATATACTCATTTTTCATGTTTTCACACTATATTATGCTTATACTAGGAGTTGGGGATTAAACTACACAAATAGGGCAATAATGGAAGTGAATTTCATGAATTCAGATCACACGGTTCGTGTAGGAGTCACACGAGTCGTGTAGGACTTACAGGCTCTTGGATTGCTTGTTGGGCTAAATCACACGGGGTCGTGTAATGTCACACATGGTCGTGTGACACTACAGACCCAGCTCCATTTTTCTACACAACTTTTGATTCTCGGTCTGTCCGGTTTCAGTTCTAACTAGAATCGAATGAGGGCTAAAACATGTTACTAAGGACACTTTCTTACCTCTTAGATAACTCTTATAATTCACCAACTCATTAGGAATTTACAAAATCATATAAAACCCAAATTCTAGGGTTCTTAAACTCAATCATCAATTCATTGATTCTCAACCACTTCTAATGATTGAATTGAGTTCTAATGATGATTGAAACATAGTTTAGAGGTTGGAATCATGCGATAACCTCAACCATCCACTGAATATCGAATTCACCCACACCTCTCTACACAAGGTGGGTTAAATTAGCTTAGAAAGATGAAGTTCTTACCTTGAATTGCTTGGGAATCACCAATTTCAAACTTGTTCCTTCAATTTAGCTTCAATATCACAAAAACCTTCAAGAAACAAGTTGGGTTTCTTCACCTGGAGGCATTTAACGTTTCTAATGCGAAGGAATAGAAGGTTTCTCCTATTTATACCTTCATACTTTGCACCAATGACCATTTGGTCCCTCAACTTTCCTACTTTTCACTTTAGGCACAAAACTCTCTTTATTTATTGGAACTTTTAAGTCTTAGAGTTTTGATTCAATTCTAAATTTATTTTACATATTAAGAATAATTTAACACATACAAATCTCATCATGAGGTTAAATACTTCAAAATGACAAAAATACCCTTTTGGTGATTTTATACTTTTCACTTACTTTTATCTTTTCGTTCTTCATACTCCATACTTATAACTATAATATAGTTCATATACTTCATCCTTAAGGAAAATATAATTCTTTTCATTTTATAATGGTAATTGGAAATTACCAAAATACCATTTTTTCTCAAAATATGAATAATTACTTACTAATTATTCCTTTACTTCTTACTTTCAATTTGTACATATTTTTGTGTCCTTACAATATCTACCCCTTAAAAGGATTCTATCCCCAAAATCGCTTAAACACAAAATGGATTTACATAACATAAACATTTCTTTTACAAACATACGATTCTTCTTATTACAATCTTTAATCACTTTGTTCTTAAATTTTAGAGGGTTATTACTCTCAAATTTCATAAACTTCATTCAACATTTTATAAATTTTTACTTCGTTTAAAGCTTTTCATAACACTTATCGTTTATCTATTTTACATGATTGCATCCTTCTTTCTTACATATTTCAAAATTAGCAATGTACTTTGCTATTTTTCTCATACCTTCTTCAAAACTTGAAAAATTAAACTTTTATATATTTATTTATAAAACCTTCAATAATATAAGTAAATCTAGCTTGCCTAATAGCAAAATTTATAAAACATACTTAACATTTTCTTGTAACTTTTGTTCCTTAGCGGACATCTTATTACAACTTGGTATTTTCTTCCAAAAATACTCTTATTCATATTACATTTCTCTTCATATTTCTTGCTTTTAACACCTATTAAGTTGTATTTCATTCACAGATTCTTACTATTTCGCCTTCTTATTAGGTCTTACTATTATATATCTCTTATACTTTCAAGACTTTATATAAGGCCGCTAAGGCTCATCTCTTACTTTATGAAACTTCTGCATTCTTTTCTTGTATAAGTGTTACAACTTCTTGCTTTTTCTTACTATAAAAAAAATTGATTCTTTCAAAAGTCAATTCATATTCCTATTATTCTTGTTTTTCTTATCATTAAATTTTATCCTCACAAAACTATCATTCTCTTTCAAGTACATTTTATACATATAATTTACTTTTATGCTTTTCCTTAGAAGTTTGTAACTTCTTATCTTTGCTTATTATAGAAAAAGTGGCTTTCCAAAAGTCAATCTATAATTTAACTACTTTTTTTATTAGACTTTAGTTCTCATAAACTTCTCTTTTATGCCATAACTTTTTATATTCTTCTTTCTTTAAGTCATTTAGACTTCAGAATACCGGACCATATATGTTTTTGCACCATGACAATCTCACTCGAATTACGGGGACCTACACATATTAGTATAGTATACCGGGTTCCCCGGCTAGAACCACACGTGTAAGTTTCTGCATGTGGCTCGTCCGTGCTTTTCTATTTCGCAAGATCTATTCTTTATCATTTCTAATAATTTCTAATACATTCCTATATGTAAGGAAGGAATTTATTTCTTTCTTTTTATACTCTATATCACCGTATACATTCTTAATCCCTATGGGACAGAATCTCCCAAAACAGGATACCATGCACGAAAAACAATATATCGCACCCTAGGGGAGTCGAAACGGCTCACCGCCTTTTCAGTTAGAAACTAGAAATTCGTAGGTTTCACTTTATGTATGGCACAAAATTTTTTGGCATCGTAGACTTGTACAGTTTTACTGTTGAAGTTGACTTACAAATTCTGTCAAACTTCCTCATTTTTATTCTTACTACTTTTATCATGAAGTTATCGCTTCATATAGATGATTACTATCTTACATGCATTGTTATGAAGTTATTATCTTATTAATAATTAACTTACATGTATTACTTTACAAATACATGTCTTATATCATATTGTACATATAACACATTTACTTCTTAATATATATTAATATATTGCATGTTAGTTTCTTTCTTGTACTTCTTACTTCATACTAGTGCTTAATTTAGCACTTCATACTTTTTCTTAAACTTACCAAAAGGCCTTTCAAACACTTACCATGTAAACTTTATTGTTATAATTAACACTTATGATTCTATACTTACAAAGCATAGCAATCCAACTTTTATTCTTTTATATTCTTTCACAGTTTAAGTCTAGGAGTGGAATGATCCAACCGTAGTTTACTTAAACTATAGCTCTGATATCAAAGTGACACCCGCGATTATTATTATTATTTTAAATTATCACATATAACGAAAATTCAGGGAGTCACAAACTGTATATCATTACAACCATAACAATGAATCGGGGCTTATACATAACATATTGACTGAATACAATTGCATTAAGCTTCTTAATTACTTCATTTCTACTTCATCTTCTTTAGTCTTTGTATACCTGAAATACACAACATAAAACACATATATATAATACTATAAAGTCTTATGAGTTACATGAGTTTGGACTCGTAGTATCTTTATACAAATGCTTATTTAATCATAATTTACTTGCGAAATCGTATTAATACATTCATATTTACTTATTCTCAACTACTTCCTCTTTTACACACCAGGTCGTGGGAAGTCACTCAACAACATCACCCCTACTAATTATCCATTTTACACTAAACATATATATTATACGTTATACTCTAGTTATCACAGAACTCATACATCATTAACTCCTTGCATACTGGTCAAATATTCAACTATTACCACATACGCTATATAAGCAACCCTTACCTATTTAATCTTTATAATAACTCTTTAATTACTAACTCTCATACCTTCCACATATAAATAACATATATACATGTAGCTCAAACATTAACCATTAAGTTACACGGATGACTTCTTTAACAAGCATATATCTTTATATATGTATACATACGCTTAACATTAATATGTATTTACCCTTTTAAGAATTTCTATGCCATAACGCATATCTCTATTCGTACAACATAGTTTGTATAACTATATATCATCACATATATAGATAAACTTAAACAAATTTTGAATCATAATTTCTTTCTATTCCTGTTTATATATGGGCAACCCCCGTATTCCTTTCCTTCCTCAGAATGGAACCAATCCATCTGTGAGTATGTGCTCAGTTTCCTCTCCCTTCATGGAATACAACATATCTATCCTTAAGGGCGTGCTAATATCATCTCCCTTCATGGTATAGAACAACTAACCATAAGGGCGTGCTAGTTTCATCTCCTTTCATGGAATAGAACAAATCCAACCATAAGGGTGTGCTAAAGACAACTACCTCGCGAAGAGAAATAACATCCCAGTAGTGTCTTGTGACCCCCTTTAAGCGGGTAAGATCCTGATTGACCCCCTTCTCGCGGGTAAGATCATGATTCAGACTACATTACTTTTACTTTCATCATTAGCTAACAGAATCAACTTTCATAACGCCTAATGCAGCAATTATATAAATAGTCTGTACATGCTATTTACACAATTCACCTTTAATGCGTTAATCTCGTAACTATTGTATTTCATGCCAATACATTCCATTGCTTCTTTGCATGCATAAATTATCTTCATGTCTTACATAATATATCAATCACTTTTCCATATATATATATATATATATATATATATATATATATATATATATATATATATATATATATATATATATATATATATATATATATATATATATATAGAGTAAAGTTCAATTAAGAACCTAAAAAAGCCTAGGAATTTATATAAATGCATATGCATATACATATGAATTTTATATGCATATGCATATAATACAAAAAATATTGATTTTTTTAAAAATTTTTTAAAACCTCTTAATCGCACATATTAAAAAAAATTTGGGTGCAATTTTTTTTGAAAAATTGTGTAGAAAAAACGTTCCTAGGTTCCTAGGGTTTTTTAGGTTCTCTCATGATCTCGACCATATATATATATATATATATATATATATATATATATATATATATATATATATATATATATATATTCAAAATACATGTTTAATATTTAGTTAAATGCATGTTAAATGTGATTATGTTATTTTATTAAAATGGTTGTTTTAATAATACGATAATTAGTTATATACAAATAAGTTATCTTGGTTATAAATATCTAATAATATAATCTACAAATTATCATTGATAAAAATATATAAGTTGTTGTTACTGTATCCCACATTTGTGTCACACGGTCTTCTAAGTGACAATTTATGTTGGAGTGTCTCCTTTTTCTAGAAGGACTTTTTTAGAGAAACAATATTAAGCTCCACATACACCTTAGACTTAAGTTTATAAAGAAGGGTAAATTGCATAAAAGTCACTAAGTTTTACAATTTTCTCGATTTTGACACAACATTTTTAGTTTTTGTAATTAAGTCATTATGTTTTCAGAAAAGTTGCAATTAAGTCATTATGTTTTCCAAAAAGTTGCAAAAATGACCATATGACCGGATTACCAGGTCATATGGTCAGATTTGCAATTTTTCAGAAAACCTAATGACTTAATAACAAAAATAAAACATAGTGTCAAAATCAAGAAATCTGAAAAAGTTAGCGACTTTTAGGGTTTATTTCATAAAAAACCCTAAATTTTCAACTTTTTTCTGTTTAAACCTAAAACTTTATTTTTTTTTCAAAAAAAAAACCTAAATTTTGGAGAAAGTTTTTAATTTATCCCCTTAACCGGTTTTAGAGGTTATACATACTTTTTTTTTCAGAAAAAACCCTAATTTCTTTTTTTTTTCCGGAAAAAACCTTCAATTTCAGTGATTTTTTCACCACAAAAAATGTTTCTTCGTTTTTGTAATTGACATAACTTTCATATACGATGTCCAAATTCTACGAATTTTATATCACTGGAAAGGTCGTAAGTAATACTACAACTTTGCTTTACTGACTTTTGTTTGAATATGTTCAGATATTTCGCTACACTGGCTTGTTTTCTTATAATAGTTGTATATTTTGCATACGAGCTTTCTTTTCGACGTTCTATAAGTCGACAGATTCGTAAACACGAATACATCGTGTAATGAATATTATTCAAGTTAATTTAGGCATTTACGAGTTTATCCGCAAGTTAAACGATTTTTCAGGGATTTTTTTACAAAGAAAATTATTTTTCTTCGTTTTTGTAGTTGGCATATCTTTCTTGCGACCCCGTCTGTAACATCCGTCAAATTTGGTCAACAAAGGTCAACCAGAGCGCAAATTAGGATAATACGTTGAAATATAATTTTCATAACTTTCCTAATGTATTATTGGAAATTATAATACTACAATACGTTATTTCGAATCAATTATTGAGTAAACGTTATAATTTCGAATAATAGACTATAGTAGCATAAAATTCGATAAATCATACAAATAATATTTTGGTTTAAATAATATTCATTACACGATGTATTCGTGTTTACGAATCCGTCGACTTATAGAACGTCGAAAACAAAGCTCGTATGCAAAAGATACAGCTATTATAAAAAACAAGCCAGTGTAGCGAAATATCTAAACATATTCAAACAAAAGTCAGTAAAGCAAAGTTGTAGTATTACTTACGACCTTTCCAGTGATATAAAATTCGTAGAATTTGGACATCGTATATAAAAGTTATGTCAATTACAAAAACGAAGAAACATTTTTTTTTGTGTGAAAAAATCACTGAAATTGAGGGTTTTTTTCGGAAAAAAAAAAGAAATTAGGGTTTTTTCTGAAAAAAAAAGTATGTATAACCTGTAAAACCGGTTAGGGGGATATATTAAAAAGTTTCTCCAAAATTTAGGTTTTTTTTGAAAAAAATAAAGTTTTAGGTTTAAACAGAAAAAAGTTGAAAATTTAGGGTTTTTTATGAAATAAACCCTAAAAGTCGCTAACTTTTTTAGATTTCTTGATTTTGACACTATGTTTTATTTTTGCTATTAAGTCATTAGGTTTTCTGAAAAATTGCAAATCTGACCATATGACCTGGTAACCTGTTACCATCCGGTCATATGGTCATTTTTGCAACTTTTTGGAAAACATAATGACTTAATTGCAACTTTTCTGAAAACATAATGACTTAATTGCAAAAACTAAAAATGCAGTGTCAAAATCGAGAAAATTGGAAAACTTAATGACTTTTATGCAATTTACCCTATAAAGAACTAATAAACATAAGGATTCTTTTTGGAAAAAAAATATAAATGATAGATAAAGAAAAATATACTTAGAATATTACTTTTGATGTTAAAAATAGAGTACCGGATATAAGGGTTTTGTTGTTTACACTATTCAATCAATTTATTTAAAAGATGGATACAAAAGTTGAAGATATGTAAAGACATTAACTAATCAAATTAAAATGAGAAATTCTATTTCCTCCTAACTTTTCCTCCTATTTATCCTCCTAACCTTGTTAAATGGTGCCAAGTGTTTTAAAATATTATTATTTTTATTAAATATAACAATTATTTAACATGGTTAGAAGGATAAGTCAGGAGGAAATAGAATTTCTCAATTAAAATATTACAATAAGTCAACGTGAGAGAATAAAAGTGTATGATTACAACTTGGAAAAGGAAAAACTGTGTAAAAGCCATAAAAATCGATAATATTGACCGATGTGTTTGGCTCGATTTCATTTAATTATTATAAGTATATAATAAGGTGGCCGCAACTTTTCTTTTTATGCATGTACACAGATTGGTGGGAATCGTGTTCTTTTTTTCCGCTCCCGTTTCCAACACGTTTAGAAGAAATGGTCTCGCTCCCACATTTTCTTGTGTGTGTCCCTCCATTATCATTTTAGAAATATGCTAATCAGACTCTATACTCGTGTTTGGTTTATGTCTTCAAAAGGCCTGGGTTGGACTTTTTAACCATTAAAAAGTCAAGGACACTGTAGTTTGTATAGGTTTTAAGCTCTTGTTCGTTTCCGATCATCGAGACACCATACCCAGTTGGCCCCTTAGATGGCCAAATTGCCAATTTTATCTTAGCAATGTATTTTAATTTTCTTTCTCTAAGCAGCAGATTGAATACAAGTGATATATGGTATTTGAAAAACTGAAGGGTAAAGGAAACTACACAAGGTCGGAAATAAAATTCCGTTTTATATATATTAAATAGAATCAGCGAAGACCGACTTTTGTTAATGACTAAACGACGCAAATTATGTGACTCGTGTGAGATGATTCAAAGGTATATCTGTATGATATATGAGACGTATCATATTAAGTTAAGATGTTGACTTTTAATAAGTACGTTGAATAATTGTTTAGAATCCAAATTATGTAAATCAGGATATTTTGCCCTTTAAGTTGAAAAATGTACCAAACATTTTGTCCTCATCAGTAGCCGTCCGATACAAAATGTCAACCATGTGTTGCTGCAATCACATGTCTGGGACTTGGAGGAAATTTTTTAGTAAATTACACGAATAGTCCACGTGGTTTCGGTTAATTTGCGTGTTTGGTTCATTATTCTTTTTTTACCTTGGACGGTCCTTATAATTTGTTTTTGTTGCACGAATAGTCCTTGTGGTTTCGAATAATTTTTTGAAAGACTCATTAAATTTAAAATTTTGATTTTGAAAGAAATGTGGTTCGAGTTCATTTAACCTCAAGTTTGTGGCAATTTGTCCCATTAAAACGTTCACACCACCTACATTTATAGTTGTATTTAGGGCTACGGCACATGTAAAAACTAAAGACATTTACCGGAAAATATTTTAAAAACTTGGTTTTCATAGCAAGAACAATGTTCGTAAACATTACATTTGGCGAAACTCGTAATTTGCCGTTTTTTCCGTCATAAGAAAATTTTGATTTAAAACCAACGGACTTAATAGTAAACGCCCGACAACAAAGTTGTTGCCTCTTTAAAAACTTGTAGAAAATGTGTTAGTTCTTGAAGCATTGCCCAATCCGATTTGGGGATTGAAACTGATCGACGTTTTTCAACAAGTATTTCGTTAAAAGCGTTAATTGTGAGTTTTTGTCGTACAATGCTTTCAAACATAACATAAGTTGAGTTTCATCTTGTATTATTGTCATAGTTAGGCCCTAAACATGGTTCGTTACATTGTGCACAAAAATACCGGTAATTTGTTTGTCGTTCGTTACTTGAGCCGTAAATTGTGCTTAAAAGGTTTTTAAATTTCATTCGTAACTCATCACAAACCAGAAGCCCGGCTTGGACACTTATATTAATAATATGTGCAACACATCGGGTATGAAAAAGTCGCCATCTAAAATTGGTTTTAGTCTTAATTTTAGTCGGTTGATAGCGTTTGTATTGTTTAAAGTGTTATCGAGAGACATTGAAAAAAGTTTATCTTCTAATTTATATTCCCCCATAACGTTTAGTAAAATTTTTCTTAAATTTGCACAGGTATGAGGATAACAAAATAATTTAAAAGTAATTGTCCGTTTCATCATTAACAAACTATCGGGATGGAACCAATGTACGGTAACTGCTAAGTAGGAATTGTGATTTCCGTGGGGGGCGGTCCAAACGTCACAAGTAAGCGACACCGAATTTTTGTAGTTTGCAAACCCTACAATAATTTCGGATTTCACTTTGTCCCAAAGTTTAATAGCATCACGTCTTAGAGTAGTACGACTTACAGCGATGTATCGAGTTTGAAGTTTCGTTTTGATGATTTCCGTAAGGCGCAAGTTGTCGAAGTGGTAGGATGAAGTGCTTCTTGGATGACAAACTTGACAAACGCTTCTCGTACCGCATCGTTGTCGTAAATAAATAATCCGCCATCCAATCCAAAGTGGTCTGCGTCGTATCGGTATTAGTTTGTTGGACCGCTTTGCATGCATTATCTTTGTGTGTCCTCAACGTTGAGTTGCATGCACTATCTTTCAGTAATAGATGACGTTTCAAAGTTACTTGCATTTAAGATTGCTATTTTATACAAACACATATATTGCGTATTTTATGATTTGTGTTTAGTTACTTAATTATAATGTAACGTTTTAAGGGAAGCTTTATAAATAATACCTTTTAAGCGATACTTTATTTATGTGAATTTAAGACGTTTTAGTGATATTTTTTTAATGCTACATTTCCAAGAAAAATATATCTTATCATCATGACTAATCGGATATTGCCCTAAGTTTGATTCAACGTTGGTATTATATTCAAAACATTCAATTAGTTTGAACGAGTTGGACTTTGTTTTATGTAAATTACCTACGATTACATGAAACTTTTAATAGTAGACAACTTTGTTAGTCTACATTTGTATGTCACATGAGTGTTGATGTATCCTTAAAAAGAAATCTTATATCCTCATAATTTTTCCTGTTAACTATCATCCTAAACATATTAAAATAGTGACAAGTGGATTAAAATATTATTAATTTTATTGAATATGACATTTGTGACGGAAGAAAAATTAGGAAGATATAAAGAAAAATTAGGAAGATATAAGGGCATCTCCAACCCCACTCTATAAATAGAGTTACTTCATTTTTTACTCTATTTTGCTCCAAGCCAACACTATAGTCAACTCTATATTTAGGTATTTGAATAGTATTACTTCAAATATAGAGCAATACTATTCATTTACACTAAATATAGAGTTAATGTTTCATTTGTCATTTTTAGTTATTCAGTGTTTATTTTTATACATTTCTACTTTATTTAAATATAATAACAAATATTTACAGTCATATTATATATATATATATATATATATATATATATATATATATATATATATATATATATATATATATATATATATATAAATGATATTAATTAATTATAGTTATCAAAATTGAATATTTATATATCGAATTCATATAAAAATTTACGTATATTTAAAAAAGTTAAAACACGATAACATATTTTATAAAAAAACGTAGAATATATATATATATATATATATATATATATATATATATATATATATATATATATATATATATATATATATATATATATATTCTAGTAATAATATGTTAAAAGTTAATAAGTAGAAATGGAGATTTTGACAATTTTTGTAAATGAATAAAAAAAATACGGTAGAAATATATCATTTAAAAGAAAAAATTGTGTGAAAAATAGAGATGGATTAAAGATAATCTATTTTTTATTAAAAAATAAAATAAAAAATAGAGGTGTCTTAAAAGACAATTTGGTAAATTAGGAATTTCGATAATTCTCGTCTGGGCACATGAATTGCTGAGCGTGATCTGCAAAGACACAGAGAGGGTGAGAGTTTGCATAGAGAAGGAAATTCTGGTGGACCCCCAATAATCTTTCTATGATCATGGCAGAGTAAATGGAAGAAAAGAGAAAGAGATAGAGTGACGAAAGGGAAGTTCCTCTTGAATTCGCTAGCATCTCAACAGCTACGGTGATGAGAGAAAACGAGAGACAGACGAAGAGAAAACGAAGGCGGAGGAGGAGATTGCTTTAACCCAACACTGATGGTACCAATATCTTCCGGTGTCTACCCAAGGTCGAGATTCAAAGAAAGAGTGAAATAGATGAGAGTGGTTGGTATAGAAAGGGGTATATGAGGATGAGAGTCACAGACAAATGAGGATGTTGTTGGGTTCCGGTGGCCAACAGAGCTCCAGGAGGCGACTGTGGTCATACCGTTTCCAACAGAGGTTGAAGATAAGGGATGCAAACTGGACCACCATCACTAGAGAATGAGGGAAGATCGTTTAGATAGAGAAGATGTTGAGCGTGAGGGAGAAAGCCGGTTAAAATGAGTGAGATTACCAGGGTTGACTCGCCATCGCCGGAGGAAAGGACCTTTGCCGGGTCAAACGCGGACATTGCCGGACCTGTATGTCGGTGTCCAGCCTTATGAGCAGCAGCAACGGCTCCTTAGTTTGATCACGAGCAAGAGAGAGACTGAAAGGGGTTAACGCGAGGGTTCGACCACCATCTGGTCGTAGAAGCAAACCCATGAGGGACCTGGAAGGAGCTCGACTTGGGGCGGGGCTGGATGCTGGTCGCCGAGAAGGGAGATGTCGCGGTGCCGAGGCGAGGGCGCCGATTGGGGTCTCCGGCAGGACCTTGTCGTTATCGATGAAGAGCAAATCGCATGAGGTATTAGTCGCATCCCTCCCCGTCATCTGTTAGGTCAATGTTAGGGCCATGGTATGGACTCTTCTACTTGGGCCTTATCATTGGGTCGCACACACGAATTGGAGCTTGGGTTCCGACATTTGATTCTCAAAGTGGATTCAATTTAAATACGGATTTATTTAATATATGGATAATGGACTTATGGATTTAATTAACGGGTTAGCACATAGAT
Organism: Cichorium intybus; assembly: GCA_023525715.1. Lineage (NCBI taxonomy): Eukaryota > Viridiplantae > Streptophyta > Magnoliopsida > Asterales > Asteraceae > Cichorium > Cichorium intybus. The sequence goes on along the minus strand of CM042010.1, from coordinate 102,518,464 downwards.
AAAAGAGAAAATGACTAAAATAGCCTAATCCCTTAGGGGTTTGCCTGAAAATAGCCAAAAAATCGGGTCCTGCCTCAAAATAGCCAAGGAAAACGCAGGCCGCAGGGGGCGCCTGCGTTTTCATCACAAAAACTGCGTTTTCCTCTTTGACGCAGCCAAAGGCTGCGTTTTCGTGCCTATTGGCTGCGTTTTCCTCTCTTCAAGCCATATTCAAGCCATCTTCGTCTTCCCCTGCGTTTTCCTCCCCTTCCCCTGCGTTTTCCTCCCATTTCCCTGCGTTTTCCTCCCCTCTCCTCCCACATGTTCTTGAGGTTCATGAGTTTAGTTATAATTTTTGTCCAACTTTGAACACTCGTCATTTGTTCATACGAACTCGGATTGAATTGAAGTTTTTTTTAACGTGAAGTGTATGAGTAGATGTGTTCACAAGCATGATTAAAAAATTTTTTGACGTCCGAAAGTGTTCGTTTTGAACCTCTAAAAAAGGTTGTCGGTAAGGTTTATTAATTATTTGTCCAACTTTGAACCCTCGTTGTTTGTTCATACGAACACCGATTTAGTTGAAATTTTTTTTAACGAGAAGTGTATTACTAGATGTGTTCACAAACATGATTAACCAAATTATTTGATATCGGATAGATTTACTTTTTGAAGGTCTAAAGATGGTTGTCGGTAACGTTTATTTTTATTTTGTCCAACTTTGAACGGCCGTAGTTTCTCCATACGAACTCCGATTTACTTGAATTTTTTTTTAACGTGAAGTGTATCAGTAGATGTGTTCACAAACATGATTAACCAAATTATTTGATGTCGGAAAGATTTACTTTTTGAAGGTCTAAAGAAGGTTGTCGCTAACGTTTATATAGTAATATTTAGTACTGATATTAAATAAAAACAAAGACAAATATTATAAAAGCACATCCTAATCAAGAGGTTACATGATAATAGAAACATGAGAAACATACGCAATACGTCTAATTACTATCACATAAATCTGGGAAATCAAGAGGATATTTTTTTTTCTCTGCAATCACCCAATTGTTTTTCATTTTCATTTCCTTGACCTTAATTTGGAGCTCCAGGTCGCCCTGTTCAACAGCCTCCTTTTGTTTTTGCACCCAGATAGTTGCCTGTTTGATATCTTGTTGTGTCTTTTTGACCCATTTTATTTTTTTGACAACCTCTTCCTGCATTTCATCCAACTGTTTTTTTTGCTGCCTAATAGATTTGTTTTGAGATTCAATCTCCTCTTCCTTCTGTGTAACTAGTTTTCTAAGGGCTTCAGGCATGAGCCAAGGTTTTCCTTGTCGGTCTGAGGATGAAGCAGACATATTTGGGCTACGATATTTTCGATGAGTGATAATGGTTTGGTGTGAAGAATGTTAAGGTGAAATAAGGTGTATATATAGAACATTTAGAATGGTAGGTGGGAAATAATAATACAGGGGAGGGGGTTGATGTGACCATTAAATATAAAGATATATAGAGTACGGAAATACATAAAGTGATACAAACAATAACTACTGAGATACAAACAACAAGCGACAAATGAGTACTGGGACCCTAAATACCAACATTGAAATAGAAATAATTAATACCTACGAAATAGAAAAACTAATCTTTAATTTGCCACTCAGGAAACTCATATGGATAGTTTTTTTTCATATTAGCTACCCAAAACTTTTTCTCAGTAATTTCTTGCCCAAGTGACAAAACATTATCCATCTCTCGATCAATGTTTGCTTTGGTTGACTTAATCCATTTCTCAGCTTCTATTACTTCTTGTTTTTTTGAAGCTATCCAAGTTTTTTTACCGTCAAGTAATCTCCGTTGACCCTCTAAGAATTTTGTATCTTCAGCAATTGATTGAATTTGTTTGTCGACTTCAGAGGCGCTGTGAAGGAGAATTCTTTTCATTTCCTCTGGCATCCTATCATCAATAGTAGGTGGAGTTGTTGATGTAGAAGGAGCCTTGCGTTTTTCCAATACCCGTTTTAACTTCTGTGATTGATCAGACATGTTTACAAATAAAATATATCTAAATTTGATTGATTGTGTAGATGTGATAGTTGACATGAAAAAGTTTATTTATATAGAAATTAGGGAAATCGCATGTGTTAGTTTGACTACGAAATAAGTGGGTTTGACTGCGAAATGTCATCTGCATACGGAAAACGCAGCCCATCTAGAGGAAAACGCAGCCCATCTAGAGGAAAACGCAGCCCATGGGAGCCCGTATAGTGTCCAGGCAGTGAAATGTCATGTCCACAGGGTACCCTTTGGTGTCTTTTAATAGGGAGCAGTGTCCTGTCTTGTCAACGACATTTTCTGCATACGGAAAACGCAGCCCATCTAGAGGAAAACGCAGCCCATCTAGAGGAAAACGCAGCCCATGGGAGCCCGTATAGTGTCCATGCAGTGAAATGTCATGTCCACAGGGTACCCTTTGGTGTCTTTTAATAGGGAGTAGTGTCCTGTCTTGTCAACGACATTTTCTGCATACGGAAAACGCAGCCCATCTAGAGGAAAACGCAGCCCATCTAGAGGAAAACGCAGCCCATGGGAGCCCGTATAGTGTCCATGCAGTGAAATGTCATGTCCACAGGGTACCCTTTGGTGTCTTTTAATAGGGAGCAGTGTCCTGTCTTGTCAACGACATTTTCTGCATACGGAAAACGCAGCCCATCTAGAGGAAAACGCAGCCCATCTAGAGGAAAACGCAGCCCATGGGAGCCCGTATAGTGTCCATGCAGTGAAATGTCATGTCCACAGGGTACCCTTTGGTGTCTTTTAATAGGGAGCAGTGTCCTGTCTTGTCAACGACATTTTCTGCATACGGAAAACGCAGCCCATCTAGAGGAAAACGCAGCCCATCTAGAGGAAAACGCAGCCCATGGGAGCCCGTATAGTGTCCATGCAGTGAAATGTCATGTCCACAGGGTACCCTTTGGTGTCTTTTAATAGGGAGCAGTGTCCTGTCTTGTCAACGACATTTTCTGCATACGGAAAACGCAGCCCATAGTAATGGAAATGAGTAGGATATAAATACGTGGATATCTCCATACTTTGTAATAAATCAGTTTGTATTTCAATTATTATCCAAAATGAGTACATCAACCAAGCAACACAAACAAAGCTTTACCCGCCTTCCCCTCTTCTTCCATAACCTTCAACTTGCGAACCCACATACAATCACTAGCATAAAGCAAGATGCCCAGAAACGATTTGAATTTTGTTTTATGGCTGTAGGATGTGTCGTAAGTTGTTATTCTGATCATATTTTTAATCTAATGATCACAACTTTATACTACTAACATTTGTTGTAAACCTTTTTGTAGATGCATACATTCCTTTCTACCACCCTACCAGTCATTTTACTGGAGTGCCTACCATTGAATGGACCATACGTCCATACAATGTACGTAGCGGTCTCGGTAGATGGAAACCATCAACCTCTACCAATAGCAATCGGTCTTGGAATCTCAGAATCGTTAGATTCGTGGACATGGTTCCTTATGAGACTACATGAATGCTTTAGAAATGCTAGAGAAGTTTGTTTCATTACCAAATTGTCCAATCACTTAGACGTCGCCATATCTCATGTGTTCCCACACTGTTACCATGGATATTGTTGCAAAAGTGTGTTTAAATATTTTGTTGATAGAATGCCAATATTCCAAGAATGTCCACATATTTTCTGGCAGACTTGCAAGGCTTACGAATTACGTCATTTTGAACCGAACTTTGCTATACTTAGAGATGTTTTGGTCCAACACGGGGGCCAAGATATAATGACCTGGTTTGAAGGTATTTCTCAAGAAAAATGGGCACGGGTGATGTTCCCTATTTTCCGTTACAACATCCTCTCCATAATAATGCCCGATGAGATTCGTTGGGTCTCTGCAGCTCAGCAAGATTTACCAATAATATCACTTCTTCGGTCTTTCGTTGACATGCTGCAAAGTATTTATGCTGATCGCGGTGCTTTAGGAGGTTAATCGTTATTATTTAATTATATTTGTGTGTAAGATACTTTGACTTATGCTAATTTCCTAATGATTTGTTTCAGGCATGCTTCATCATGAACTGACCCCGTATGCAGAGAACATACTTTATAGACGAATGCGCAAGTCTGAACCATGTGAAGTAACAGAATTATACAACACCGAGTTTTTTGTCCGTGACTTCACGAAAACATATCTTGTTAACCTGCGTGAACACACTTGTGATTGTGGAAAATTTAGGAGTTCTGGTATTCCATGTCGTCACGGCCTGGCTGCGTATCGAACCTATATGATGTTACAGGAAGATTTTAATACGGTGAACATTTATTTCACTACGGCTGCATATAGAGCTGCATATCAAACGGAAGTGGTGCAGGCTGTACCCCCTCAAAGTGAATGGCATGTACCTGTCAACATGGTGGATGTTTTACCCCCTTTAGCTTTGTCTTAAATGTTTTCCCCCATTAGCTTTGTATTAGATATATGACCTTTGTGTTAAGCGTATTTCGTTGTTTTCCCCCCATTAGCTTTGTATTAGCTTTGTCTTTAGCTGCATTTATCTAAATTGCTTCTATTTCTTTCTGCAAACTCCGAATGATATGTTGCATTTACCTTAGTATGTTTACCTGTTGGATCTTTAAGGACAACATAGAAATTATAATTAGATTCCAACGACGTTACACACATTAGGAAAACTACTAGATGGTTCAGTAAAGTCATATAAGGATTTACTTTACTACCATTACATAATTCATCACCGTTATATGGTAATTAGAGTTTATAAACTAGTACGGCTACAAAAAGCATCCAACTGAGCACTAGGACGATCTTCAAATTTCGATTCTCGAGTTGAAGCCTTCTTAGTTCTCTATCTCTTTGAATTCTGGCAACAACATTGTCTTCATCGACCCACCCATTAAAGCCACAGTTTAGCATCTGTATTAATGATATTACAGCAAAGGTTATCATATAGTACGATCATATTATAAAACATAGGTGGGTTCGATATTATAATATTACCTTGTTACTACAAGCATAGAACTGTCTTCCTGGGTTTCTGCTTGTATTCGACACACGTATTAGTGTAGGATAACCGCAACAACTGCAAGTTCTTGCCATTTGATATTTTGACGATGGAACAAACTCAGATACAACAAAAAGATACGCATTAAACCATAAGAGCACACCTTTATATAGAGATGAAAAGTAGGAAAGATACAGATACAAACAAACCACTCTACCTACATCTACTTAATTGTCACATCAACTGTCTAGTATATAGACTGCGATTAGCTTTAATTGGAATAATATAATAAATAATATTAAATACTAGGCCACAAATTTGGGAATTGCAACGGATACATTGTTTTTTCGCGGTCGATAAAATCTCCCCTTATCCTACTAACATCTGCAATACGATTTTTTTCTTCCACAAGCTTAGAAACTTGTTGTTCAGTTTCCTCAATCCAACGTTTAGCATTTTTTAGCTTCATAGACGTATCTTTAACCCAAATTTTCTTTTCCTACAATTTCTCACAAAGGACTTCTATACGGTCATCTAGAATCCTTGTTTTTTCCAGGTCTATTTTGTTTTCTTCCTCTGCGCGTGTCATCGCATCAAATATATAGTCAGGCATTTTATCTGGTAGTGGATCATTCATAGAATATCCTGGCTGACCTGGGCAGACATCGGGAAAAGGGTTAATATCTGAACAAATGTAACAATCCTCATCATCACAATGCCAAGAAGCATCTTTAGAAGAACTCATAATGTAACTCCAGAAATGCTTACTACCTTGTAACAGTATTTATAACAGTATACAACATTGACTGTGCATTCGTTTAACTTTGACTGCGTAGTCGTACAACATTGTCAGCGTATCTGTACAACTTTGACTGCGTAGTCGTACAACATTGACTGCGTATTCATACAACATTGCGTTGTCGTTCAACTATGACTGCGTATTCGTACAACTTTGTCTGCGTATTCGTACAACTATGAATGCGTATTCGTACAATTTTTGACTGCGTAGTCGTACAACTTTTGACGGCGTAATCGTACAACTTTGACTGCGTATTAGTACAACATTGACTGCGTAGTCGTACAACTTTTGACTGCGTATTCGTACAACTTTGACTGCGTATTCGTACAACATTGATTGCGTAGTCGTACAAATTTTGACTGCGTATTCGTACAACTTTGACTACGTAGTCGTACAACTTTTGACTGCGTTTTCGTACAACATTTGACTGCGTTTTCGTACAACCTTGACTGCGTATTCATACAACTTTGACTGCGTTTTCGTACAACCTTGACTGCGTTTTCGTACAACCTTGACTGCGTTTTCGTTCAACCTTCACTGCATATTCGTACAACTTTGACTGCGAGGTTCGCTGTCATACAAACTATATAAATGAGTTCATCCCAGAAAAAATATAAGAATTACGGAGTGAAATTCAATCTAAACTACATTACACAATGAGTTCATCCCAGAAAAAATATTTTGTTCTGGTGTGCACCGGTGGGCATTGGTCCACAGTTGATGGGCAACCTAAATACGTTAGCCCAAACCATAAGAATTACGGTGTGAAATTTAGTTCACATATAAATTATCATGATTTTTCTTTATTGGTAAAATCAAAGGCGGGTTTCGATGCTCAATCGAGTGCTAGATTATCAATTCAACATCCAGAATATAACTATGTTATGGAGATAGTTGATGACAATGATATCATGCATTTGATAGAAGTTATCGAAGCTGTGAACACCATCGTTCGTATTTACGTCGTTGCAGATGACGAGATTCGAAGTAACGACCTGTGCAAAACATCACAGGAAAAGAAGTCCAGCGGAATTGGGAGCAACAACGCTCCATGTAATATTATGACCACCGACACTGTTCCAGAAACCGTCTTCCAAGAACCAATCCACTATGTGGAACCTGAAAATTTCAAGTACGCAGGAGAGGACGACATTGGTACGTGTGCGGATGATTTTGGCACCAAAAATATGATGAGTAATGCAGACACGAATGATCAAAAAGACTACGAAAAAGTTTGTGTGCTTCTAAATGATGGTAATCTAGCACCAAATGGGGATCCCGTGGATGGTGATTTACGTTTATCCGACTTGGAAGGAAGTGATCGTGACGAAGGAGTGACGGCTGATCAAAACGACCACGAAGGAGGGTCGGAGGATGCTCGACACAATCGGTTAAAAAGCACATTGTTGTACGGTATGCCACAGCCGCCGCCATGTCCTGTACCATCAAAAATAAAAACCGCATCTTACAGCCACCACCCATCACAAAAGATTAGAGTTTTCCAAGCCTATAAAGACAAAGACGCTATGAAACTTGCACTTGGTGTTAAAAGTATGACCGAAGGCTTTCAATACAAAGTTAGAAGATCAACAAAAACAAGGTATGAGGCTATTTGTTTTCAAGATAACTGTAGTTGGTGTTTTACAGCCACATCAGAAAAAGGCGGTGACGGCTCATTCCAATGCACTAAGATTGTTGATGAACACACGTGCTCGTCTTCACAACTCAACCCAAACCATCGCCAAGCAAACAAGAAAGTATTGGGTCATCTTTTGTCTGAGGTAATGGCTGCCAACCAAAGTAGGGTATATCGTGGCAACGACATAATTCGTGATATCAATTCAAAGTACAGAATTGATATTAGTTACAAACAAGCATGGAGGGCGAAACAACATGCATTGTATCTGTTAAGGGGTGATCCAGCGGAATCGTTCACAAGACTCCCTGTGTATTGCTACAACTTGCAAAAGCATAATCCCGGAACTGTAACTTCAATCAGAAAAGATGGTGACGATCGATTTCAATTTATATATATTTCATTAGGCTGCGCTGTAAGTATTGTTGTAACTAATAAATTTCACTACCACTATACGAATGTAACCATATCAATAACACAACAAACTTTTTTGTAGTTAACTGCTTTCCGTAATTGGTGTAGACCTACATTGGTGGTAGACGCTGCCCACCTCAAGGGCGACTTCAAGGGCACTATGTTATTGGCAGTTGCAATGGATGGTAATAATCAAATATTACCGGTAGCATATGCAATATGCAAGAGCGAGTGCACGGAAACATGGTCTTGGTTCATGGAGAAACTGCACGATTGCGTTGGCGACATGGGATCTCTTAGTTTCATATCTGATAGGCATGCGGCAATAGCCGCAGCCATTGAAAACATTTTTCCGACCTCACATCATGGAATTTGTGGTCATCATTTATATTCTAATGTAGTGACCAAGTTTGGATCCAAGAAAACCATCAAGTCATTCTTTTGGGGGGCGTGTAAAGCATATACAATCGAAGAATTTAATGATTGGATGCAAAGGATTAACAATTATAATCCTGAATTGTATGCGTACTTGGACAGGGCATGTCCAGAAAAATGGGCTCGGTCTAGATTTGAAGGCATGCGGTATAATATGATGACATCTAACAGCGCGGAGTCCATAAACGCACTATCCCGCTACGCCAGAAAGATGCCAGTCTTGATGCTCATTGACTTTTTTCGAACACAATGCAGCAATGGTATTTTGAACGCCGCAATCGTGCAAGTAAGACTTACATCGTTCATGATACACTAATAACGTTGTCGTATTTACTTTGTATTGAAAATTTTGACCCGGTAACTTGAAATATTTATTTAGATGATATAAAAACAACACTTACTCCATGGGCGGAAGCAAAGATTCGTAAAAGAATGACTAAAAGCAGCAACTGGCTAGTCCATCCAATTTCAAGTACAAGATTCCAGGTTGTAGACTTCCTTAGGGATGCGATTGTCGATTTTACAGAGGCAACGTGTTCATGTCGAAAGTGGCAACTATCTGGCATACCTTGTGGCCATCTAATAAGAGTTTTAAATAGCTTAAACCATGGAGATTGCACTGGATGGGTGCACAATGCATATCTGGTTGTGTTTTATAGAAAGACTTACGAGTCCATTATCAACCCTCTACCCACCCCTTGTGATTGGGAGATACCGGACGATTTGATTTTTGTATTACCCCCAGTCATGGACAGACGTCTACCTGGAAGACCGAGAAATATGGATCGTATTCCGTCACAAGGTGAGGGTCCAATAATAAAAGAATGTTCTCGTTGCCATCAAAGGGGTCACACAAGAACTACATGTCCTGCGTTAGTTCCAACCCGTAAACCAGAAGGATCAGGCAAACGTCGTGGTTCAGACAATAAAGGGAAAACGAGCATAAGAGGTGACTCTAGTAGCATGTCACAGAGTGAAGCTGTTTATCCTACCGTGGATTTGAGCTAAATGGGGGTTTAATTGTTTTTACAATTACGTTATTTTTAGGTTGTAATACCAGTTTCATGGGATCAGCTTTGATTTCTATTCTATTGAATGCTCACTTTTACTTCCTTTGACGTTATTATTATAAGTATATAATTTTTAATAGTCATCTGTCACATGACTGCATAAATTACTGGCGATATTAAAAAGTTGAAACGACAACTGAAGCTTTGATGCAACACGCTAAGCTATGTACAGTATTGAGTTATCAGTGATAATGACAGTCATATCAGTAATACTTGAAACGACAACTCATCATGACATACAACGTACTCTATAGTGTCCTGTCTTGTCTTGTCAATGACATTTGCTGCATACGGAAAACGCAGCCCATTTACAGGAAAACGCAGCCCATCTAGAGGAAAACGCAGCCCATGGGAGCCCGTATAATGTCCATGCAGTGAAATGTCATGTCCATAGGGTACTCTATGGTGTCCTGTAATAGGGAGCAGTGTATTGTCTTGTCAACATGAGTTTCTCCTACTATCCTTTATATAAAGAAACTTCAAACCGATTTGATTCATTCAGTTACTCATATTACTCAATGGCTCACCAAAGGGGTTCCTCAAGCAGAGTTGTAAGCTATCATAATTATTTTCATTTTGATTATTACTTTACATTTTCTAACATGTGAAATTGGTTTTCACTTAACTGCTTTTCTATTTTGATATCAGGATACAACCACTGATAATGTCTTACATAATGAGTTGACAGATCTCGACGAACGTATAAATAGATTGGTTGACACTCACGTGTTATTGATGACCAGGGCTTTTCGCCATGTCCAAGATCAATTGGAGGAATTTGATTTCCAAATAACACGTATGATACCAGATGAGCGTATAAAGGTAGCGCATTATAATTTGCAAATGCTTGTGATCCAAATGCCTGTAGATATTCAACGTTTTATCTCAACAATGTCTACAATCAATCAATTATCTGGGCAGCAATCTACTTTACAAGAAAGAAGTGAAACTCTCCGTAATGCAGTTTGTCTCATTGAACAGTACACCGGTCTGTTTGAATGTCACAAAGACACTGCCCGCTTGCACCTATCTCAAATTCTTCCCTAAGTCCTATGCTTATGTTTAAGGTATGGTCCTCTTTTATATGTATTTTTAGTTTTTATGAACGTTAGCAAATGACGGATGTCAGCTACTTTCCATGACGTTGTAATGTTTTTTTTGTGTGTAATGAAGTATTCTATCTAAAACGTTGTGTAGATGCAAGTTTTTAGAATCTTATAACGACATAAATACTCAAAATCATAACATTGAAATAAATCCTCTACAATTTATTTTCACATACTCCGTCTAATAATAACTTGAACGGGAAGCCCAATAAATACGACCCATACGTTCACGAAACCTCCTAGCTGCGTAATCTGTGGGAGTATAATCTTCGTCCCCCTGTACAGGAACCCGAACCCCAGATATAGCATACTCTAACAATAAACAACACCAAACAGCACAATCTCCTAATGGCCCGGACTGTTGAGGCACCCATGTTTCCATGATGAACTCCAAATCAACGTCTATTCGAGGGATGCCTCGATTCTGCCAATAGTTGATTGAATCCAAAAGGGCAACAACTTGCTTTTTGAAAGTCTGGATGTGCCCTTGTTGTACCAGTCGATCGTAGAAATGACCTTCTAGGAAGCTATCGTAAA